>OZ020569.1:22729619-23279619 GCA_963971475.1 Chrysops caecutiens | reverse complement strand
CGCATATCAACGCAGAGATATCCCAAGAGTTAAAGAATTAATAGAACCTGATGTTTACGAAGAACAACAGAGAATATTTAGGTTAAATGATGAAGCAGCGGGGAGATTCGCGAAAAGAGTAAAAGTGCGATTTCCACAAAAAGGATTAACAGCTCGAATGTTCCTGAACACGGTAGAGTCAAAATTAGCTCAAATGAATCTTGGTACCAGTGGATACAAGATGTGGATTCCAGAACTACTCGAGGGAAGCACACTAACTTGGTGGGATAGTTGTGTACGCAAATTGGGAGACTGGAATCACTTTTGCGCAGAATTTTTAAATCATGTGGGAAATCAAACAGATGAAAGTATTCTAGGTGAGTTACGAATAGCAAAGCAACCTAAGGGTATGAGACCTCAGGAATTCATAAATTTAATGGAGGAAAAGTTTCGTAGCCTTGTTGCAGCACCTAGTGAGTATGAACAAGTCCAAATTATCGCAGGTGGATTGGAAAAATCCATAGCTTTTCTTCTTTGTGACAAAAAGCTTTGGAATTATCACGAATTAAGATCTTGGGTTAATCGATATCTATCAACAGAAGATCGATCGAACCATTTGGAAAAATTATGGGACGGAAAATTGAAAAATATTTTCAAAGAAACTGCGGAAACAAAAAATAAAACTACAACGGCTAAAGTAAATGCGATAATCGAGGAGAAAGAAAGTGATAACGAAAAAATAACGAAAAACAAAACTGAGTCGATACAAAGAGAAATGTTATCTCTATTAAGACAATTTGTGATAGATCAAACAGGCAAAATCAATGAGCAACCAATATTAAATAACGGAGGTTCGAATCTAAAGAAATTAAGAGGTAATGGACAATACAACAGCATGTGGGGAAACGGGTATAGGAACGAAAATTATAACCGTCCTAAACGAGAAGGCTCAGGAGGAAGGGAATTTCGTTGCTATAATTGTCACGGGATTGGACATATGGCTAGAGATTGCCAAACCAACCCCAAGACCTTGAATAAGAAAAACACTCCAGGAAGAAAAGATAAAGAGAATAGGCTTCAAGGAAGCAAGGAAGAGGATAACAAACCACCAGAAGGGGAGCTAGAATGCCAAAAAGTGGGGGAGAGGTCATCAAAAAACTGATGACGCTCCCAGAGGTTACTGGCGCTCCAGCCTCTGGGGAAGCGAGAAGAAACGAAAGTGAGGAGCCATGTGAAGTCAAAGCAATTAACACCACAAAGGAAGAGACCATTGTTGATGGTTATATGGGATTTTTTGGAGAATTTTCAGATAGTGAATGTTCAGATTACGAAGATGAATATGAAGAGTTACAGATCAAGGATGATGACGACTTCAGGGAAGCCGAGTTCCATCCGATTTGGGACGATGATCAAGTGCCAGAATCAAGGGAGGCCTTGAGGAGTGGTGAACCACGAAACAGTGTCTGTCATACACGCGTCGACGGGTCAAGTCCGGTGAGTTTAGGCAGTGGCCTTAATGAGGGAAAAGAACGAACAATAAGATGAAAGAAGAGAATTCCCAAGCGAATGAGATTGCAGTGACAATTGCAATGACGAACGGTGTTGATGAATCAGCTGAGCGGTATTCGTCGTTACTTTTTCTTGACCCAAGGACTGGGAACAACGAAGAAGAGGAGGACGAGGAAGCCTTGCTGCAAGATACTTCAGGAAGTGGATTTTTGGTAGAATGTAAAATAAATGAGACGACTTTCACAGCGCTTCTTGACTCCGGTAGTGAACGGACACTGATGAACGAGAAAGCTTACGAGAGGATGCAACGACACTGTCCGACTCATTTGAGACAAGATAGGGTCTCAAAAGCGGGAGTGAGCGGTGCAATGGGAGGCCAACAAAAGGGTCGAGGAGGTGCTCCGATGGATGTCATGGTAGATGACATTCGGATAAGGGTTTGGGTGAGTGTGATACCCGATCTTATCGAGGAAGTTATATTGGGGATTGACTATTGGGTCAGGGCCAAAGTACAAGTTTACGCAGACCAACGGAAATGGAAACTGGCGCTTTCACATCAATTCCACGAATTGAAGCGGAGACCTCTTTTGAAATTGAACTGTCGGACGTTGAGGTTATCAATGGAGGAAGAACGGCAGTTGAACGAATTTATGAACAGACAATTTCGACTGTTGGAACGAAATACAGATGGACATACGACATTGGTTCAACATAGGATTGTCTTGCTGAAGGATGCAAATCCATTCTATGTACGACCATATACAATGAGTCCTGAACCCCGTGCTGCTCTAATAGAACATGTAAGGCAGTTACTTAGTAAAGGATTCATCGAAAGACAGGAGAGCAGGTATAATAGTTCCCCTGTCATGGTAAGGAAGAAGGACAACAGTTGGCGATTCTGTGTAGACTATCGCAAGCTTAACAAAATGACTGAGTGCGGTAGATATCTCTTACCGAATCTTCAACGGATTTTATATGCACTACATGGAGCAAGATACATATCGACTCTAGACCTGAAGGACGCTTTTCATCAAATAGAAGTGGAGCCAGAGAGTAGAAAATATACGGCGTTCAGCGTTGAGGGTTTTGGGCAGTTTGGTTGGAAAAGAATGCCATTTGGATTAAGTGGAGCACCCGGAACTTATCAACGATTAACGGACGAACTACGAGATCTAGTATGCAAGGAACTGCAAAAAGAAAAAAGATATATAATTGAGCAAATACACGCTTACCTCGATGATTGGATCCTAGTGAGTGAGACGTTCGAGGAACATTTGATGTTGTTGAAAGTGGTATTAGAAGTGTTCAGAAAAGCAGGCCTAAAAGTTAATCGTGAGAAGAGTCACTTTGCAAAGACAGAGGTGGAATTCCTTGGGTTCCTGATTAACGAAGAAGGAATGAGACCCCTGCCGAATAAGATTAAGCCAATTGAAGATTATCCACGACCAACAAACCGAAAGGAACTGAGGAGGTTCTTAGGAATGATCAACTGGTATCATCGGCATCTGAAGGATATCAGCGTGATTCAGAGATCTCTTAGTAAACTTACAAGTGTACATGTACCATGGCGTTGGACGGAAGAAACCGAAGAAGCATTCCTGAAAGTGAAAGACACATTACGGAATGTCCAGGTACTGGCTATGCCTCTTCCAAATTTGGAATATCGCTTATATGCGGATGCTTCAAATGTGGGACTCGGCGCGGTTTTGGTTCAGTATAATAAAGAGAACGATGTAGAAAAACATATCATGTTTTTGAGCAGACCTTTAAAGAAGAGTGAAGTTAATTATTCGACTACTGAAAAAGAGTGTTTGGCGGTGATTTGGGCTTTGAAACACCTGAGGGGATATATTGAGGGGATGCCGGTCACTGTCTACACTGATCACTCAGCTCTGAAATGGTTAATGGACCAAAAGGAAGTTTCTGGAAGATTAGCACGTTGGTTGATCACTTTATCAGCACACAAAGTGACTATAGTACATTATAGGGGAAAAGTCAATGAAGCCCCAGATGCCTTGAGCAAAATGTTCAAGAATGACAACGAAGTCGAAGAGCTGAACAAGGAACCAGAACGAGTAGAAGTTATGAGACGAGTAAATTCACCTGAACGGAAAAGACTGTCATGGTATGAGCAGAAGGTCCACATGGTAAAATTGAATCCAACGAAGTTTTCTGATTGGAAAATTGAAGGTGACATTTTGTATTTCTTTAGACCCGATAATTTAAAAGAAATAGTTGGTGACCAAGAAGCCTGGAAGGTGGTGGTCAAAGATAATGCAGTGATCGATGTTATTGAAAAGTACCACGCATCCAAACAGTTGAGTCATGTTGGAAGAGACAAAACACTTGATGCAATAAAAGTGAAATATTATTGGCCAGGTATGAGTAGAGATATTCGAGAATATGTACAAAACTGTGAGCCGTGTAATCGTGTCAAATTTGATCAGCATAAATTGAAGATTGCACCCCAGACACGACCATTAGTGAAACCTTGGGCTATCATCTCGGTTCACACGATAGGACCGTATACGACGTCGAAAACGGGAAATGCTTACGCAATAGTAGTATTAGATTTATACACGCGATATTTCGAAATCAAGCCGATACGGAAACAGACAGGGAAGAATGTGGTTTCTTTCCTGAAAGAAATTTTCTCAAGACACGGAGTACCACAACAAATGATTTCCGATAATGGGAAAGAATTTGTGAATAAAGATGTAAAGGCACTGTTAGATGAAAATGCAATCAAATTTTCACCGACTCCTGTGTCGCATCCGCAAGCGAGCCCAGTGGAACGGTACAACAGAACTTTGAAACCTTTGATAGTTGCGTGCCTAAAGAATAACCAAAAGGAGTGGGATACTCATCTGACTGATGTGCAGCTTATGATAAATTCAACTATCCACACTGCATTGGGAGTTTCGCCTTTCTTTTTGTTATACGGTTATGAACCAAGAAGAATTTGGGACGTAATGATCGAACCTGATGGGAATACCATAGAAGCTAACGAAGCTTGGGTCGAACGGGTAAAGCGGTTAACGGAATTACGACATATAATTGAGAAACGAATCATCGATAGACGGAATGATTTCAGTTCGCAACAAAACGAATTCGAAAAAGTACATGATTTAGAACCAGGAGATACTGTGTATATCCGGAATCGTTAACAAAGTTAGAAAACGGATGATTACTCAAGCAAGTTGGACGAACGTTATTTGGGACCGTGTTATGTCAGAAAGTTAGTTGGAAAAGTCGCAGTAGAGGTAATTGATTCCATGGGTAAAAGTCTGGGTAACCATTACGTTAGTGATCTAAAGATTATAAGAGCGGAATCTAAGAGAAGAGCGAAAATCAAATATGACTACAGGAAAATGGATTCACGTGGGAAGGAAATGGCTTTGAAATCCGCTAAAGAAGTTAGAGATAATATTGAGGACTCGAAGGATGTTTAATGGATGAATCATCTTCTTGATAGAAATTATAGATCATACTATATGTGGTTCGTAGTCCAATGTGTGATTGGAGAATGCGATTGAAAAATTTTATCGTTGACTTTAAAGTTATTATAAATTGTTCTCATCATGTGTCGACTTGGCAGCGAGTTACGTACATTACTGATATTTTGAATTTAGAGATAGTTTGAATTAGAGTTAAGCGGAAGATAAAATGTTAAATAGTTTGTAAAAGGTAGTTGAATAAGGATAATAATAGGTAGAACGATCAAAGGACAAATGACCGAAGATGTCCTCGCCGCTAGGAAAAGAATATTTCCAATTAAGTGGGGGAGGATTGTCACCGGACAAGAAAATTATTAAATTGGAAAAATTAATTTCATTACCGCCAACTAGTGAGACGAATGAATAAGTCAAACATTCGAATAAAATGACAGATGACGCTAGTGGTGAGAGTGCGCATCGGCACGATGATGACGCGAAGAAATGGATTGATCACGCGACAGCTGAAAAGAATAGACGCCATTGGGAAAAGTGAAGAATGTTTAAGTAAAAAGTTAGTGAATCCAAAGTGAAGAATTCTAAGTTGAGGAAGTTAATGAATCCATATAAGAAAGGGAAGCTGTATCAAGAAACCCTCAAGACGGGAAGTTTAAAGAATCCAGATCAGCAAAGGAAAGCTGCATCAAGAAATTTTGAAGCCGACAAGTTGGTGAAACCAGTCAACAAAGGAGAGCTGTAGTTAAGTTGAAAATTGTATATTTTGTAAGACTTTTACTTTAAAAGTAAGTTTTGTAAAATTGTAGAAGTTCAGAAAAGTAACAAAGAAAAATCGATTAAACTAAGAAAAGTTGAGTAGGATCAAAATTCAGTTATGATAGGAATGATAAAGTTAAGAATGTATTAATTATGCTATGTATAAAGTTTTAGTAGTGTGGAAATTTGGTTTTGTGTTTTCCCTTTGTTAATTAAATAAAATAAAAAAACACATGGCGTCCAACAAATACTTACACAAGTATAGAACTACACATGAACAAATTGTGCCCGGTAACAATATAAATCACTACTTTGTCGATTTATCCCTGATTTTAATAATTAGTTTTCAATATAAGTTGCGTTCCTTTTTAACAAACCAATGATTTTGACATTGAAATTTACAATTCGCTAACCTTTAATATAAAAATCTGGCAGAAGCCAGAAAGTACAAACTAAAAGGTGTGTAACTCGCGAACTAAAAAATGGTTCAATCAAATTGAGCTCGATAGGTATTAGGATCACGTGTTGTTGTTGGAATGCATTAAAAGTCACTACTACATTCGTGATCCATATGGATCTCGTGCATAATAAAACACGAATATTGTTCCATGTGGCCAATTATATCAAAATCATAATTTCCATATGGATCACGAGTGTAGTAGATATTTTTAATGCATTCCAACAACTATTATGGATCACGAATGTAGTAGATTTTCTTAATGCATTTCAACAACAGCAATTAATAATTATATTACAATTATGTTCATTTTTCAAGAAAATCTTCCTTTCCGTCAATAACTGCATCAGTTGTTCTCGCCTTGAACTGCTGGTTAGAGTTCCACCATTGAATTAATAGACCATTAATGGCCATAAATCACACGCACAGTGTACGTGAGAGAACCAAACATAATGCATTCCCCCCAGGCTTCACCCCCCGATTCAACCCATAATCTCTGGTCACCACTGTCAAATCGAACCGGTTTGGTTGATTATACCAAAATTTTGTTTGTATTCCTCAGAACCCCCTGACAAGCCATGAACCAGACTTTTCTACTACCACACCCATAGCATCAAAGGGCCGGTTGCCACATCGAAGAACATGAAATTTCAAACGAGAAATGAAATATTCATTGCGGGAGTTTTAAAAAACGCAAATATTTTACAACAAAAATCTCTTTTTTATTCATTTTATGAATTTTATTATACACAAAGTTGAATAGATTTATATAGAAATAAGTATTCATATATATTTATGTACTGAAAAGTAAAAATTTGACGAAGTTGAAATTTGAAATTAAATACGAAATTTTGTGTCCGGGAATTTTAAATAAATAGAACATTTTGTTGCATAAATCATTTCTTTTATTAATGTTAAGCAATTTAACAAAATATCGGCAACAATTTAAATACAAACTGACGTAAAATAATAAAAAAACTATATTTATTCGTGTGAATAGAATTTAATAATTATACAAATGTGGTAATTACTAATTATGTACAAAGGAACAATGTATTAATCTTTTTCATCATTATTATAATATTACAATTCAACAATTTAACTACAATTTTAAATAATTCAGTCTATTAATTCAGTCTAAACTACATAACAAAAAAGAATGCGTAACAATATATAAGAAATTAAAATATAAATAAATAACAAAAAAGAATGTATAACAAAATATAAGTAACAAAAAAGAATAGTTAAAAAAATATAACAAATTAACAAATAAATAAATTAGAAAACTTATAACAAAAAAAAATCACAGGTAAAATGAAGTGCTGCATATTAGGAGTTAAATTTCTGTAATTTCCGTGTTTTAGTGGATAGAGAACTATTGTTAGATGATTTTGTATAATTATTTAACAAGATATTGCACAGTGGGGAGCACAATTTACTAAAAATTTCAAAGTTGGTTAAACCGCAAGAGCATATACGATCCAAGTCAACATTAAAGTTATCAGAAAGAATTGACTCGAAGACTAGAGCCCTTAAAAGGCCTTTCTGATTGGTTGTCCCTAAGAAACTTTTGGAGAATTCCATATTAGAAACAATGTACAGTCCCGGAAATCAGGATACGTTCAGGTGTTTTTTTATGATATTTTCGTGATTGGGCAAAAATAGTGGGCAGAAAGGGCTCATCCCATGGTCCTTAAACTAAAATCAATTAGTGAGTGGAAAAATTTCCAAGATAAATTACTTTTTCAATGGTTTTAACGGGATTTGCCTAAAAATTGCACAAAAAGGGTAGGAAATCAGGATACCTTCATCAGTTTGATTTTGCATTTAAAAAGGATTATTTGGCAAAATTAAAAGTATTATAATATTCGGGAAAGGCTTTTTTGAGTTCACGTGACAACATTTACAAAGTTTTTTATTGCAAAATGGGCAAAGGAAGCAATTTGGATTTATAGGAAATGGCGCAGATGAGGCTTTTGAAGGTAGAGGGCTACTCCAATAGGGTTATAGCCAAAAGAATAGGTAGGAGTGCCGACGTGGTTAATCGATTCATCCGGGATCCCGAAAATTATGGGTAAAACCAAAAGGGAGGCACGTCGAAGAAGATTACGGAGCGCCAAAGACGTGCTATTCTTCGAGAGACATCGAATAGTTCAGCTTCAGCACGTCGAAGAGCCGAAAAAGTTGGCGTTTCGGTATCTGTACGAAGGGTACGGCAAGTTCTCCAAAAATCTCCAATGATTAAGAGATTGAAAATGAAAAAAAGCCTGCTCTATCTCCAATGCATAAAGTGAGGCGTTTAGACTTCGCCAAGGATATGATGAGCTGGACAACTCAGTTGCAGAAAGTCCTTTTTACCGACGAAAAAAAATTTAATTTAGATGGACCAGACGGGTTCAATTACTATTACCACGATCGGCGTAAGGAAGAACGGATTTTGTCGCGAAACGACAGCAGAGCTGGCAGTGTTAAGATATGGGGGGCAATATCGTATTATGGCCACTTTGAACTTGTGCTTATGAAGGGGAAAGAAAAAGCCTCTGACTACCGCGCTGTATTGGAGAAAGCAACGCCAGCAATGCACGATTTGTTTTCCCCTCTTTCATGGATCCTCCAGCAGGATAACGCCCCTATCCACACCGCAAGGGAAGTAAAGTCATGGTTGGCTCAACAAACCATTGAACTTTTACCCTGGCCAGCATGTTCACCGGACCTGAACATAATTGAAAACGTTTGGGGATGGTTAGCGAGAAAGGTGTACGAGGATGGAAAACAATATGAAAACGAAAGCGACTTGATGGGGGCAATAAATGGCGCATGGGCAACATTACCGCTCCAATACTTATAAACACTTTATAAATCGCTAACTGGGCGGATTTTTGAAGTGATCAAAAATAATGGTGGTCACACAAAATATTGAAAAATATTTGTAGTTAAGAATAAAGAGAAATATCAATAAATAATGATCAAAATAATTCGCATTTTATTTTTTTGTTAAGGCGAACGTATCCTGATTTCCTACCCTTTTTGTGCAATTTTTAGGAAAATCCCGTTAAAACCATTGAAAAAGTAATTTATCTTGGAAATTTTTCCACTCACTAATTGATTTTAGTTTAAGGACCATGAGATGAACCCTTTCTGCCCACTATTTTTGCCCAATCACGAAAATATCATTAAAAACACCGGAACGTTTCCCGATTTCCGGGACTGTACTGGAAAATGGCACACATATGGAAAAATAAAATTTTGACACTAGCTGTAGGAATGTGGAGTCCACCACGTTGCATCGCATCAAAGTATTCATCATCTATGGGGACACCTTTGTCTTCCATTACTTCGAGCTTACATCTGGCGCAATTGATTTTTCGCTCGGTTGCATATGTGGCATATCCACATGCATATATATGGGCAGATTCATCAATTTGAACACTTGCAAGATACGACGAATCAAAAATGGGCTTAAAAATTGTGGAAAGAGGGAACCCTATATGAATCGTGAACAAAATGTGAATTATCGAATTATATAAAGTAATGTTTGATTTTTGAATATATACTTGATTTTGAATACTTAATTTTGGACACTTTCCATAAAATGTGAATAAAGAAATGATTGACCTAAAAGGAACAAAATGTGAATAATCGAAATAAATAAAATAATGTTTGATTTTTGAATATTTACTTGATTTTGAATACTTAATTTTGGACACTTTCAATAAAATGTGAAAAAAAGAAATGATTGACCTAAAAGGCAAAAAAGGTGAATAAAAGAATTAAATAAAATAATGTTTGATTTTTGAATATTAACATGATTTTGAATACTTAATTTTGGACACTTTCAATAAAATGTGAAAAAAGAAATGACCTTAAAAGGACAAAATGTGAATAATCGAATTAAATAAAATAATGTTTGATTTTTGAATATTTACTTGATTTTGAATACTTAATTTTGGACACTTTCAATGAAATGTGCAAAAAGAAATGAGCTAAAAGGGACAAAATGTGAATAATCGAATTAAGTAAAATACTATTTGATTTTTGAATATTTACTTGATTTTGAATACTTAATTTTGGACACTTTCAATAAAATGTGAAAAAGAAACGATTGACCTAAGAGGGACCAAATGTGAATAATCGAATTAAATAAAATAATGTTTGATTTTTGAATATATACTTGATTTTGAATACTTAATTTTGGACACTTTCAATAAAATGTGAAAAAGAAATGACATAAAAGGGACAAAATGTGAATAATCGAATTAAATAAAATAATGTTTGATTTTTGAATATATACTTGATTTTGAATACTTAATTTTGGACACTTTCAATAAAATGTGAAAAAGAAATGACCTAAAAGGGACAAAATGTGAATAATCGAATTAAATAAAATAATGTTTGATTTTTGAATATGTACTTGATTTTGAATACTTAATTTTGGACACTTTCAATGAAATGTGCAAAAAGAAATGAGCTTAAAGGGACAAAATGTGAATAATCGAATTAAGTAAAATACTATTTGATTTTTGAATATTTACTTGATTTTGAATACTTAATTTTGGACACTTTCAATAAAATGTGAAAAAGAAACGATTGACCTAAGAGGGACCAAATGTGAATAATCGAATTAAAAAAAATAATGTTTGATTTTTGAATATTTACTTGATTTTGAATACTTAATTTTGGACACTTTCAATAAAATGTGAAAAAGAAATGACCTAAAAGGGACAAAATGTGAATAATCGAATTTAATAAAATAATGTTTTATTTTTGAATATTTACTTGATTTTGAATACTTAAGTTTGGACACTTTCAATAAAATGTGAAAAAGAAACGATTGACCTAAGAGGGACCAAATGTGAATAATCGAATTAAAAAAAATAATGTTTGATTTTTGAATATATACTTGATTTTGAATACTTAATTTTGGACAATTTCAATAAAATGTGAAAAAGAAATGACATAAAAGGGACAAAATGTGAATAATCGAATTAAATAAAATAATGTTTGATTTTTGAATATGTACTTGATTTTGAATACTTAATTTTGGACACTTTCACTGAAATGTGCAAAAAGAAATGAGCTAAAAGGGACAAAATGTGAATAATCGAATTAAGTAAAATACTGTTTGATTTTTGAATATTTACTTGATTTTGAATACTTAATTTTGGACACTTTCAATAAAATGTGAAAAAGAAACGATTGACCTAAGAGGGACCAAATGTGAATAATCGAATTAAAAAAAATAATGTTTGATTTTTGAATATTTACTTGATTTCGAATACTTAATTTTGGACACTTTCAATAAAATGTCAAAAAGAAATGACCTAAAAGGGACAAAATGTGAATAATCGAATTTAATAAAATAATGTTTTATTTTTGAATATTTACTTGATTTTGAATACTTAAGTTTGGACACTTTCAATAAAATGTGAAAAAAGAAATGACCTAAAAGGGACAAAATGTGAATAATCGAATTAAATAAAATAATGTTTGATTTTTGAATATTTACTTGATTTTGAATACTTACGTACACGTGGCTCCCCATGCCCCTCTCACTTCTCCCCGTATTATTAATTACACGCGCACTTCAAATTTGAAAAAAAAAAAACAAAAGAGAAAAAAAAAACGCTACCGCAGCATTTTCAATCATGCAACAATGTTCGTCTCCACGCGCAACTAAGAAATTCTTTTCTTTGAAATTTGAGCGCGGACAGAAGAAAGAAAAAGCGAAAACCGCTGATCGCGCACATTCTTGGTCGCCATGCGCGACATTCTAAAAATGCGCTATCAGCGATTTTCGCCGCTGATAAAGGAGGGAGAAACCATCGGCGGCATACAGTAGTCAGTTGGGAGTTGGAGTGGAAGGTGGGCAGTCGGTTGGGCTCGGACGTTAGAAACCATAAAAACCATAAAAAATCTAAATTTAGGAAGAAAAATTAAGTTAAAAAGTGAAAGTTATAGAACCCAAAAGAAAAACGTTAAGAAACATACAGAGGAAATAAAGTTAAAAATTCAACTAGTAGAATTCAAGTAAAATTCATAGTGTAAATTTCAGATATCATAAAAAGCTTATAAAAATCGAAATGAAGGAAGAAAAATTAAGTTCAAAAGTGAAAGTTATAGAACCAAAAGAAAAACGTTAAGAAACATACAGAGGAAATAAAGTTAAAAATTCAACTAGTAGAATTCAAGTAAAATTCAAAGCGTAAATTTCAGAAATCATTAAAAGCTTATCAAAATCGAAATTTAGGAAGAAAAATAAAGTTAAAAAGTGAAAATTATAGAACCAAAAGAAAAACAACAACGTTAAGAAACCTACAAAGGAAATGAAGTTTAAAAATATCAACTAGTAAAATTCAAGGAAAATTCAAATTGTAAATTTCAAACCATAAAAATGTCCAGAAACCCAAACAGAAACATTAAGTATAAATGTTTAATCAATAAAAATTAAGAACTCCTACCGTAAAATTTAGTTTAAATTGTTACTAATCAATAAAATGTGTAAAATTTATGACAATAAATATATTAAAAATCGTACAGAGAAATATAAGTTTAAATTTTTTTAATTGAAGAAAACAAAAAATTTTTAAGTGGAAATTTAAGGATAATTATTATGTGATTTTTAAATAAAAAAAAGGGGTGAGATTGGTAATATGAATACACAACAAATAACAACTGTGACTGTGTTTTCTTAAAAAGAAAAAAAAATAATAAATATAGTTTCCTTAGGAGATAAGAAAGGATATGGTGCGGGTGAACTTCTCTTAAAAGCACTCCCCGCTTCCTAACGCTTGTAAGAGCGTTAAAACAAAAATATATATACTTTTGAAATCTTTTACTGAAATGCGAGGAAGAAAGGAGAAATTGACTAGAAATTATTTACAAAAAAAATAAGGAAAAAAAAACTGTGAATAGGAAAAAAAAAAATTAAGTAACAGCAGATTGAGAACACGTAAACGTGATTATTAAAAATCCTATTTCCTAAAGCGAGATTAGTCTTTGGGTAAAGGTGAACTTCTCTTTTCGGGAAAGCACTCCCTGTTCCTTCCCACATTGGGATCAAACAGAGATAATATTAAGAATTTTTTTGACAATGAGTGTTACCAGCTGCAGTGGCGAGAGTTCTTTTTTAGCACTTAAAAGAGTAAAAAATTATTTGCGCTCCACACTCCGCCAGCGAAAACTCTCAGCGATCTCGCTAATATACATAGAAAGAAATTTGTTACAAACTATTAAGTTTGAAAAAATTGTGGAAATATTTTCAAACGCTATAGCACGAAAAAGGACTTATGTACAAGCTAATAATAATGATCTAATTACTATAATTTTCAAATAAATCAAAAATCAATTGCAAAAATGTTCACTTGCATGATGCCTCTCGTCTTTTTGGAAGATAACAACAGAAGTGTAAATATATAAAAAATACTTAAAGTCGAAGCAACTTCACACACTCGATGACCACGCTCATGGTCAATGGCCGCAAAAACTAAGTTGTCTATAGAAACTAAGGCAATACAAGTTATGCGGCCAAACACGACATGGATTTGGTTTTCCCAAACTTCCAGCTGCTGCCCCCAGGCCCCCAACCGCTACCCCAACCTCAACACGCATAGGTCCAGATGTTGCACCTCGTCCACCCACTACTGGCTCAACCTACTCAACCCCTCTGTCCCAAACCGGTGCTCCTTCCTCCACTGGTCAGGTTAGATTGCCGCCACTAATCGTTACTCCCAATTCCTCTCCAACTCCTTCTGGCACTTCCAAAGTCCCATCTGTTGCCCCAGGGCCCCAGTTGCTACCCCAAACTTAACTCACATTGGTCCAACTGTTGCACCTCGTCCACCCACTACTGGCTCAACCTACTCTAGCAAAGCTACTGCTGTTGCCCCTCTGTCCCAAACCGGTGCTCCTTCCTCTACTGGCCAGGTTAAACTGCCGCCAATAATCGCATTCAATGCTAATCTTAAGCTTGTATCAAACACCCTTAAAGAGAAGAAAGGACATTCTAATTTCACATTGCGTCATATCAACGCCAACAAAGCACACATGATTGCTTATGACAAAAGGTCGTTAGGTATTATTCAAGAAATGCTAACTTACCTCAAAGTTAGCCACTTCATTCATACTTCTAAGGATGATAAAACTAAAACCATCCTTCTTAAGAATGTCTGCAAGACTTTTGAACGCGACGATGTGTCTAACGCTCTTCAAGAGGCCTTCCCAGAGGTCAATTTTCTGCAAATTGATAAATTAGCTCCCCTTCCTCGATTAAATAAAATCAACCCCACCAGGTACCAGAACCTTAACATCTGGAAAATCCAGGAGGTCCAGCAGCAGGTACAGACTTAGGACCCATCATCAAAACCACAAAGCTTGCTGCGATCAATTCCATTGTCGTGTTCACTACGTACCAATTCAATGAGCTAGCTCAATGCACCAACTGTTGCCGCTACGGCCACGTCAAAAAGAACTGCAGTATGCCCTTCCGTTGTGTCCGTTGCGGTGAAGGACACAAAGTTGGTGAATGCCAAATCCTCAAAGCTCAGTTCGACGCTTCAGGAAAACAACTTGAGGAAACAATCCCCTTCTGTTGCATGTACAACCAAAAAGGCCACCCTGCTAATTATAGATGCTCCAAGTATAAGGAGATATCAAAAACTGAAGGCTGCAAAGGCTATCGACGTAGCTCTTGCCGCTCAGAAGCACGCCGCGCTTAACAACTACGTTAAAAATGGCGTTTCATTTGCCTCTTCATTCGCTCCTCCTTCGCAAGGCATTTCTAACTCCCCGATTCCTAGGGCTACTTTAACATCTCCCCCTCCTAAGCCAGCGCCAGCCCCTGCATCTCGCTCCTCCTATCCTTCTGGGCCAAGTCCATCTGTCGGGGATCTTCCAGACTATGAGAAATTCCTTGACATTTATAATGTCATTCTTAAAATCAAGCCCACCTATGATAAATTGGTACATCCTGGGGAGAAAGAAGCTCTTCTCTACACCACCTTTGCCTCTCATTTATTAAATGGATAAAAGGTTTAAAATCATACTCATTAATGCGAACTCTCTTGTATCCCACTTCAAGCGTGAGCTTCTTCGTGATTTTCTGCGATTACATAAGCCACACGTTCTGCTCGTAACCAAAACTAAACTTCTTCTTACTCACACGCTGTTCCTTAGTGGGCATAAAACTGTTCGTAGGGATTGCTACGTCGTGCCCAACTCTACCTCTTCTGGTGGCGGGACTTGCATCTTAATAAGCGAAAATTCTGTTTTCGAAGAACTGGACTTTCCTCTATTTCAAACTATTGAAGCGTTTGGTATCAAACTACAATTAGACGATGGAAATTGACTAAATCTGTTCTCCATTTACCACTCCAATTTTCTAGCTAATCGTATCGACACTTCTGAGCTCAGTTCTCTAATTAATATTTCTGCTACCACACCTTTCATTTTTGGAGGCGATTTCAATGCTAAGCATTCGCCTTAGCATTCCAACGGCTTATCCCTTCAAAGTTGGTGCCAGTTAAATTGGGTTTTCCTCGATTTTGAAATTTTAGCCCCTCTACTTCCAACCAGGCAACACTCCGTTCTTGACTTCTTCCTCGTCTCTTCCGCCCTAGTTTCTCAAATGACTCACCCCACTGTAGTTGATGGCACCTATGATCACAAAGCTGTCGTCACTACCTTTCAAACCTTGAAAATTTCCAAAGCCTGTTCTGACAGTATCCCTGATTTTAGCAGAACAAATTCGCTAAATTTTAATAACACCCTTGACAAATCGCTTAGCGAAATGTCACTCCCAACTGATAGGAATCTCTCCTTTAGCCAAATCAATGATTCTGCTGAAATGCTGCAGGACATTCTCCTCACCACAACTGTCCAACATGTCCCAACGTACAATATTCAGCATTCACAAATGTTAAAAAAATGAGTGGAACCACACACTACAATGGTCCTATCCTTCACAGTGGGAATCTTCTTAACAATCCCATCACTAAGGCCAACATTATTGCTGAAATTTTTCAAAGTAACCATAAACTCACCTTGAACTCTGGCGATCGCACCTTTTCCAATGATGTAAACACTTTGACAGTTTGAAAACTACACTGACTACATTGTACACTTCTGTCCCGAAAATCCAGCAAGCTTCGGAACCAATTGTTCCAATCCAAATGGTTTTGCTACCCCAATCTCTCTTCATCTGCTTGCCAAAACCAGGAACCTAAAGAAAACCCCAGGAGCCGATAAAATTTCCAACTACTCACTCCTAAAGCTATCTCGACTATTTTTTTTTAAACTGGCTATTCTTTTCAACCACGCCTTCAATGCAGGTTTTTTTTTTTTTTGTTTTTTAAACAACGTGCCATGGTGCACAGCTCAGGGACACTGAGTTTTCACCATTGTATCCCTACCCCGGCCGGCTTTTACTCAGAGGTGTACGCGATCCCCCGTGCCTTGCAGAACGCAAGCAGGTTGTTCACGTTCACCTCTTTGAATAGCTCTGAATCGAGGATCTCTCTGCCCAACCATTCTTGGCGACAGTTCATCAGGATCGGACATTTGCAGAGGAAGTGTCTAGGTGTTTCTTCCTCCCCACCACACCATCTGCACAGGTTGTCATGGCCCTTTGTCTTATGGGTATAACAGTGTAGGCCACAGTGCCTTGTTTAAATTCCCAGGACATCGCGTGCTCTTCGTCTATCAAGTTTGGTGATCGCTTTCGCCCACCCGGTAAAATAGTTTCCCAGCAGCTCTTTCGACCACCTGTATCCAGAGGATTTCTCCCAATTCTCCCACCTTTCTCTGTCGATGTTTTGTGAAATGATGTTGCAACCTTCCTGGTATGGGACTCACACCTCCATTTCCGGTTGTTCATCCGACTCCGCTCCCCTTTTCGCAAGTTTGTCCGCTCTTTCATTACCTCTGATGACTTTGTTCTTTCGGGCTAGTTCATTAAGAGTTTCTTTTGCCTCCTTAACTAGCCTGGACTTGGTGCCAGGGTTTTCCAACGCCTTTATGTAGGTCTGACTGTCGGTACAGATGCGTATGCATCTTCCCCCAACATCACCTCGTACCAGTACTATAGCACATTTTACCACCGCAGCAATCTCTGCTTGGAAAACAGTGTTGTATTTCCTCAGACTAAACGAGCCATTGTCCACTCGCCTGGGTCCAGCTATTCCAAATCCAGTGCCCAGGTCATTTTTGGAGCCATCTGTAAACCAGATGTCTCCATGCCCGAGGCCTTGTTTGCTCACCCAGTCTTCCCTGTTCGATATTAGCGTTTTATAGCGCTGCCCAAATACCTGGATCCTGTTAATTATATCCTGTGGTGCGTCAAAAACCGCTCCCCTCAGCATTGTTTTCCGGATGGACGCATGTCCGATTTCATTTCCCACCTATTCGTTGCAGCATATCAGTCTGTAAGCAGACCTGGCCGCCGCCAGCTTAACGTCAAGGTCAATGCTATTGACGTCCAGTATCATACTGATGGCAGCTGTGGGTGTGCTTCTTTTCAGCCCGAAAATTCCCCTCAAGGTGACTGCCTGTATATGGTCCAGACTGCGCCTCGAGGTGGCCTTCTCGGTTGCTTTCCACCATACTAGTGCAGCATAAGTAAGTTTAGGTTTCAGTATTGCTTCATAAATCCAAAGAGCTTTAAGGGGTTCAAGCCCCCAACCTGTCCCAATCGCCGACCTACACTGCATAAAGATGTTGAAGACCTTCTTATATTTCGTTTCCACATGCTGTCCCCATGCTAGTTTCTTATCTAGATAAACACCTAGATATTTGACACCCTCAGTATATGGTATGATTTTCCCACGCATTGAGACTTCCCTCTCAATCTTGCGCTTGTACTTCCTGGTGAAAGCAATAATCTCAGTCTTGCCGGGGTTAACACCCAAAGATCTTGCTTCGCACCAGCTACTCACCCTTGCCAAGGCATTCTGCATGAGGTCTGGTAGAACCTCTTCATACTTACCTTTGATAAGTATGGCAAAATCTTCCGCATAGGCGATAGTGAAGATTTTCACCTTGTTCAGGGTAGTTAATAGCCCATTTGCAACAAGGTTCCACAGTAGGGGTGAGAGGACTCCGCCCTGCGGACAACCTTCACTGACTTTTCCCTTAACGGTCTTACCGTTCCATTCGCTCAATTTGGTTTTCGCACTTTCCATAGTATCACCATGCCTGAATAAATTTCAAAACTTCATTTGCGTCAATGCAAGTAGAAAGAAACCTGCCCTTGCTGTCAGCCTTGATATAGAGAAAGCGTTCGACACCACGTGGATAGAGGGTCTGATCCACGAACTTCTATCTTATAGTTTTCCAAAAGTACTGTGCAGCATTGTTTATCAATTCATGCTGCACAGAACCTTTCAAGTCAGAGTCCAGAGGAAGTTATCCGGAGTATTTTCAGTTGCAGCTCAGAGTTCCCCAAGGCCCTGTATTGGGTCCAACTCTCTTCAACATTTATGTTAGTGATCTGCCCTGTCCTCCACCTTTGGTTAAACAACTCAGCTTTACACAGCATCATCCAACCCCGCGCATGCCTCAAACTCGCTCAATGAGCATCTAGATAGTCTAGTACATTACTATCACCCATGGAAGGTCAAGTTGAATCTATCCAAGGTAACTGCAATATGCTTCACTGGTACCCAAAAAGATCGCCCGCGTAACTACAAGTCTACCAAACGTCGATCTACTGCTTGACAACACCCCAATTGCTTTAAAAAGCTCCATGAAATACCTTGGTGTACAAAATCAATTTTATTGAACATATCAAGAAAATTTCGCAGAAGGTTCTTATACGAACTTGATCCTAAAATAAAGATCCTTTGCTACAAGCAACTTATCCGTCCTATCCTTTCATACGCCTTTCCTGTTTGGAATTGTGTTTCATCTGCCCAAATGGAAAAACTTCGTGTTCAGGAACGGAAAATTCTCCGCCATTGTGTTAACTATAGGAGGAAACACAATGGCAAACACTTCAGCAATTCTTACCTATATAGAAAGGCTAACATCGTTCCGATCGACAATTTTCTCCTGTCCGTCGTGTACAAATATCTCCCACACGCGTCATTTAGCGACAACGACTTAGCGAAGCTTGTGCAATTGACCGAACATTAATCGATTCTCTCCGAATCAAACCGCCTCAATACCTTCATCAGTATTTACAAGAAGAGCTCAATATTGCTAACATACCACTCTACCATCGAGGTTATTTTGACCCACAGTGTTATGATATTTTATTTACCTTTCCCTTCTATTAGATTTATTTTAAATTTTTTTTATGACTGTTATTTTGTGGAGATAATTTCTCCATTATTATTATTTTAATGCCCACCCAGCTTTATGCCGGTTCAGGGTCTTATTATGTAGCAGGTTGTCAACCAGTTCTACACTGTTTATATTTTATATATTCATTATTTCGTTTTTTCTTTGCCTTTTGAACCATGTTCAGGACGCTGGAGGTATGGGGCATTTTGCCCACTTTACCTCTTCCTTTTGAAGTATAGGCCATTTGGCTGACTTAACTTCGTTCTGTTGGAGACATAGGGCCTGTGGCCCATGTTATCTCTTGGTGGTCATTTTGCCTGCATGGCTACGAGGCCAAGTCAGGACTTTGAGGGTATATGGCCTGAACGCCAAGTTACCCTTGAGTCAAAAAACACACGTTCTATGAGCCGTATATTTCTAGACTACCTTTCTTTACATTTTGAACCTTAATTTATACTAAAATCTAGCTTATTCACTAATTTTCCCTACTCTTACCTTAATTGTAGAATGGAAATTCCATCGATTGGGTCATTGATCGAATGTCATTGACGTTGATCGTTCGAATTATTTAAATCGATCAATTCGTTGACCCAATCGATGCATTTTCCATTCATTCTTTTAATTTTAAGTTTTCTCCAGTCAGCAGAAATGCTAACTCGAGCAAATATTTTTCAAAATTTTTTTTTTCCTGAGTCAGCACAAATGCCGACTCGAGGAAAATATTTTTTCGTTAATGCATTTTTGACCTGAATCAGCAGAAATGCTGACTCAGGTGGAAATATTTCAACAACACTCATGACCTTTCCCAGGAGTTAAGCCTTTGAACCGAACCGAAATTTGGTTCATAACAACACCATCGAGTTTACAAATGAGTAAACTATAATTCTTTCCTTTAGTCGATTAGCTATAACTATCCACCTTAGTCTCCACTGTATAGCTTCACCCATCCATCTTGAGTTTCGAGAAATTGATCAAATCAATATTAAACTCACCCTTTATGCAAGTTCAGCCGCCTTCTCCGTCTTCTAAAAAAGGCCTATTTTACCCAGTCGACATCTTGTTATCATTTTCTTTATATGATTTAGCAATATTCATATCTTTACATGGTTTTAAATATAATTTATTTAATTTTAATTAAACTTAAATTATCTCAATATGATTTACATATTTTATATTATATATTATAAAATTAATTTTATTACAGCTTAACGTTATACTTTATTTCAAATTTTAATTGCACTTATATAATTTGTTAAATTCTTTTGTTCTCTTTTAAGATGTTGGAGCTGCGGGAGTTTCAGGAGTAAGTTACTCACCCTCTGAGCCCAATTCCTAGGAATGAGGGAATGGATTTTTCTCTCATAGCGAGAGAATTGATTGGAACAATGGTTCGTTCCACAATTTCAACCATCCAACCAAACTTTTTTTTTTTTTTAATGTCATCAACGCTTTCAACTCTGGTATTTAGGCGTTGCCAGGCACGCAAAATCTCTCCGGGTAGAGAGGATTTGACGAGAGGGAAAAACATTGCGGCGCAAATTTCTGTGGTGACACCTCATGATTCTAGAGCTCTCAAATGCGTCCCCAACTTATCGTTAATCTGTGTTGAATTACCTTCCGACTTGCTGATCACGAGTTTCAATAATTCCCGAACGTAAATTTCTACTAGAAGATCTTCCCGTCCGAATCTATTTTCCAAACTTTCAAGTGCTTTCGTGTAGTTTGCCGCTCGCTCTTGATTCTTCACACATCGATTGGATTAAATATTGGAACTTATCTTCGGTCCGAATTAGGGGGTCTTCGTGGACTTTCTCAAATATGCTCCAAAATTGCAACCAATCTTCTGGATCGTCGTTGAAAGGCTTCGGCTCGTGTTTTGGTAGTTTAAATTTTCGCAAATTTTCTTGTGGAACGTTCACTGTCGAATTATTTCCAGCATTTTCTTGTGTTACCGGTGTGGAAAATCGATTGAATACAGCTTTTGCCACTTCATTTTATATTCATCAGCACTTATATCTTCTGTCTCAAAATCCGTTTTAGAGCTATTTTCTCTCATCATGTGTTCAAAAAGCTTCTTGTTTGTTTCTTCAAGCTCAGAAGCTTTTTCTGAGACAATTGCAAACTGAGCCGTTACAACATTGGTCGATGGATTTTCGTTTCCCATTTCAGTGTTCAGTTTGCCTAAAGCTCTTGTAAACGCTTGTCTCTGCACTTTAAGCACTTTCTTGATATCGTCCATTGTTTTTCACGAATTGATGCAGCTCCACACTAACTGAAATTTTCTTTGCAACAACACTAAACTTGTTCTGTCACGGGTGCCAGGTGTTGCAAAATGGCTTTAGGAGGAGATATATACAACTCGTGCCTTAAGCTGGTTTCACTGGTCCGTCCGGCGCGTGCGGAACTAATTCCTTCGTCGTGAATCTGCCGCACTTCTTGTAGATCTGTCAACATGACATTTGGATGTTGAGTTGCCAAATTGTCGTTTGTTTAGCTTGGTGAATAATTATTTAATTTGTTATTTGTTTTTTTAATCATGAACAAAGAAAAATTGAAAAAAAGTGTTCAATCTAAAATTAAAAACAGCATATGTAAATGTTCTTATAACCTACATAAAATTAAAAAAGTTAAGGCTACGTAAGAAATTCGCGGTAAGGCCAATGTTGACCGAAAGACGTAATCAAGGCTTTTACCATAACTTGGTGTCGCAGATGTAGCTTCAAGACAGAATCTTTTACAAATTTTAATAGAATGGATACAGAAACATTTGGGGAAGTTTTAAGCATTATAGGGCCTTCCTTGAAGAAGCTACCAAGTACATATTCTGAAGAAATTTTACTCACAGAAAGATTGTCACTGACGTTGAGGTATAGTTTTAAAATTATAATAATGCGATGTTTATATAATATCTGTTTTTAGATATTTAGCAAGTGGCGATAGCACAGGCGCGGATTCAAGGGGAAGGGGTCACGGGGGTCATGACCCCCCCAAAATCGCCCGCATTTCAAAAAAAAGAGCTGAACCAATATTTTGAAAACCGAAAAACAAAAAAAACCAAACGAACAAAACCTAGTTTTTGCAAAATTATAAACCGGAAAGTAACCAAACGATCAGAATTAACTTACTTTTTTGCAATCTGAAAAAATTGGAATCAAAAAATGACTGAATCAACAAAATTGACTAATTTTCTTACACAATATTGACTTTTTTATTACTTTTCCTATATTTGGATTGTAGCTATACTTCGTCTGTTTACAAGTTCCAATTAAAAGCATTATTTATAAGATGAAATCCAATCTTCTATTTTGTTTCACAAATCTGTTAATGATCGCATCGATGGCCAATTCGATGTCGCGATGGATGTGTAGCAGTGCAAGCCCGGTGAGTCTGTCTTCTGCCATAGTTGATCTCGTTTCAGAAGAAAATTTAAAATAAAAACATTCATTATCATTATTCATTAAAGAAATTTTTTAGTTTTAAGAGATCATTTTTTATATAAACAGTTTATAATTTTATATAAACAATAAATTTATATATGAATGTAATGAATTTTATGATAAATCAAATTGGACGAGTTTATGCATAAGGATATTCTCACGTTCTTTTGTATTCATTGAAATAATTCAGTTTGCTTTGTTTATTTTGTTATTCTTGTTATTTTTGTTATTTTTCATTATTTTCTATGCTGTGACCCCCTCCGGAAAAATATCCTAGATCCGCGCCTGCGATAGCATGAGGTTGGAGCAGCCCAACGTCCAATGTCATCCGCGAAACATGTGAACTTCTTTGGGAAAAACTAAGTTTTGTGTTCCCAGCACCCCCAAAATCAATTTGGGAGAACGTTGCCGACGAATTTTACGGCCAGTGGGATTTCCCTAATTGTTTGGGGGCTATTGATGGGAAACATGTCGTTGTTCAGGTGAATTATTTATATATTTATGGCGGTTTGAATTGTTGACAAAATTTTGGTAACCATTTATACCTTCTAGGCATTTCCAAACTTTAACTCACTCACCTTTAATTATAAAAATGCTCACAGCCTTATATTGTTGACAGTTTGTGATGCCGATTATAAATTCCTGCTGGTCGACATTGGTGCTTTAGGACATAATAGTGATGCGAACGTTTTCAGGAATTCAAACTTTGGAAAAGCGATTCTAGAAAACTCCGAAACCTTAAGCCTGCCTCCACCAAGAAATTTGCAGGATTCTTCCTTACGTGCACCGTACGTTTTCGTTGCAGGTGAAGCTTTTCCACTACTTCAAAATTTGATGCGGCCCTATCCAGGGCGGAGTACTGGAAATCTTTCACAAAGCCACAGCAATTTCAATTATAAGTTGTCAAAAGCGAGAAGGGTGATGGAAAATGCTTTTGGTATTCTAGCAAACCGTTGGAGAATATATAGAAGGCCGATACTTGCTAGTAAGATTACCATGGTCAGCATCATAAAGGCAACCGTCGTTCTACACAATTGGCTACGCATTAAAAATACTCGCGGATATATCACAGAAGGCTTGGTCGATACATATAATGACGATGGTACCATAACGCCTGGCAACTGGCGAGAAAGTGAAACGCGAGCGATGCTCCCTATTGGCCGTACAAGTTCTAATAATGCATCACGACAAGCCTCGCAAATTAGAACAGATTATACAAATTATTTTACCTCTGGAACATCCAAACATTAATTTGATTACTAAATAATGATTACGGAATGGAAAGACTAAATTTTTTACATTCGTTATAACATTTTATTGTATAATATATTTTTATTCATAACATAATAAAAACATAATAAAAAACTTAAACAAAAACTTAACAAAACTGCGTGTAACTTAACTAAATACTAATCTAAGCTATTTTCTGCGCGTCGTAAATTCCTTGCAGCAGTTTTATTCGTAAGGAATTTTTCGCCGCCTTGTTACGAAAGATTAAACCTTTGTTTCATAACATGGGATCGAGGAGTGCTTGGGTTAAGATCACTCGACTCCCTTTTATTTTAGCAATAAAATCCATAGTTTGGTTTATAATTGAAGTTTAATTTTTATATAAGTTCACAGAATTTTATAACTTATGTTATTTATTGTCAGCTTCAGGTAATTTGATATGTCAACAGTATCCAAATTCTAATAAGTCTCACTAGTTCATTATTTCAACAATATGGACTATATCAAATCTAATCCAATTCTAGTTCGTATTTATATAATTCTAAGTTTACTTCATATTTATACAATTCTAAGTTCTTGAAACTTTAGGCCTTAAATTAGCTCACAAATATTCTATTTTTAAATTCTTGTAATTTGAGGTTTCATTTTAAAATCATTTACTAGTTCATATTTTCACTTCTCTAAGTTTAGTTCATATTTATAAGATTCTATGTTCTTGAAGTTTTAGGCGTTAAATTAGTTCATATATTTTCAATTTTTAAGTTCTTGTAATTTGTTTGAGTTTCGTTTTAAAATCACTTTCTAGTTCGTATTTATACAATTCACATTTATACAATTCTAAGTTCTTGAAGTTTTAGGCTTTCAATTAGTTCATATCTTTTCAATTTTTAAGTTCTTGTAATTTTTTAGTTTCCTTTTAAAATCATTTATTAGTTCATATTTATACAATTCTAAGTTATTGAAATTTTTAGACTTTAAATTTAGTTCACATGTATCCACATTTTAAATTCTTGTAATTTTTAGTTTCTATTTTAAAGTCACTTACTAGTTCATATTTATACAATTCTAAGTTCTTGAAATTTTCAGGCTTTAAATTATTTCATATATTTTCAATTTTAAGTTCTTGTAATTTTTTAGTTTCCTTTTAAAATCATTTACTAGTTCATATTTTTACTTCTCTATGTTTAGTTCATATTTATAAGTTCTAAGTTCTTGAAATTTTGGGCTTTAAATTAGTTCACTTGTTCTCAATTTTTAAATCCTTGTAATTTCTAGTTTCTTTTTAAGATCATTTTCTAGTTCGTATTTATACAATTCTTAGTTTAGTTCATATTTATACAATTCTAAGTTCTTGAAATTTTTAGGCTTTAAATTTAGTTCACATGTATTCATCTCTTAAATTCGTGTAATTTTGAGTTTCTTTTTAAAGTCACTTACTAGTTCATATTTACACTATTCTAAGTTTAGTTCACATTTATACAATCCTTAGTTCTTGAAATTTTTTAGGCTTTAAATTTAGTTCACAAGTATTCACCTTTTAAATTCTTGTAATTTTTAGTTTCTATTTTAAAATCACTTACTAGTTCATATTTATACAATTCTAAGTTCTTGAAATTTTTAGGCGTTAAATTTAGTTCACATGTATTCACCTTTTACATTCTTGTAATTTTTAATTTCATTTTTTAAAATCACTTACTAGTTCATATTTATACAATTGTATGTTCTTGACCAGCACGACATCCTCACTCCCCATCACTGACTGCTGCTGACCCGAAAAATCTTGCAGTTTTTATCCTGCAGCAAACAATGTTCGGACAACGGAACTCCAATCCATGAAAGACCAATTCTTTTCTTTTAGATTCTATTGCTCTTTCATGGACTGGGAGATGTCCACCGTCCAAACTCAACTGATTCCCATGGAATCAATTGAGCTCGGCTACAATGCACAAACGATCAATTCGATTTTAAAGTCAATAGTTGAATTGATGGTTTGTGCATTTTTGGGGGCGGATATCCCTGGGAACAACAGATGGTTCGTTTGTTCCCAGGGAATCCATAGGCAATGCAGAACGGGATATGCGATAATAAAAATTCTTGTATGCATTTTTTTCATTGATCCCGTTCTGCCACGCGAGCGTGTCACAGGGTACCAATTAAATTTTTATTTTTGATTTTCAAATTGGTAGTTTCAAGTTATGAAAATTTATTTTCATAACAGCCTCTGAAACCTTTTTTAAATCCTTTGCTATCATAAGCACAAAGGGATTCATGACATCCTCGCTCCACAACGATTGTTGCATTTACTGTAACTTTTCCAAATACCAGGCCAGTTTTTTTTTCGCAGTCGTCCATTATACTAGCCTTTTCTGACTTTCGTGCCGGTGTAGGTGTCGAAGTGGAAGTATAGGGTGTAGGCGTCGATGGCGATGGCGATGACGGATCATAGGACGAAATTACATCGTTCGCAAAATCTTTCACTCCATCGAACTGACCCTGAAATTCAGGTTCCACTGAACTGTACTCTTGGTCTGTAAAAAAAAATTTTTTGAAAAATTCTAGCCAGAAGATACTCAACAATCACTTACTCAGAATCAGTAACAAACTTCCTCAAAAAATCCAATTCTTTAAGAAGCCATTCCGTCTGCGGCTTCGGTTTTCTGTAACCACTTCCAATGGCTGCTTTTATATTACGGAGTGCCAGTTTATATTTGGTATTGAAGTTTTTCCACGTTTTCTAGCACTCATCTTCTGTAAAATGGAAAACAATTTAGATTATTTTTACTTGAAATTGTTTCATACTCTCTTGTCAATCCCACTGTATTCCCTATTTCCTGCCATTTTTGCACTTTGAGGGAATTGTTCTTATACTGCCGATGTCCAAGACCGAACAGCATTTCCCTCCCAGGTTTCCGTATTTCCATTATAAGGATATTTTCAATATCGACGCCTGTATCTAAAAATAACAGTATGTTAATTACAGTTTTTATATAAAAAACGGTATGTTCTCCATTACTTTTCCAAAAAGCAATCACAAAATTCACTTACCAGTCATTTTTTTGTTTTCATTTTCTAAAATTTAAATCCACAATTTAAACTTCTTCTGAACACATTCACTATCAAAATGGCTGCTAAAATGTCAATGTCAATTTAAAACAAAAATCTTCATAATTCATAGTTCAAGTAAACATCTGCATCTGTGTATGGGTGAAACAAAAACTTTTACTACTGTGTGTTTGATCTTTACACCGATTCTTATATAGCGTGGACTGAAACGCAAAGAAAATTTGATGTAATAACAGCGGCACTCCGGAAACATAAAATAGGAGGTTGAGTTGAGGCAATTTTCTTCGACGGCCATTGAGGATATTCTGCAGATTTCAAGTTAAACCTCCGTTGATTTTATTACTAAAGCTGTTCATACATAATGGGGGCAGACAGAAAGCAGCAGACCATTAACAAGGCGTTGGATAGTAGGAGGAAGCTTGAGAATCCGGCGTTGGAAAGGAAGGGCCCGAGGGCTATGTAGGAGGAGATTGAGCGGGCGAAGAGACAAGAGGCCTCGCTTGTCCTAAACAAGTCAGGGAAGGTTGCCAGGACCCCGCCGGGTGGTAACAGCGTTGAGGGGAATAAACGGGAAGGGCCGACAACCAGAAAAAACCCGAAGAGTGAAGAAGGAGGGAAGACTGATGGGGAGCTGGCCGGGGCGGAGGTGTCTTTGGAGAAGGTATTGAAGATGATCGACAAGATAGGAGAGGACAGGGAGAAGGAGGCAGCAGAGAGGAGAAAACTCTATGAGAGAATGAGGGAAGAGGAAGGGAAGCGAGGGAAAGTGGAGAAAGAATTGCGGAAGGCGGTAAAGATCTCCCTTGAGGAGATTGAAAGGGAGCGAAAGGAGAGGATAAGAGCGGTAGAGGAGGCGAGGTTTGAGGCCAAAGAGGGAGATAGGCTGATAAAAGAAGAATTAGATGTGGTTAACAAAGATCTGAGATCCATGAGGCAGGAACTCAGAAGTCTTGAGGATTTGGTAGAGGGGGGGTATATGGGGGAGGGGGGAAAGAAGAAAGCAAATGATGCAAAGGGAAAGGAAGAGGAGGAAAAGGAAAAGGAAAGGGACAGGAGAGAGGATAGGTTGGAGTGGGAGCTGGAGTTAGTTAGGAGGAGGGAAAGAAAGAAACATATTGTACTCACAGGGTTTGAAGGGATAGGCAGGGGGGACGAAATGATATTAGAGGGCTGGATTCTAGAGAAGTTAGGGGTGGAAATTAATGTAGGGGGGATTCAGTTAATAAGAGGCGTGGATCACAAAACCACAGGGGATAGGGATAACGTTTTGGACAAGAAATTTAAGCTGAAGGGCACGAACAATTTTCTAGACAGGGACCTCACATGGAGAAAACGACAGGGCAGAATTAGTATAAGGGAGCTAGCAAGGAAAGGAACGGAGGAAGGGAAAAACGTTTCAATAAAAAGAAGCTTTGTACATAAGGATTGGGGAGGAGGAGTTTACGTGGGATGATAGGAAAATGGGGTTTTTGAAAAAGGTAGCGGCAGTGTAGGTGCTAGTAGCAGAGTGGGAGGGGGATGGTGTGCGTTGCCGGGGGGAAAGCGAGGGGAAAGGATGAAGAAGGGAGACATGTCAAGACGGAGGGGAAAAAACTTAAGAATAGTAAAGGAGGGAGGATGCTGATTTGGAACTGTGCAGGGGTGGGAAAGAAGGAAGTGCAGTTTTGGGACTATATTAGAGAGTTTGATATAGCATGTTTGGTGGAAACGTGGGCAGAGGAAAGAAGTCAAGGGAAGGATAGGATTTAATTAGAGATGAGAGACTACGAAATCATTTCGAAAGAGGCACGTATGGATAGTATGAGGGGAAGAGCGAAGGGAGGTTTAGTGATGGCGGTGAAGAGAGATGTAGGAAGTTGGGAAGAGGTGCTCAATAGGAGCGAAAGAAACGAAGTTATAGGGGGAGTGCTGGTTATGAGGGGCCGGAGGTGGCGGTTATTCACCACGTTTACGAGGGAGGAGAGGGTAGCGAACTGGGAAACAATTGAGGAATTTATGGGAGAGGGGACTGTGCCTTGCTGGATCGCGGGGGACTTTAATGCAAGAACAGGAATGGAAGGAGGGGACTGGTCTGAGGAGGAATGTATAAGGGAGTCCAAGGATAGCACCATTAATAAGAAAGGACGGGAAATGCTTGAAAATCTAGGGGAGCTGGGCATGAAGATACTTAATAGGGGGGTGACAGGAGATCAGGAGGGGGAGTGCACATTTATAGGCCCGAGGGGCAGCTCGGTGATCGATTATTCAATCGCGAACGAAAAGGGAATGGAGGAGGTTGAAAGAATGGAAATAACACATAGGATAGAATCAGATCACTCTCCGATAGAGGTTAGACTTAGAAACTGGAAGAAAGTGGAGGAAAGTGAAGTACAGAAGAAATGGATAATAAAGTGGAATGAGAAATGAATTAGAGAACATAGGGATAGACTGGGAAACCTGGAAGGGATGAGTAGCTAGGGAGAATTGGCAGAAAAGATAAAAGGAGCATGGTTGAGAGGGGTGGTGAGGAAAATAAGAAAGGACAAGCCTTGGTGAGATAAGGAATATTTAACAAGCAGAGAGAGCGTACAGGGATGTCTCAGAAAACTAGTGAGATCAGGGGAGGGGAGGGAGGTGTATTTTTCTGAAAAATTAGAGCACAGGAGACTGCTGGAAAGGAAGAAAAAGAGGGGAGACGAGAAAATAATGGAGAGAATCATAAGGGATAGGTCCGGGAAAACATTCTGGGAACAAATTAGAACAGGAAAAGAAGAGAAGTGGAGAGCACATTTTGAGCGGCAGCTAAGTGGTAAGCAGAAGGTTTGGGACGTGGACCTGAAGATGTTGGAGGGAGACGAGGAGGAGTCGAAAGAAGAAGGTCAAATAACGCTAGGGGAAGTACAAAGAGCGATAAAGAGGCTAAAGAAAAGAAAGGCAGCAGGGCCAGATGGGATACCAAATGAGGCGTGGATTTATGGGGGGCAAGATCTGGAGAATGCATTATTTAGGACTCTGAATGGAATTTTCTTGAAGAAGGACTTCCCTAAAGAATGGAGAGTCGAAATATTGAAACCGGTATTTAAAAAGGGATGTAAAAGAAGGGCAGAAAACTACAGACCAATTACGCTCATGGATTCGGGATATAAGCTTTATGCGGAAATTGTGAGGGCAAGAATGGAAGGGATACTGGAAATGGAGGGAAGGTTGGGAGAGACGCAAATGGGCTTTAGAAAAGAGAGAAGCACAATAGATGCAGTATACCTACTAAAGGCAGTCATAGAAAAAGAACTTGAAAAAGGTTAAAAGATCGTTGGTGAACACGTAAGGGGTGGTATAAGTCTATTTTGCGGATCTAAAAGCGGCATTTGATAACGTCAATAGAAGGGTGATTTTGGATATGATGGATATGTTGGGGAAAGGAAGAAGACTGAGGGAGGTGGTGGCGGAAATCTATCGGAAAACGATAAACGGAGTGGTCGTGGGGGGGAAAACGGTGGCAGAGTTTTGGTCTGGAAAAGGGGACAGGCAAGGCTGCCCTCTTAATCCGCTGCTTTTCAATATAGCGTCACGAATCTAGTGCTAGGGAGAAGGAAAATATGGTCCATAACATACGCGGACGATGCGGCTATGGTGTCAGCAACAAGGGAAGGACTGCAAGAAATTGTAGACGGATTTGGTAGGTATGTGGAGGGGAAAGGGTTGGAAATTAACGTAGAAAAGTCTAAAATAATGAGGTTCAGGAAAGGAAGGGGAAGATGGAAGGAAATGAGCATTAAATGGAGAGGGAAAATAATAGAGGAAGTGAAGGAACTCCTTTACTTAGGGTATATGATGCAAACGAATAATCCTGAGGAGGCACACATTCGGTTTTTAGGGAAAAAGGCGAGGGGGTTACTGGGCAAAGTTTGGAGTTTGGGGGAAAGGAGGTAAGGGGAAAACTGGGGAGGGAAAATGAGGCTCTTTGACCCTCTGGTTGGAAGTGCATTGTCCTATGGCTCGGAAATTTGGTGGTGGAGGGAAAGACAGGAAGTGGAAAGAGTACATGAGAGGTACCTTAGATGGTGCGCACATACTGCTGGAGGGAACAGAAAGGGAGAAAATGGCGGTGAGAATTGCCTCAAGAGCAATCAAGTTTGAGGAGAAGTGGAGAAACTTGGGAGAATGGGACCTAAGAAGGGAGTATATCAGACTCTTGGACGGAAAGCTGATATGCTCAGAAATAGTGCATAACAGAAGTAAGCTTCTCAGGGAAAGAGGGTGGTCAGAAGAAGAGTGGGCGCGTAGGAGACGGGAAGGGAGGGAGACCTGGAGGGAGATAGAAAGAGTGGGAAGGGACATAGGAAGGCAGAAAAGGAAGGAAGAAATAAGGGATTCGAGATACGCGGAAGAGATAGGGACTTGGTTGCTAGAAGAGGAGAAACCTATAAACTTAAGGAGGACCAGGAATAAAAGAAAAGGGGAGATGGCTAGTATTGCAGGCTTCAGATTAGGGAATGAGTCGAGGGCGGGCAAGTACTGGCTACGGGAGGAGGAACAAATGTGCAGAGTTTGCATTAGGGAGAAGGAATCCCTGAGGCATGTTCTCGAGGAATGTGAGGTAACGGGAGCTAATGGAATAAGGTGGAAGGATGTTTTGAGGAAAGGGGTGAGGGAGAGATTATCGGCTCTGCATGAAGTAACTCGCAAAAGAAGACTCCATTTATCAAACTCCAATACATGAAGCCTTCTTGTGAGGTTTTCGGCATGATTCAGCATATACCCCCCTTCTGGTTAATAAATTGGAATAGTACAGGATAATATAAAAACAATATGTATCAACCCCCTTTATAGTCATTAGATAATTTTGGTGTAGGTTGTAAACCTCTCTACAGATATTAGTTATTAGTTAATCTTGTATAATTTTACATACCAGTTGGGTTACTAGATCAATTTGATTAATTGTGTAAACCTCTCGATAGTTATTAGTTATTAGTAAATCATCTGATAAATAAACTTACAAACTTATTACAGAACTTATTATATCTAACACAATTTTTTAATAAATCAATAATTAAATTGGATAAATTTTTGATTTTTTTATTAGGTCTGTTACCGTACTCGAATATCTTACTACTTTTTTACTACATTTGAGTATTTTGCGTTCTCGTATAAGAGATAATAGGGAGAAGTATAACAGATTGACTCGCGTAAGCACTTCCCCACCTTACTACTTTTTACTACAAAATGTTGGTTTGTTAAAAAGTTGAAAAACTGTCACATGCATTATTTCACATTATGACAAATGTTAATTTGACTTTAAATATGTTTTTATATAGGTATTTTGGAAATTTATAAGTAAATTATTTGTCAGTAACTAATCAATTATTGATTTTTTGATTATATTTGTGTTGAAATTTCTTATGTTTAGTTTATTTTTCTGTATACTCCTTATCAAAATTTGACAGTTTTACTGCAAGTTACTTCAATTCCGTTCCCGTACTATTTTCCGTCTTTCGCTGACACTATGAGAGCTACGCTCTTGGTTTTAAAATTTAAGAGATTAACTATCTATCATGTTATTAATTCAATGATTTTCAATGCCTTTCCTGTGCTATTTACTCAAAGTTTTTACATATGGTTAGTCAGTTAGTTATTATTTCAATAATGTATGGAATCTAATGTACGAATAAGTAGGTGTAAGTAGGAATAATAACGCAATTGTTATTTTACGAATTGTTACTTCTTCGTAGCATGGAATCAACAAATTGGCAAGAATTTTTCGCGACTCACCGTCCATCAACAGAATTTGAAAAAAGTCGAAAATTGATTCAAGAATTTTGTCAGTTGCATCGCCAACTGGATAGTAATATTGTCCTCATAACGGTTAGTGTAATAGATGAACCGACAAATATTCAACTATTCACTGTATTATTTAGTCTGGCGGAACCGCTGTACCACTCGAACATAATACTGTCAGGTTCGTTGATAATTTCAGTGCAGGTATCAGAGGAGCGGCATCTGCGGAATACTTCTTGGATAATGGCTATTCGGTGATATATTTGTATCGACTCAAGTCACTAGAGCCGTATACAAGGCATTTTAGTCGTCAGCAACTGTTCGACATGTTGTTGTTAAAAGAAAATAAACAGAGTACTCAGATATCTGTCGCTGATGAGTATGTTGACAACCTAGCTAGGCTTTTGGCTAAGTATAAAAACGCACGTGATACAAACAGGCTATTACAAGTCAGCTTTACCACAGTTGTTGACTACATATGGCTTCTGCGAGCTTCTTGCGAGTATTTAGCCGCCTTTGAACGAAAAGCAATATTGTTTTTAGCGGCTGCTGTTTCAGATTTTTACATTCCGCAAAATAATTTGGTAAGTAATGCTGGCTTAGATTTTCACCAGTCAATAAATAAATATATTAAGTCGGAAATTTTAATACATAAATACACGAATTGTGATTTTGTTTCGTAATCACAATGAAATCAAAATTTCATGTGTCTGAATTTTCTGCAACTGTACGAAAACGAAAGATTATTATTTTGAGATCAATAATATGATATAACCATGACAATTCCGTTTTGTATTATTTGTATATGTTATACCTACCGTTTTGTAAGAAATAATTACTAAGTATAAGTTGATATGATATTTGGTCTGTTCCCGTACTTTGTTCAGTAAAAATCAGTAAGGAGGATAAGTACTTGTGCGAGCAATTTTCTCCGTACGGGAACGCAAAAACTCTCAAGTTCAGTAAAAATGAGCCGTATTCTTTTGGTCACTCCAGTAGAGCAGAACTGTCAAACCCCATACATTTATCCAGAACAAACTTGCTCTCGATTTCAGTTATTGCTGGGTTTAATCTGCCACCGTAAAGTAAAAGGGCGTATCTGCAAAATTTTCAAAATTGATATTATGATACTTTTGTGGCCTAGATATCGTTTCCCATGTATTCTGATAATAAAAACATTTTATTTGTCCGTCAAAAATTACTTTTCAAAATATCCCAAATTCGTATCTGCAGCCTTTTCAATTCCTGATTTTTCTAATCTAAAAATGCAAACAAGGCTACCCGCAGACTACAGACTTTTTGTCTGCCGATAGTTTGATCGGGTTGGCCTCTCAGAGCGCACATTGGCCCAACTAAACTTACGAGTTGGTAAGCAACAGATTGCCGACAGTTTAATTTGAAGGCAGTCGTGAAACCCATATAAATAGTTGCGCTAGAAATATCCAGATGGCGACATGGTTCCTTTTCCTGCAAACCTAAATTTTTCCTTAAATTCCACAAAATTACAATTTCTCCGAAACTTTCAGTTAATTTCACCTGAAAATTTAAATTCAAGTAAATTTGTTTAATCAATGGCGTAACAAAACGTATAAAAAAGTCGAGGGAAATTCATACAAATGTGAACTGAAGTTAGTTGAAATTTGTAATCTAGCGAGTGCAAGGCCGGACTGTTCTTTTGCTACTTTGGATTTGCTTTCGATGGCGATGACCAAAAGAATATGGATTTTTGAGTACGGGAACAAGTATTTGCGAATACTTGGGGAAATGGAATGCACTTTTTAGTACAATAGCAAAAACTAATCAGCATTTTTTGTTTCAAGATTTTCTTCATGGAACATATAAGCTGCGTTCTTTTGGTCATCGCTATCGAGTACAAAACTAGAATAGCAAAAGAACGCATCGGACTTGTTCTCGATAGATTACAAACTTTTACCAACTTCACTTACCATTTATATGAACTTTCTTCGATTTTTTCCCATTTTGTGAGCCCTTGGTTGCATAAATTCCTCACATATTACATGAATTTAAATTTTCAGTTGAAATTAACTGAAAGTTTTGAAGAAATTATAATTTTGTTGAATTTAAAGAAAAATTTAGGTTCGCGTCAAGGAAAATGATCCATGTCGCCATCTGGACATTTCTAGCTCAACTTTTCTGTTCAGAACAGCCAATTAGTTCCAGGTATTATCGAGAACTAACCTAGTTCTGTTAAATGTATGGGATTTGACAGTTCTGTTCTGTTAGAGTGACCAAAAGAACACGGCTATAGCATATATTCTGATCTTCACCTAAAGAAAACAAAATTTTCCGTTAGATTTCCAACTGAATTCCGCGTCATATTCTTAACAGAATAAATTTTCTTATAGTTTTCAGTCTCATTTAACCTTTACGTCTGAATTCCGAAAAAAATGTACGTTTCCGACTGATTTTTTCACTCGAGTGCCGAGAAAAGAAACGATCTTGAAAGCCAATCGAACCCTGTGACTGACTTCTCACGAAGTTTAGAATTTATAAATTTTATAGTCCGGGAAGTTTGTCCGAGAAGTCATTGGAAAGTCAGTGAAAACCAGGAATGAATTTCAGGAGTCAGTGAATTTGTTTTAGAAGAAAAGTGGCCACCATGTAATACTAGCCATGAACCAGACGATTTTACTTCCACAACCATGGATTTAGTGGTCCGGTTGCCACATCGAAGAATGAGAAATATCATATGAAAAATGAAATTTTTATCGCGGGAGTTATGAAAAACTCAAATAATTTATAATAGACATTAGTTTTTATTGATTTATAAATATATGTATCATATTGGCATATCGTACAAACATTGGATAAAATAACTAGCGTTTCCAATTCAATTGCATCTATAGTGTTACCCTTTTAAGTGTTTTTTATTTATGTCAAAATATAATTGGAAAAAAACATGGCGAAACATGGACGCAAAAAAGGCTGATCAAAACGCGTTAAGAAGATTCGAAAGGAAAATTTTCAGTTGGATATTTGGCGCTGTACGATGGGGGAATCTGGATCCGGCACAATAAGGAAGTAGACCAATTTCTTCAACGAGAAGCTATTGTAAGATTTGCCAAAATCCAAAGGATCCAATGGCTAGCTCATGTAGAGAGAATGAACGAAGGTAGAATGCTGAGAGCAAAAATACTAACGATTAGGAAAAGAGGAAGGCCAGGACTGAGATGGATAGATGGGGTGGAGAAAGACTTGCGCACAATGAAGGGGAAGGATTGAGGAATAAGGTCAAGAACAGAATGTTGTGGAAAGGGATCATCGAGGAGGCCAAAACCCACTCAGGGATGTATCGCCGGCAGTAGTAGTAGTACTAAGCTGTATTCTTTTGCTTTCGCCAACAGAGCAGAACTGTCAAATCCCATACATTTATCCGAGCAAAAATAACTCTGAAAAATATGTGGGTTTAAGTTTTTCCTCTGCAGAAACAAGTGAGCTACAAATATCTAGATGGCGACATTGTTCATTATCCTTGCCGCGAACCTAAATTTTTGCTTAAATTCCATAAAATTACAATAGGGGTATTCATTTAATTTCGTATTTGTCGTTTTGTAGTTTTCGAAATTTCGTATTTTTCCCCATACAAAAAAGAATACGAAATTTCGTAAACTTTACGACGGTAAAAAGTGTCGTATTTGGCGTCAGTTTGTGAATAGATTCTTATTTTTACTTAAATATATTTTTGTAGTAATTAAGTTATTTATATTAAAAATACATAATTAAAAATTATAAGTTAAAACTAGATGATTTTACTTATTTGATCCAAAATCAATAGCTCGCAAACAGCTTTGTCGTGTAGGAATTTTAAAATTTTCTGCCTTTCAATCGTTTTGAGCATTGTGTTAATTCAAAAAAGTTAATAAAATAAAACATTTTAATTTTGAAATGACAAATGACATAAAATATGACATATATTTACAAAGTTTACGAAGAAACCAGTTTGGGGTGTTCACATCAATTGTGTTTACGACATTTACGAAGTGAAATGAATAACCCCTAATTTCTTCAAAACTTTCAGTAAATTTGGATTTGACTTTGGATTTGCTCTCGATAGCGATGACCAAAAGGAACATGCACAAATTACTTAACACCTTGGGAGGCGGGTGTGGGTTAAGATTTTGTTACGCAATGAGGCGGGTTGTAAAATCGTATAACATAATGGGATAAATGATATATGATGAAATTTTTTAATATCTATGGAGATACTGATCTAGCAGGGCGCAGTGTGTAATGTAATAGTAAACTGTTCACCAAGGGTGAAAACGTACAACATTTTTTCTCGGGTGTAAACAGTCGGGAAAAGATTTAGCTATTTTTTCTCCCGAGGTGAACATACGTTTCTTTTTATACATAAATCCGGATTTTCTCTCTGTTTCCGGGCTAGTTCACTTTTTGCTAAGCCTAATATAGTAAATAAAATGAAACATAAAACATACAAAAAAAATTGTTTTCATTTTTGTAACATAAAAATTTTAAAATTTTAAAAATAAATAGAACCTTTGAATATGAAACATCAAATATAATATCTAATTAGTTTGCCGCAACTGTATGTACACAGTTTAATTTTATTTTGTTCGTAGCCGACACATAAAATGCAGTCAACACAAGGCGCTCCAACTATATCTCTACAATTGGTACCCAAAATGTTGTCTCCTCTAGTATCAACGTGGATTCCTCATGCATATGTTGTTTCTTTTAAACTGGAAACAGATGAAAGTCTATTGATCTGCAAAGCAAGAGAAAGTTTGGATAAGTACAAGCACAAGGTATTTTTTTTTTTTGTTATTTTTGAAAATATTGTACATTTACGTCCACTTTGTGTATCTACTTCTACTTCTTCTAATGTATCTACTTCAGTTGGTCATAGCCAATACGCTGCAAACACGAAGAGAAAAAGTGGTTTTTGTAACCCCAACAACAGACTACGAAGTTTGCTTGTCACAACAACAAATTTTGGATGGTCTAGAGATTGAAGTACTTATCATTACTGATATTGTGAGTAGGAATGGGGCAAGAAATTAAAAAATTTTGATATATTCGTTATTTCAGATACAACGTCACAAAAACCATCTGTCGGAAATTGGCTACCATTAACGAAATATTTTTGATATGAGGCAAATTGTAAATATTGATTTAAATATATTTATCAGAAAATATTTACCGACATTTATAGTATTTGTTTAATGTCACAGACAAACTCAGAACGAGCATGAGATTCATGGATTGAAATTCTGCTAAAGGTAAACAAAAGATAAGCAAATCTATATTCAAAAAACATAAAAACTCTTAAGTCAAGCTAGCAAAAATTCGGTGCAATTCACAAACACAATCATAAGATATCATTTTTGTTTAGCTCTCGTGAGAAGAGGTTCTGAATACGTGGTTTACGATTTTTATGTCCTCCTGATTCATGGGAATATGATAATAAGCTCATTCTAGGTCTATTGTTGTAAAGACCGATTTGCCGTGTAAAACCGGAAATAAATTCTGTATGATTGCATCTAGTTCTTGATAATCCCCACATAACCTCCGGCTTGAGTCTTTTTAGAGAGTAATAGCCGCGTTCTTTTGGTCATCGCTATCGAGTACTAGAGTAGCAAAAGAACGCATCAGACTTGTTCTCGATAGATTACAAACTTTTATCAACTTCACTTACCATTTATAAGAACTTACTTCGATTTTTTTTCCATTTTGTGAGCCCTTGATTGCATAAATTCGTCTCATATTACTTGAATTTAATTTTTCAGATGAAATCAAACGAAAGTTTAGAAGAAATTGTAATTTTGTGGAATTTAAGGAAAAATTTAGGTTCGCGTCAAGGAAAATGATCCATGTCGCCATCTGAACATTTCTAGCTTAACTATTCTGTTCAGAACAGCAAACTAGTTCCAGGTATTATCGAGAACTAAACTTGTTCTGTTAAATGTATGGGATTTGACAGTTCTGTTCTGTTAGAGTGACCAAAAGAACACGGCTAATATGTATAGGACTTGCCCATGGGCTGCTAGATGGTCTGATTATGCCCTGATTGAAACAATATTTGAATCTCTGATTGGAATCACTCAGCTGCTGATTTTTGAGATCTATTTGGAGTCCGAAATGTCTAAGAAAATCATTCCCGATAATGGGCTTTTGAACGTCAAATATAATGAAAAGCGGAGTTAGATTTCTGTGCAAATTCAAGTTTGGTGATAATAAAGTTATACCATATGTACTTATCTATGAACTATGTGAGATGGTGTATGTTGACCATGAAATTCTTTGGCGGGTAAAAGGGAAACGGCAGCACCAGAGTCAGTTAAATATTTCAAGCGTGTATATTGATCATAAAGATTTAAGCGGGCTTCTGTAGAAAGTGAATTTTCGCCGCCGTTTACAACCCCTAAGTGTGCCTGAGTGTTATTATCTCGGGTCTTTGAGGATCTTGGCCGTTTTTCGCTGATTCTGCCTGATCCACTGGTTGCATGCGTCCGCTTCCCGCTTCCTCTGTTCCGCTTCTGGATGTCTCTGTTGGCGTTGTGATTTTCGTTGCTGCTTTCAAACTGTTCCGTTTGTACTGGGACTGGTAAATTAACTTGTTCGTGTTTGCGAGGTGACTCCACTCCGTCTTGATGTTCTTCCGTTTGTACTGGCTTTTGTTCTGTTTCCTGCCTGTTGGATGATTCTTTTTCATTAGAGTTGAAAACTGCGTAAGGATCACCCTATACATTAGTTAAGACAAAACACCCTGTACATGAGTTACAACTTTCATGCATGTAAGAACACAGACAATGATCAGTTATCTCGTCTTCAAACAACGAGTTGGCACACGTTTTTGAAAGCTCTTTTGCTTGCTCTCTTCAAATTTTTATTTGTCCTTAGGGTAAAAACCGGTTTTGAATATTCATGAAAAAAAATTTAGAAAATCAAAAAATAAAATTGATCGGCCATTTATATGAACTCGCTAGACTGATTCGTTTAGCCGCTATGAGCCAAAAACGGCCGAAAATTCAAATGTTTTCTAAAAATATTAATAAAAATATTAATAAAAATACATAAATAATCTGAATAAAACGAGTCTTGAGAATATCTCCAATTTCCGGCAAAATCTACATGAGATACAAATGAATTTTGACGGCAATACCCAAAACATCATATGTATAACAATTAATTAATTATTTAATCATTTAGATTAATTCTTAATACTTGCAATGAAATACTATCTATATATATAAAAGACAGAAAATGTTTCAACCTTTGACTGCTATAAACTTTGAAACCATCCAACCGATGTGCCCCAAACTGGTTTGAAAGGCAATAATGCGAGGATGGTCTTAGACTACTATACTTCTTATACAATGCATTAAGCCATTCATGAAGTCGATTTTCGACATTTCACATAAAAAAATGTTCACGAGTTTTGAAATTTTGAAAATTTCAATTAAAGTGACAACTGTGTTAGAAATGACTGTAAGAAAAACGAAGAAGAACCGAAATAGCAAATTAAGATAAATTAAAAAAAAGAAAACCGAATAAAATTAAAAATGGACCTATCTCATCCGGCCCAAAGAAAAATGGTTTTATTCCCCTCATCCTCCCATTTCATTCCATTCAATTTCATTTCGTTTCGTTCCATTCCCCATCCATTTCGGATTTCCCACGCTGACCACTGTGTGGCTCCGCCTCCAGTCAATTTATAGTTTCCCACGCTGTTCATCGGCTGATCGTCTGGATCCGCCCCCACCTATAATGCAATGTGCAATCCACTACAGACTGACTTGACCTCATCGAAAAAGTTCCGATGGGAAAGTTCGAAGTGACAACACCTTTACTGCTGCGTTAGCACCCGAAAATAACTATAAGAACCCCGCTAAATTTAGATTGTCAGTCAGTAAGTAACTTGTAACGTTAGTTCGGTTAATAAGGTTAATTTAAATTTGAAAATAACATAATTTATTTCCAGTCTTCCAGTAGTTTACCTTTCCTTACACTTCCAACGCGATCTGCTTGATCTCAGCGGAACCCCGCGGAACGATCCCAGTCGTTTTTAAATACAAACTTTGAAGGGCTTTACACAGCAAGAGCTGCTGAAACTCCTCAACAGCATGATAACCGGCTTTGAGGCAATCGAACAAGCAATTCTGGCTCCAAAGAATGATGATGTCAACAAAATAAACCATCAAATTCAATTCAAGCTACCTGGCGAAGTTGTTAAGTACAAATCGATTGACATAACATAAGCCGTGTTTTATTATGCACTGATCTATATGGCTCTGGCTCAGTTATAATAAAATGATACGGATCATTGTTTCCGGAGGTTGGCAGCAATGTGAGTTTTGACATGCCAAACTGAGAACAGCTGTTTTTAAAGTGACATCAAACGTATTAAAAGTTGTTTTGAAAACTTCCGCATTTAAATTTGTTTATTTAATTCTGTTTAGCTAGTTTGAGTGTATAAAGTGTATTTAATATAAATTGGAAGATTTGTTTATATATTTATTTACTTTAAATAATATATGAAAATGGCAGAGGCTGTCATTTTGGTGAGTGAAGTTTTAATAATAAACTGAGTTGATAACTTACTAATGCTTGGTTGTCAATAGAATTTCCTGGAAAGTGAAGACGAGAGCGATAGTAGTTCCTCTTCCTCTTCCAGCAGCTCCATGAGCTCCTTAAGGGATACACATGAAAGAGTGGAGAATTTCTTGGAAATCATCGAGAGGTATAATGCCGATGATTTCAAGAAAAATTTGAGATTGGGACGTACAACGGCCAACACTTTAATAGGTAAAAAAACGTAGTGTTATATTATTCTAATTATTCATTTACTTTAAACTTCATATTTAGATCTTTACTTGGAATCTGAGCGCTTCGCGGAAAACCAAAGTAAGGGTTTGGCCAACATCCTCCCACAAAAGGAAATATACGTTTTCTTGTGGTACATGGCCAATACAAATACCTTTCGAGAAATCGGAAATTTATTTGGTATTTGTAAATCAACTGCATGGAGCATAGTAAGAAGAGTTACCATGTGGTTGATTTCTATTGGCCATAGGTATATTAAATGGCCAAATCCAACCGAAGCGCTTCAGAATGCAGCAGCATTTGAGGAAAGGACTAGAATCCCCGGGGTTGTCGGGTGCATTGATGGGACGCACATTGCAATCAAAGCTCCACAGGACCATAAAGAAAGCTACTGTAATAGAAAAAAATACTATAGCATATCTTTGCAGGCAGTAGTGGATTGTAAAAAAAGGTTCATAAGTGTGTATTGCGGCGAACCGGGGAGTCTGCACGATAGCCGTGTCTTGAGGAGGTCCGAGTTGTACCGGAACGTGCATGAGGATCAACAGTCCTACTTCCCAAGCAACAGTTTCCTGCTTGGCGACAGTGCCTATCCATCATTTGATTGGCTGGTTACTCCTTTCCGGGATAACGGGAGACTTTCAATAATTGAAAAGAATTTCAACACTATCCATTCAAGGGGAAGAGTCGATGTGGAACACGCATTTGGTCTTCTGAAAACCAGATTAAGAAGACTGCTCCATTTTACTGAGCTCACACACATAAAGTTTGTTGTGAACTTAGTAACATGTGGGTGCGTTTTGCACAACATGTGCTTAGAGAATGGAGAAATATTTGAGGAAGAATATCTCGAAGCACACATCGGCTCTTCCGAAAATCTTGAAGGTAGTGGAACTCTAACCAGCAGTTCGAGACGAGAACAACTGGTCAAGTTATTAACGGAAAGGAGGATACTCTAAAAAATGAACATAATTGTAATATAATTATTTTATGATTATAAATTTTGCAAATTCCAGATTCCAGATGAGAGAGGAACACTTACATGAATGGGTTGATATAAATTCAGAAAATAGCGAAATCTTTGGAGGTATGTTTTTGAAATTGAGGAATAATGTATAAAAAAATTATTTATTCATATAATTGCAGTTGAAATAATTGGACTACCAAACTATCCAGAAGCAGTGAAGACACAAAATTCACAATGAAATATTTTAATAAATAATTATAATATTAACTATAGTAAGTTACATATTTTATATCTAATAATAAATGGATTATAATAACTTAAAACTAAATTTATTATTTGGCTCTTAACTCTAAACTACACTACACTTATATAAGTAATATAATTCTAAACTAAACCTCAAAGTAATCTTTGACGATCTTCTTTCTTTCTTTGAACCTTACGTTCCGATAGGCCAAAGATTGCCTTCTGAGGCGTAGTTTCTCCGCCCGATATGCAGCTTTATCCAGGCGGTCTTTTTCCTTCTGCGCAATTCTATCCTGCCGGTATTGCTCTTGGCTGTAGCAGCTACGCGTCGAGGTGCCCGGCATAGGTGGTTCATCTAAAAAAATATTTGTTAGTAAAATGTATGCAAAATAATTGTAAATGATTGATTACATGGGGAAGTAGCCGAAATAGTTTGACGGCTGGAGGAGTCTCGTGCTGAAGGACCTTCGTGCGTAGATGGTTCAACTAAATTAACATTTGTTACTAAAATATATGTAAAAACTGTAAATGATTACCTGGGGAGTGCGACATGTCCAATCCAACACTAGGTGCAGGGCCCATCATTGACAATGTGTGACAATTCGATATTTCTGGTCGGGTGCCAAAAATCTGCTCCATAATTTCATGATATGGAGCAGAACTTGCACCCGCACCAGTTCTCGAATTGTTGCCCCTTGTCGCCTTATATGCTCGCAGCAAGTTTTTCAACTTTGCATTGAGCATCTCAGTTGTTGTAGGAGCACTCTAAAATGTAAATAGATTAAAAATTGGAATCCCAAAAGTATATATTACTTACGAGTATCCCCTGTGCTAGAAGATCTTACAGCACGTTGGCCATGGCGAACCTCCGCCTTCTTACATGGCCAAACTCCTCAGCCCGGTCTGCGTACGCGTTTAGAAACGCAACAGTCTCTTCGCGCGTCCATTGTCTTCTTACGCTAATAAAAATGGAACGGCACCGTACGACACTTAAAAAAAGAAAACCAAACAAGGGACAAACACAATTTTCAATAAAATACACAAATAGTCCCCACTATGTTGACTTGGACATAAACGACACAAAAACAGACAATTTCAGGTACGATACACTTATACAAATAACACTCATAACTTACTCAATTAAAATAAACATATAACATTAAAATAAACATATAACATGCCCGAAAAAACGAACTACTCTCCGTTAAATAAAATCATTACTTGTTCGATTTCTCCATTTTTGTTAATTTTTGCTGTCAAAACAATTATTTTGACGTAGGAATTGACATTTCCACCAACCTTTAAAATAAAAATAAGGCAGACGCCAAAAATTACACAAGCGAAAGTGTGTAACTCGCGAACTAAAAAATGGATCAATCGAAATGATCCCGATAGCAAGCAAGATCACGAGTTGTTGTTGGAATACATTTAAAAAATCTATTACGTTCGTGATCCATATGGATCTTGTGCATAATAAAACACGGCTATAGTTATAAATAAGGAACAAGCTGTCAACTATCCAACAGAGTTTCTGTCTGGAATGCCACCACACATCTTAATTTTCAAGAGTTGGAACGCCGAAAAATTTTTATGTTTACACACCTACAGAAAACACTCAAAATATTGTTTATCCGCGAGCATGAAGATAAAAAAGTTAATAAACCAAATAATTCGCTATTTTCCAACAAATTAACAAAATGCATTTATTTTTTTAGCGTAGTAGCACACACCGGGTATCCGCTAGTACACAATCTATATACATATATAAAATATGGTAATAACAAAACCAACGATAAGAAATAAAAACATTGGTTGTCTGTAAAGTCGGTTTACGGACGATAATTTTACGTGATAACGTCATAAGAAAGCATTGATGAAAAATTGCCTACTTTTATGAATTGAATTGAATTATTTTCACTGAATTATCATTATTTTGTATAATACATCGTGTTTGAGTCGTCATAGAGAGCGGACGTGCCGAGTGCAAGCACAAAAGCAGACGTACGGTGATCTATTGTTTGACCGAGCGGTAAATCGTGGCTGTAATCCAGTGAAAAGTGAACATGTGCTCTGTTTCGAAAAGCGAAAGTGAACCAAGTAGCATCGTAGGTTCATCATAAAATCCGTAATAAAATCTTTAAACGAGAAATACGGAGTGAATTTACAAAATCTAAAGCGGAAAATGAAAGCATGTTCCTTTAAATAAAAAATAAAAAAAAAAAAAAAAAAAAATCGAGAAGTGAAAGTAATTCTTTAACCATCTAATGCAGTTGCTCACAAAAAAAACGTGAAATAAGAAAATGAAGAATTCCACATAAACTATAGTGACAAAATTCATAGAGAGACATTCATAGACAAAATTTAAACAAATAGCAAACGAACTATGATATAATTGATTCAGTGGCAAAAACGAGGCCGTGCCATGCAGTGAATTGTGAACAAGCTTTTCCATCCAAAAAAAAAACCAAGCAAAAGCAAACAAGTAATAATCTATTAGTCGTTCCAGACACCAAATCGAAATTAGGGCATTAGTGAAAGGTGACCACGTGCTTCCATCGGAAAAGCGAAATAATGTTGTTTAAACGCGGCAGTGTCAGTCAAGTAAAGGTGAACTTGTGATCTCATGGGAATTTCGATAATTGATACTAGCCCACCAACAATTGAAACCATATAAACTTTATATAATAATCACGTTGGGAAATAGTATAAAAGCTAACCAAGAAATAAAATATATCCTGAGAAACAGAGGCCTACCAGAGCTGACGTGTCTCCCGCAACTTTTACACTGACCAAACGAACAGAGTGAGGATAAACCATAATGCCGAACCAGCACGGTCACATGAGCGTTACGTCGAACGACGATTTAAAGGAAATGTTAGTAAAATTAACCAGTAAAGTAGATAAAATTGATGAATCAACAAGTATTACAGCAAAAATGTGCATCAAAAACGAAAAGGACATTGCCGAGCTCAATCGTAAGAATAGTGTATTAACAAAACGTGTCTCTGAACTAGAAAAACAGGTAACCTCCCTTCAAGCAGCCGTGAGAAGGAGGAATCTGGTGCTATATGGCATACCCGATAATACAGAAATAAATACTGACCTGCACAGATTTGTATCTGAGATACTCCAAGAAGCTGGAGTCAAACCAGAGAATGTCGAGGAAGCAAGGCGCATAGGCCGGGAGATGGGAAAGAGGCCGGTTCGAGTCTCTTTTATCTCACTACGAGACAAACAAGTAATATTTGAGAATTACGGGAAAATCAAAATAAAACACGGTATTACAATCGCTAATGATGAGAACAAGGCAAAGAGAGCAAAATATAGCGAACTAAAAAAGTTGCAAGCCCAACTCAAAAAGCTTAACATAGACTCCAATATTAATAAACTACAATTACAGGTGGGAAGTAAACGATTATCAATATCTGAAGCTCACCAATATCTAGCTTCGGTTCATAACCACACCAACTCGTCCAGCAAAAACCAGGACTCTGACCTAGAGGGGCAAAGTAGCGAGGACTCTTCACTTTCGAGAGATTCAAAAAAAAGACCACGCGAATATTCAGACGAATCGCCGGGGACATCGAGCCAACTAGCAAAAGTAAGGCATACTTCGAAGACCAGGCGTCATCATCATAAAAACAGAAAAAACCAGGACCAGGCAGCTAAATAGCAATTAGTTCATCCCCCCCAAAGCTCGCCCAAAATCGTCTTCTGGAATGCGTCAGGCTACCACAACCTAGGTGACATCAAAGAACTTGTGCGAAAATTTGATATTGTGTGCCTATATGAAACCTGGAGGGAAGTATCTCCTTCCTCCTCTCTTTTTAGCGACCATACCTGCCTCTCAATCAACGCAGTGAAGACAGCAACAAGGGGACGAGCGAGTGGGGGTATCACTATCACCTTCGACAAGAACAAGTACCGTAACGCCAATATTCTGTTCTCCAGTGAATCGTACATCATCACAAAATTTAAAATCGCGCAGGTTATTATTATATTGGGGACCGTATACATCAATCAAGCCAAGGATGTGGACGCTATTTTTGATGAAATAACTGAATTACTTATACAAATCAAGATTCTATACAGGGATTCTATTATCATTATAGGAGGCGATTTTAATTCACGTATAGCAGACGATAATGACTTAGATAGTACTTGCTACAGCCTACTTAATGTGTGTATCGAGCGAGAAAGCCTGGACAAGATATCGAATAAGAGAGGAAAGAGTCTTTTAAACTTTGCTCGGAACAATGACCTCATAATACTGAATGGGAGAACTACAGGGGACATTCCGGCGCAATTTACTTACAGCTGTTCAACAGGCTCCTCAGTGATCGATATAGTACTATGCAACTGCTCGGCACTCAGTCTAATTACGGAACTGAAAGTACACGATATCGTTACCAAATCTGGACATCTACCAGTATCAGTCGAGGTCACCCCTAAATGCCTAGTAGCAAACTCTGGACAGCTCAATATTAAATGGCGCAACGATGTAACAGTACTGTACAACAACACAATGGCCTATTCTCCGAACGTGTCAAAAATTGGTGGAACAATCGAAGAGATTAACGCAAACTTAAACAGCACAATCTTTCAAGCAGCCTTAGCATGCAGGATGGTCAAATCGAACCCAAGAAAGAATGCTTTTTCAAAACCTTGGTTTAATTCCGAGTGCCATAATCGGAAAAAAACCCTGCGAGCAAAATCCAAAGAGAAAAAATAGTCCCGCTACGATGCAAACAAAGTTGCGGAGTTCAGAGCACTGCGAAACGAATACTATAGATCTCTTAATCTCTGCAAAGACGCCTACGAGAGTAAATGTGCAACTTTACTGAGTCAAGCGATGAACTCGAAGGAATACTGGACATTAATAAATAAGCATCGAAGCATTAAGCCTAGCACCGTTAGTCCAATTAAACCCGAAGCATGGTACAACTATTTCCGTAACATATACGGGCCCCAAAACAAAATTTTTCACCCTCTTGAGAGACTCAACGTAGTCCCGGAGTTAGAAAAGACAATCTCAATGCAGGAATTAAGTCTGGCAGTTGGCAAACTTAAAAACAACAAGGCTCCTGGTCTAAACGAAATCTCTAACGAGTTTCTCAAAAATCTACCCCAAAATTGGATGCTATACATCCTTTGCTTTTTTAATAAAATCTTAGAGGAGGAGAAAGTTCCAGCCGGCTGGGCCTCTGTAATACTCAAAATGCTGCATAAAAAAGGAACTACGACCGATCCCGCCAACTACAGACCTATAGCGCTAATTAACGCCACCACCAAACTATTCACAGCAATTATCTTCAATAGACTGTATAAGTGGGCTGAAGAGAAACTTGTACTACCCGAGTCACAGCCAGGATTCCGAGAAGGTAGATCAACGCTCGATAATCTATTCACACTCATGGTACTTACACAAAACCGACTAAGAACAAAGGGAGGAAAACTCTTTGCACTCTTTGTCGACCTTAGAAAGGCGTTCGATTCAGTACCTCACCACCTCCTGTGGAAGAAACTCCTCAACTTGGGAGTAAGCTCGAAGATCATAAACGTATTGGCTGACCTGTATAACAAAGCTGAGCTACAAGTGAAAACGCCGGAAGGTTTGTCTAATACCTGCCCTATTTCTGAAGGAGTCCTGCAAGGCGAGATACTATCTCCACTGTTGTTTGCCCTCTACATAAGTGACATTGAAAAATTCCTCATAGCCAAAAGGATCAGAGGTGTCTCACTTAATCATTGGACGGAAATTATCATGCTAGCCTTTGCTGACGACATGGTATTTGTGATGGACTCTCAAATCCAGCTAAGAAAAACATTAAAGCTTCTATATAAATACACTGATACCAATGGGCTGAGTGTAAATCCAACAAAAACCAACATCATTGTCTTTCAAAAAGGAGGTCACGGTCATTTAAAACGACTTGACCCGTTTATGTACAATGATCAAAAAATTGATTTAATTAAGAAATACACGTATCTGGGTATAACCTTCACCCAAAATGGAACTTTTAAAGTTGCAGCAAAGGAGATGTGTAATAAGGCGAAGCGCGCAATACCTGAAACGATTGCAATACTCAACAATATCAAAGTAGTAAACTGGCAGACATGCATCAGAATATATGAAGCCTTGGTTTCGTCGGTTGCCCTGTATGCAGCGCCAGTGTGGAGTCTTCAACATATGGACCTGCTCGAGAAAATCCAGAACAAGTTTATCTGTAATTTGCTACATTTACCTTTCAATACCCCAAGCTATGCACTACGGCTCGAGTCCGGAATTCCAAGCATACGTCTTAACATCTTCAAATCAATATTAAACTTTGCTGAAAAGACTTTAAAGTTACCAAAAGAAAGATATACCAAAGGCAGCCTTAACAAAATTATCCAACTGGCAAGAAATACATCTAACCCCTCTCAAACTCACAACTGGGCCGTACAAGTTCAAAAAAATTTCTTCGAAAAAGTAGATGCTGTAGATATTTGGGAGGAACTGTCACTAGACCGCCTCTCGCGGGAAAAAGGGAACCTCCTTGACAAATTTCACCATTACCTAATCAACAAAGACATAAGTAAAACCAGCAGCTCGACCTCATTAGTGCTCCTACCCTCCTTGATATCAAGAAACATGGACAATCAATACCTTCAACTGAATCTCCACTTGTCAAAGAAGAAACTGATAGCTCAGCTACGACTGAGTAATGTCTATAACAACAGGATACTAATGAAGGGAAATAAACTAGCGCTACCCCAAGAGAACTACTGTCTCTGCTGCTCAAAAAACAATTCTATGACTCATATAATTAGTGAATGCCGCAGATACGAGAATGAAAGACGCAGTATTGCACCGGAGTTCGACGATCTTGACGTTTTCCTGAACGCTCTGGCTGCGCCCGGTCGCGATGAAGTTAATAAAATAGTGCATCTTCTCGAAAGTATATTAGTCGGCCGCTGCGAAACACATGGACATTAACATAGGATAAGTCAATTAACGCAAAACTTAAGCATTTGAAAAGTAACTCCAATACCATCAGCTAGTGCCAACTATAATTCGGCCTTAGCGAAATATATGAATAATACATAATAAGCCAATTAACGTAAAACTCAAGCATTTGCAAAATAACAACAATACCAGCAGCTTTTGATCACTATAAAATCAAGTATTTGAAAAAAGATATACGACTCAAGTAAATTAATTTTGTACTAACTTAAGTAACATCATGATAACACTCATTTGTATAATTCCATGAATTCAACAAATAAATACTACTACTACTACATTGGTTGTCTGTAAAGTCGGTTTACGGACGATAATTTTACGTGATAACGTCATAAGAAAGCATTGATGAAAAATTGCCTACTTTTATGAATTGAATTGAATTATTTTCACTGAATTATCATTATTTTGTATAATACAAAAAAGGAGCTAATTGAAAATGTAAATTTTTTCAATAAATTTTTTTACTTAAATTATGCAGATTAATTATAAGTAACAATATGCTATGTATCAACAATTTATTTATTCGCATATACGCGTATTAGTTTGGATTCAAGAGAGATTCTTGAATCCACACTAATATGCATATGAACGAATATCTCATGAATCCAATCTCATACGAGTTTAGTTTGGATTCATAAGAGATTCTTGAATCCACACTAATACGCGTATGGACATATGAGAGAATGACGAATGAGAGATTCGTACAAACGCGTGTTAGTTTGGATTCATGAGTGATTCTTGAATCCACACTATTATGCGTATGAACGAATCTCTCATGAATCCAATCTCATACGAGTATAAGTTTGGATTCATGAGAGATTCTTGAATCCACACTAATGCGCGTATGAACGACTCTCTCATGAATCCAATCTCATACGCGTATTAGTTTGGATTCATGAGAGATTCTTGAATCCACACTAATGCGCGTATGAACGACTCTCTCATGAATCCAATCTCATACGCGTATTAGTTTGGATTCATGAGAGATTCTTGAATCCACACTAATGCGCGTATGAACGACTCTCTCATGACTCCAATCTCATACGCGTATTAGTTTGGATTCATGAGAGATTCTTGAATCCACACTAATGCGCGTATGAACGACTCTCTCATGAATCCAATCTCATACGCGTATTAGTTTAGATTCATGAGAGATTCTTGAATCCACACTAATACGCGTATGAACGAATCTCTCATGAATCCAAACTATACTATACGCGCGGGATCCATGAGAGATTCGTTCATACGCGCATTAGTGTGGATTCAAGAATCTCTCATTCGTCCGCTCACCTCAGGCGGAACGTGACAATGAGTCACGATTTTTCATATGTGCAGCCGGCCATCGATTTATAAGACGTTATCACGTCAAAATATTTTCTAATATTCTAACCATGGTAATAATAGTGATAATGATAAAAATAGTACTAAGATATTAATTATAATAAAGGGCAATAAAACAAATCAATATTTGATTTGGTTATTGTATGACCCTCACTAGAGGAACTATTTGAAACCACGTTAAATGTTGATACAAATTATGGAACTTATGCATAAACAAATTTATAAATTATATAATAAATATAAATAAATATGCTAAGAACAAAAACTTACAAAGATCGAAAAAAACATCGTTATATTTAGTGCAATAAATGCAAATAATATAATAGTTTCCCAAAATTTTCAAATATATCCTTTTATTTTGTATAGATATCAACTTAAAATTAATTTTCTTCGATTTAACGAAACGTAAATAATATATATATTAACAAAAAATTTTCAGAAAAGCTACATAAATTCAAAAGAAACTACGAGAATCTCGCGTTTTTGCGAAATTATCCAAAATAATAATTTTTCATGTTATTTTCTAAATCAAATTTGCATATATTTTTATCTAATTAATTAAAACCACCAACACATACAAAAATTTCCAAGATCAAATAGGTATTTTTGAGTGTGTGTCCCTGTACGTGTGCACATTTTGTTCATGAATGACACACATTCAAAATATTTTTGTGTTGGTGTTAGGCAAATGAATTTTGAAACTGAAAAATTCTATCCCATTCAAAATTACAGAAAACAACCCTTTCCCTTTACTTATATGCCTTTACTTTACTTCTTCCCTTTACTTCTACATGGACACATATTCAAAAATTCCTATTTTGTGTGTAGAAAATGTAAATTTTTATATGAGTTGGTGGTTTTCCTTATTTAGATAAAATATATGCAAACTAAATTTAAAAAAACATGAAAATTTGCTTTGCATAATTTTGCGAAAAACGCGGGACTGTAATTTATGTGGGTTTTCAAAAATTCTTTGTTAATAATGTTTATATAACGGTTCGTTAAATTGAAGAACATTTTTAAATTGGTATCTATGCAAAATAAAAGCATATGTTTGAAATTTTTGGGAAACTCTTATATTATTTTCATATATTGCTTTAAAGATTTTGATGTTTTTTCGATCTTTGTCAGTTTTTGTTTTTATCATAATTATTGTGATAACGATTTTAAATGTTTAATTCAATAAATTGTTAATGCATAAGTTCTATAATTTATGTATGTATATTTAAATTTGAAGTGGTTCCAAATTATTCAAGTATTGATTTGTTTTATTGCCTTTTGTTATAATTTTTATTATTGGTACTATTTCAATTATTGCTGTTATTATCACATTTATAGAATGTATTATTATCGTTGGTTTTGTTACCATAATTTAGAATATTATTGTCATTTATATGCATACAGTATTTAATTGAAAGTATTTAGAATTAATCTAAATGATTAAATATTTAACGAAGTTACATATATGATGTTTTGGATATTGCCGTCAAAATTCATTTGTACCTCATGTAGATTTTACCGGAAATTGGAGATATTCTCAAGACTATTTTTATGTATTTTTATTAATATTATATTTTTAGAAAACATTTGAATTTTCGGCCGTTTTTGGCTCATAGCGGTATATGACCAATCTACACTATTTTTTGGTTTTCTAAATTTTTTCCATACACCATTTTCCTCAATATTGTGTTTTTAACGGTCTTTTTATGAGAAAGTGAGGTTTTCAAGACGGAAAAAGTCAAACTTTAAAATTCCAGATTTGAGACAGATTTATTCATATCTAAGACTGAACGAAAATCTGAGTTTGATCCAATTTCTTAAATTTTGTTAGGACACATTTTTAAAAACTCAATGTACAGAAAGGTGGTGTATGAAAAAAAGTTAGAAAATGTAAAAATAATTGATGCCTGTTGTGCATATATTCCTGTTCATATACATATATATCCTGTTCCCTGTTACAAATTCTTCCTGAAAACCCTGCTTCCTCAAAAACCTGTTACAAATTCAAAATCTGAATTTTATCATATTTCCAAACTTTTGTTCGCACATTTTTAAAAACTCAATTTAGAGAAAAATGATTTATGAAAAAATAGAAAGAGATGGGGGTCGGTCATACATGTGAACTCTCTAAGCCACTTAGTCTAGCCGCTGCGGGCAAAAAACCGTTGGAAATTCAAATTTTTACCGGAAAAGACCCCTTAAAACCGGACGAAAATTGATTAATTTTTGGTTCCCCGAAACTATTATGTCCTGTAAACTGAAATTCATAAATTTACGTACCATTTTACATAAACCTGTAAAAATCCACCTACTGCGGGTTGAATAAACCAAAATAAAAACTAATAAAGACTAAGGACCCGAAATAAATTGAAAACCGGTTTTTATGCTACCGTAAATTTGGTGAAGAGGTCATAGAAGTAAGGGGAAAAAGGTATTTTTGTGTAATTTTCGAATGGGACATAATTTTTCAGTACCAAAAATTTATTTACCTTACAACACCATAAAACAATTTGAATGTGTGTCATTCATGAGCAAAATTTGCACACGTACAGTGACACACACTCAAAAATTACTATTTTCTGTGTAGAAAATGGCAATTTTTATATGTTTTGGTGATTTTCATTAATTGGATAAAAATATATGCAAATTTAAATAGAAAAAATATAAAAAATTTTTAGTTTTTGTAATTCCTCGAAAAAACGCGAAAATTTCGTAATATCTCTTGTAATTTATGTACGTTTTTTTGAAAATTTTTGTTAATATGTATATATATTGAATGGGACAGAATTTTTCAGTATCAAAATTTTCAATTTGAATGTGTGTCGTTCATGAGCGAAATGTGCATACGTACAGGGTGTGTTTGGTGATTTTCATTAATTGGATAAAAATATATGCAAATTTAAATAGAAAAAATATAAAAAATTGTTAGTTTTTGTAATTCTTCGAAAAAATGCGAAAGTTTCGTAATATCTCTTGTAATTTATGTACGTTTTTTTGAAAATTTTTGTTAATATGTATATATATTGAATGGGACAGAATTTTTCAGTATCAAAATTTTCAATTTGAATGTGTGTCGTTCATGAGCGAAATGTGCATACGTACAGGGACACACACTATAAAATTCCTATTTTCTGTGTAGAAAATGGAAATTTTATGATTTATAAATTACTATGATTATTAATTACTTAGCACTATGATTTAAATTTGTTTTTGTTTATGTATATTTCCTATAATTTATCACATTGCCTAGTATGTACTATTTTTAAATTTTTTTTATTTTTATGTTTGTTAAATGTCTCTTTGTCCTTAAAAATTATCCAAATAATTGATTCAATAATTTATAATTTTGTTGGCTTGTTATATTATATTTTGGTATGTATGTATATTAATATTTTGCATTTTCTGCTGATCTATGTATATAGCAAATATTATTAGGGAGAAAATGACGCATTCATGAAAATGAAGTTAAAAAATTATTTGCAGTATATGAAGTAATGCACATTTATAATTACAAAAAATTAGTTTTCCAAGAGAATTAGTTGTCGTAAGACAAATTTTTGACCAATCCAGTGTATAATGTTTTGGCGAGCGACCTATGGGACATATACAAATAATTTTTTTGGAAAATAAAAACAAAATTTAAATATATGTATAAGAAAAAAAATTCAAAATTAAAATTAATTGTTTGTGCGCTTTTGCGTAATATGTACTCTTTCGCCAAAACCCCCTGGAAGTAGTAGTAATACAAGCCATGAACCAGACTTGTTTACTACCCAACCCTTAGCATATGAAGGCCGGCTGTCACATCGAAGAATATGAAATCTCATACGAAAAATGAAATTTTCATCGCGGGAGTTTTGAAAAACGCAAATATTTTATAATAAAAATCACTTTTTTATTCATTTTATGAATTTTATTATATACAAAAATGATTACATTTATATAGAAATAAGTATTAATATATGATTATATACAGAAAATTGGAATAAAATTAAATTATGTAGGAAAATGAATTCACATATACAAAAATGGAATAAGAAAAGTGCGTTTTTAACAAATTAAAAACACAAAGCAACCAAATATATGAAATATAAAACAATTAAATGAGAAATTAACAAAAAATAATAAGAAACTGAAAATTATAAGGTATAAAAATAAAATTTGAACAAATTTTTTACCTGAAAAATATAATAATAAATCCTTTTTAATAGTTTTCAAGTTTTCTTTATTATCACAAATTGAAATTTTTATTAATAATTCTTAACATTTTACATTTATAAACATTTTATATAAAACATTACGTTTTCACAATTTCAATATATAAAAATAATTTCTTATTAGCAATTTATATATTGCTATAATTTACTTAATCTTCAAATCATCACAATAAATTATTATTTTATTAATATATTTTCACTGTATTTATTTCATAAACACTGAATTTAATGAATATTTGTGTTTGTTTGCCACCAAAACAAACAAACGTCAAAATTCATACCACCGACAAAATTCACTTTTACACATTTTTCGCGGATTTTCAGATTTGGAATCTATATTATATTAATTAAAAATACTTTAATCATAACACTCATTATAAATCTTTATATAAAATACGCATTTCTAACACTTAAATTTCGTAGAATTCGCGGACAAAACAAGAAACGCGTAAAATTTCGCGTACTTCGCTACGCGGAATATCGAGAGACTAGGGCCTTTACACACACATAGATAAAATCTGCTTCATGGCTTGTCAAGACCACTGCATCCAGAGGGTTTTGCGTTCGCAAGCCAAAACCCTCTGTAGCACTACAAGCCATGACCCAGACTTTCTTACTACCACATTCATAGGGTCAAGTGAGGCCCATTGCCACATCGGAGAATATGGAATTTCATATGAAAAATGAAATTTTCATGGCGTTAGTATTGAAAAACTCATATATTTTATAATAAAAATCACTTTTTTACTAATTTAATGAATGTTTTTATTTAAGAAAATGAATACACTTGTATAGAAATAAGTATTAATGTATATTTACATATTGAAAACTAGAGTAAAATGAAATTATTTTGGAAAATGAATTCAGATATACAAAAGTTTAATAAGAAAAGTGCGTTATTAACAAATTAACAACAAAAAGCAATCAAATATAGGAAATATAAAACACAGATGAGATGATTTCAGATGATTCCAGGTGAGCCTTGCAGTAATTTACTGTGAGCAACTTTTCGGGCTACCAGAAAACAATCTTCAGCAGGAGTTCAAATATTCAAACAATCGCTACAGTCCAGAGCATATGTTGACCAAAATAAAATCTTGTAAAATATTACCAAATTTGTCTTCTTTCCTATTCTAGAATCCTAACAAAGTGTGTAGGGAATATGTGAACATAAGTTTACTTGGGGCATATCTTAGTCGAGTTGTTACTTTCCATTCCATATAGATGAGATATGACTCGGCAGCTAACTATACCATCATCCGTAGCTAAATCATTAGCCAACAGTCTATTCCTCATGCTTTTGAATGAGTGTGGATAATCATATAAAACAAATATCTTCTTAACCTGATGCGAAAAATATGTAGCTTCTTTGGATGTGTTCAAACTATTATAAAATTTCCTTTTTGCTGAACCTTGATCGCAGCATAACGCACGAACATTTAAACCTATATATTCGCATATGTCAAGGCACTTGAATATTTGCACTGATAGTTGTTCAGCCGGTATATTACTTGTACAAAGTATCACGGTTGCGTTTCGTCCAAGCATTGGGGAACAACGCGCCGTCACGCTATGTCGAACCTCGCGGGGGACACTGGCGGTACGCCATTCTTCATAAAACCGCCAAGAGATAGGCAATCGCCGGTAGAGCAAATCGCTCTCTCAAACACGTCTAGGAATGATTGGGAATGAATGTACATTCATGAACGACGGTTTCGTGTGCGAGAGAGTGTGTGAATGGGAATGTGAGAATGGGAATGGGTGAATGCGAATGTGAGAGGGACAGGAACGAGTCGAAATGAAACGAGTACTCGCGGATACTTTTATATGGGAATTTCCATATAAAGATTCGACTGCTCAAGTAACGAATAGTGATCCGCATACTCATTGGGTAGTATTCGTTTCCTTGGGTATTTTTGGATTTTTGCATAGAAGTTATATAAAAAGAAGCGGGAATTTTGAAATAAAGAATTTTTTAATGAAATCCATTATCATAGACTTATACTCCCCTTCTTCGTAAGATACAAAATTTGTTTAAATTGATATTTATATAGAAATGAAATGGTTTCATATTGGATGTTAGAATATACCAATCAAAATGGATATTAGTATAATCATTATACTTTTAATTTGGCAACGCTATTTGGTTCAGTTGCTCAATATTGTTATTGTCAAAATCATTTCCATAAATAAATTTTAGTCTTATCTGAACTCAGATTCCAACAGGTTATGGGCCCAGCACGCTGACAGAAGAATTGAAAAAGTATCCCGTTAAATATCGGAAAAACCGCGTGTGGAGTGTACTATTTGAAGAAATAAAGTAATTTATATTCTTGGAGAAAGAATTAACATTCGTATATATTCTTGGAGAAAGAATCACAGAATCAGAATCGCGACATCATTAAAAATGTCAATTACAACGCAATTTGAGAAGTTAAATAGAAATAATTACGACACGTGGTCACTTCAGATGAAAGCCTCGCTAATAAAATGTGAATTATGGGGTTATGTTAACGGGACAGTAGTGAAACCCTAGCCAACTGAAAATACATACTTAACGTGGTGTAGTAAGGATGAAAAAGCTCTAGCTGAAATTCTGCTCTCAATTTCAAACTCGGAAGTCAAAAATGTGAAGAAATGTGAAACTGCAGCTCAAGCATGGGCAAGATTGAAGGATGACCATCAATCGAAAGGACCAGCGAGGAAAATGCTCTTACTTCGAAAATTGGTTATGCATCATATGAAGGAAAGTGATGACGTTCGGTCACATTTAGACGAATTTATTGATACAGCCGATAAATTAGAAGAACTGGGAATTGAAATCAATGAAGAATTGTTATCAATTCTAATGCTATGCAGTCTGCCACCAACGTACGAGCCTTTCAGAAGTGCAATGACTAGCAGAGACGACATACTAAAGCCAGAAACGATGAGGGTCAAAATATTGGAAGATTTCAATACTAGACAAGGCAAAGAGAAGGAGGAAGAATTCGGCGATACCAGTGTCCTGTATGCAGCAAACAAGCAAGGGAAATGGTCACAACGGATTAAGCATCATGCAAAAGGTTTTCCAGGCCAGAGCCAGAAGATGGGAGGAGCTCAATCAGGTGTGTCACTTCCACAAATTCGATGTTTTAAATGCGACAAAATCGGTCACTTAGCTCGAAATTGTTTTTCAGGGTCAGTGCGGTCGAACACTGGTCCCAGGTCATCAGCAACGAGGCGTAACAATGCACGAAACAGGCATGAAATTGTCAGCCACGCAGAAACAGAGGAAGAAATCGCATTCAAGGTAGAATGTAGGCGGTCATCATCATCACCAAGTAGTATATGGTGCTTAGATAGCGGAGCTTCATCACATTTGATCAACTCACGAAATACATTCAACACTTACAGTGAAATAGAGAAGCCGTTAAATTTAGCAAATAATGATACCACAAAAATAATCGGTGTAGGAGTTGTTAAACTAATAACCAAGAATGATCAACTATTACAAAAAATAACTTTGAACAATGTCTATCATGTGAAAGACCTCCGTATGAATTTATTGTCCGTTTCGAAAATAACTGATCACTACTTTACGGTGACCTTCAACAAGAATGAAGCAATTGTTAAAAGCAAAGCGCAAAGGTGAGCTTTACTACGTTGAAGAATTCAGTGAAAAAAGGATGATAGCATCGAGTGCGAGAGAAAAAGGAAAAACTCATGAATCAATATTTAAGTGGCATCAGAAACTTGGCCACCTAAATGAAGCAGACCTTAAGAAAATGTTAAATAAAGATGCAGTACATGGACTCAACTTTCATCCAGATGACAAGCTTCAAAACTGCGATGTCTGTGCCAGTGAGAAAATCACACGTACATCTATGCCAAGGAGTCAAGAGTCAAGAAGTGACGAACTACTGGAAAGAGTACACACTGATATTTGCGGACCCATGCGAACCCCATCTCATGCTGATGCCAGATATTTCATAGTATTCGTCGACGACAAATCAAGGTGGTGTTCTGTAGCGTTCATCAGAGAAAAGTCGGAATTCTCAGAATGTTTCAAGAGATTCAAAAACAGGGCAGAGAGAGAAACGGGAAAGAAGTTGAAATTCCTGCAGTCAGACAATGCAAAGGAAATTTTATGTAAGGAATTAAGCAACTATTTAGACTCTGAAGGAATTCAACGTAGATTATCAGCACCGTATACACCAGAACAAAATGGGATAGCTGAACGGGCAAACAGAACCTTAGTAGAGATGTCGAGGTGTCTCTTAAAAAACGCAAATATGCCTAAAAGATTTTGGGCTGAAGCCATCAATACGGCGTGCTACATTCGAAACCGATGTATAAGCAAATCCATAAATGGACGGACACCCCACGAGATGTACAAAGGGAAAAAACCCACGGTCGATTATTTCAAAACTTTTGGAGAGCAAGTATTTGCGTTAGATAAAACTCATAAGGGAAAACTGGAATCAAAAGGCACCAAATGCGTTCTAGTAGGATATTCAGATAACTCAAAAGCATACCGTTTGTGGGATCCAGAGAAACGAAAAATAATAGTGAGTAGAGATGTAATCTTTCTAAATTCTCCATATTTTAGTGGCAATGATCATCCTGTCGATGAAGAAGAACTTGTTGTGGAGATAACAGCACAACCGACTGCAGAAGGAGGAAATAATCATAATGAAGAATACGAAGACAACCAGAATAGTTTACAGCGTGCTCCAGGACGACCAAGGTTAATTCGAAACGGATCAGCGGGTAGACCCAGAAAAATATATAACCTGCGATCCAGACAAACTGGAGCTAGTGACGATAGCATTCCAGATATGACGGACCCCATCGAAAACGGCAGTGATGAAGAAGTCTTTGCGAATTTTTTAATGGAACCTCAAACCTGGGAAGATGCAATAGCAACTGGGGAACAAGGAGCATGGAGAATGGCATTAGAGGACGAATTTATATCTTTAATACAGAATGAAACTTGGGATCTTGTACCTCGACCTCCTGATAGGAAAATTATTGAGAATCGATTAGTTTTCCAAACGAAACAAGAAACAAACACTCAAAGGAAGAAAATCAGATTAGTAGCTAAGGGTTTTTCGCAAGTTCCAGGTATCGATTATCATGAAACATACTCTCCCGTTGCAAAAACTACATCCATAAGAATATTGGCAGCTCTAGCCGTAGAAGAGGATTTAGTTATACATCAGTTGGACGTAGTTACAGCATATTTAAATGGTTACCTGGACGAGGAGATTTATATGGAAACACCCAAACAACTTAAGGAAGTCCTTCAGAAGATAGTTACGAAACAGCCCGTTGGAAGTAACTCAAAGATTGTTGATGAAGAAAAACACCTCAAGATTGCAAGAAAATGGTTAAATGAAATACAAAATAACAAGGATGTAGTATGTGCTCTCAAACGAGCCCTACATGGACTAAAACAATCAGGGGTACAGTGGTATAAACGACTTAATGATGAATTGATTAGATTTGGACTAAAATCATCACCGTATGATCCATGTTTTTTCTATAAGAAGGATGAAATGAATGTGTTATATATCACTATATACGTTGACGACATATTAGTTGCATCAAACAACCCAAAACTGATCAGCAAATTCAAAGAAACATTGTCGACCACATTTAAAATGAAGGATTTGGGGCCAGTTAAGAAATGTTTAGGAATAACATTTACTCAAAAAGTTGAAAAAAAATACTGTCACGCTATCACAAGCAGAATACATCGATAAATTATTAGAAACATTCAATATGGTTCAGCGCAAACCAGCGACCACACCAATGGAAACGACACCTGACTTGGTGAGACCAGAAAATAAGGATGAAGAACTCATGAAGCAGATACCATATCAAAGCATTATTGGAGGTCTACTCTATTTAGCCATTGGTACACGTCCCGACATATCCTTCGCAGTGAGTTTTTTGAGTCAATTTAATTCAAACTACGGTTACGCTCACTGGAAAGCAGCCAAAAGAGTTCTGAGATACTTGAAGGGGACTAAAAACTACAAAATAATGTACAAGAAAAGCGGCGCAGACTTGTACGGAGTCGTTGATGCAGATTGGGCGAGTAATATTATAGATCGCCGGTCTTTCTCTGGGTATGCATTTATTTTAGCATCAAGTCCAATCAGTTGGGAAGCCCGAAAACAACGAACTGTAGCTCTATCAACCACTGAGGCCGAGTACATGGCTATCTCCGAAGCAGTAAGAGAAGTCCTGTTCTTACGGAATTTTATGAAATCAATCGAAATACCTTCCAATAAAATAATACTATGGAACGACAGTCAGAGTGCTCAGAGAATGATACAATCGAAGCCAATACGAGCTCGATCAAAACATGTCGACATACGACATCATTTCATCAAAGACAACGTTGAGAATGGGACACTTGAGATAAGGTATTTACCAAGTGATAAGATGCCTGCAGACGTTTTAACTAAGGGATTGACATATGCAAAGCACATCAGCTGTTTGGCAATGCTTGGAATGTCCCTACAATAATAATAAAATCTTTAAAGCATATCATTTAATTTGTAAATCCATTTTGATGGGGAGGTGTTAGAATATATCAATCAAAATGGATATTAGTATATGGATATTAGTATAATAATTATACTTTTAATTTGGCAACGCTATTTGGTTCAGTTGCTCAATATTGTTATTGTCAAAATCATTTCCATAAATAAATTTTAGTCTTATCTGAACTCAGCGGGAATTTTGAAATAAAGAATTTTTTAATGAAATCCATTATCATAGACTTATACTCCCCTTCTTCGTAAGATACAAAATTTGTTTAAATTGATATTTATATAGAAATGAAATGGTTTCATATTGGAAAATGATATTCAAATTGGAAAATTGGTTTTTTTTTTTTTTTTGGCTCGCTTTGTATAGCCCAAGGAATCAGTAACGATGATGCGGATACAACGAATACTCGGTCATCAAGTAACAAATACATTCGATTACTCAGTTTTGAGTAGTTTTTATACCCCTAGTCATCAGTAGAGATGTAAGAAATGAGTAGTATTCGTTACCGAGTACCGGATACTCACTATGATTCCGAGTATCCAATGAGTACTCGCGAATACTACTCGTTACCGAATACTCTCTCTCTTACGAGAAAGAGAGATGAGTGACGGTAAGTATTCGAGTGTATCAGTGTGCGTTGATAGCAAATCGCTCTCTCAAACACGTCTAGCAATGATTGGGAATGAATGTACATTCATGAACGACGGTTTCGTGTGCGAGAGAGTGTGTGAATGGGAATGTGAGAATGGGAATGGGTGAATGCGAATGTGAGAGGGACAGGAACGAGTCGAAATGAAACGAGTACTCGCGGATACTTTTATATGGGAATTTCCATATAAAGATTCGACTGCTCAAGTAACGAATAGTGATCCGGATACTCATTGGGTAGTATTCGTTTCCTTGGGTATTTTTGGATTTTTGCATAGAAGTTATATAAAAAGAAGCGGGAATTTTGAAATAAAGAATTTTTTAATGAAATCCATTATCATAGACTTATACTCCCCTTCTTCGTAAGATACAAAATTTGTTTAAATTGATATTTATATAGAAATGAAATGGTTTCATATTGGAAAATGATATTCAAATTGGAAAATTGGTTTTTTTTTTTTTTTTGCTCGCTTTGTATAGCCCAAGGAATCAGTAACGGTGATGCGGATACAACGAATACTCGGTCATCAAGTAACGAATACATTCGATTACTCAGTTTTGAGTAGTTTTTACACCCCTAGTCATCAGCCAGCACTAAAGAATGACCAGCAAGGAGGAAATAACTCCGCCCACATCGAGCACGGCCGAGAGTCATTCAACTCGCACTCGTCTCGGGTCAATGATCGCTTCGAGAATTCGATCAGTGACCTCGTCCCAATTTCCCGTCAGGACTTAGCATGGGAAGAAATGCGTTCCCATACGACTCAATGGTGAAGGAGCCTCCTGATCACATTGGAGTCGAGTTGAATGACCGGGACGCCAAGCTAGGAACCGCATGCGAAGGGAGTACGTGACTCGGGGCACGCGCGAACGAGTACACGCGCAACGATGAAGATTGGTGCCGTGTGCAATCCGGGATTCCGTTGTGGAAAATTAGGATATAAGGGGCCGTAGCGAGAAACAGGCTCTTCTCTTTTCTTCTGGTTGTGGGTTGATGATAGTCGAGAGACTTTTTCAAGATTTTTTTGGGACGGTCGCGAAATAACGAGGATAGTAGAGAAAATCGCGGTCGCGTTAGGTTGGGGGAGTACAAGGTTCAAATGAAAGAAAAAGGGGTAACTCGCGGAAGATGCTAGCGCAGGCTAGAATAAAAAATAAGAAGTCGGATTTAAACTAAGTGGCAATGGAATGAAATTTAGAAAGACATCGGAATTGTGAGAGCCGACAAAGACTTTGAATAGTGTAATAAGATCGATAAAGACGCTTGGAGTGCGAGAGCCGATAAAGATAGTGAACAGTATGATACATTTAATAGAGACATTTGAAGTGCAAGATTTAAGAAAGATATTGGACAGTGCAGTAATAAAGACATAATTTAACTTTTCAAAAAATATGTGATTAACCTATGTTAGGATAAATATACTATTTTTTGGAACGCGATCATTCTTTTATAAATTGAACCGATATATCGATATATCGATATTTTTTTGCAAACGATAAATATCGATTTCGATATTTCCAAAAAATACCGATACGATATATATCGATATTTTTTTAATTTTATACATCCCTAATCTGAGTTGTAGCTTTTAATAAACACTTTGGATCGTGGTGCGAAACGCGGGGAAGCGAACGAAAATAAGAAACTTAACGAAGACATTTGAGCGTGTAGTGTAAAGTGTGTGGAAGCGGGTGAAACAAGAAAGACATTGGGAATTGTAGTAAAGTCAACAAAGACACGTAAAGTGCATAGTGAGATCCGATAAAGACATTGGGCAGTGTGATAAAATCAAAAAAAGACATCGGAGTTATAAAGTTCAATAAAGACAGTGACCGTGGTGTGAGTGCGCGTCAGCGAGAAAAAAAAGACCTAGCGCGGCGAAAGACGCCTAAAGTGAACGGGAGCGCATAAGAAAGCTCACGGCGACCGCGTGAGAGATAGCACTTCAACTCCGCGAAAACGTAAAAAGTGCGATACGTAACGTGTGCAAGTCTACAACGTTGATTCATAAGCGAACGATTGAGTAAACGCGTGTGGTAGCTGTATCGATCACGCATCAGGAACTATGCGCAACACTGCAGAACGTGAGTTGGAGGCGATCATCAGGAGTAGCGGCAACGGGAGCGGACTAGCGCGACACAGGAGAGATAAGTAATAGAATTAAGAGCCACATGTATTAACAGACATAGGATTAGTTAGCGTTACAGAGTAGAGGTTAAGGTAAAACTTGTAACCATAGACAACTCAGTTTTGTAATTTAGGAAAATTGTAATTTAGAAAAATTTGTAACTTAGGAAAATGTATAGATTAGGGAAATTTGTAGCTTAGGAAGACTTATAATTAAGGAACAACTTTGGAAAATTGGTGAACCCGTGAATTAGCTCCTACCGCGGATCAATAACATTAAAAATAAATAAAAGAAAAAAATATATAACAGAAGGGAAGAAAAGTTGCGTCTTTTCTTATTAATCCCATTGGGAGCTCTCTTCCGCGGGATTTCTCGCTTTGACCACGACACGCGGGGGTGACTCGTCCAAAACGAGTGGCGCCCACCCACGACCTTTCTTCGCGGGCAATAGGCCGGGTGAGTCACCCACCTCCGAAAGGGTCGGAGGCTCGTCACGGGACAGGAAATTTTATACGTGACATGAGGTAATGTGAATTTCCCAAGTATACTACGCACACTAAATACACATGATATTGCGATAATGTTAGATGTATTATCATTGCCGTAGTCTACAAATCCAACATCTTTATCTTTCGACTTGACATACGTCAAATTGGCTTGCACACTCATTTCGTCAAAAATTAGAACAACATCTTTTTCGAACTCCGAAGAATTTCTGACTACCTTTTCTATTTGCTCTAAAACGAGTGTATTTGAATAGAATAACTATGCCGGTTCTGGGACAATTTTGCCTGTATTTTCTTATGAGCTATCAAAAACGCTTTTTCCACCATCTTGGATTTTGTGGTTGGAAAAACAAATATGTTTATTGTTTAGAAAATTGTGGTTAGCGAAAAGTTGTTTTTGATAAAAAGGTGAGTTTGTGGTGAGTATTATGATAAAATGGTCTGGGAAAATATTAGCATAGTAAAATGCGGTATGAAGCTTATAGGGTATGATATGGTGGCCTGGGAAAATATTAGCATAGATACAATTTTGATAAGATGGTCTGGGAAAATATTAGCATAGATAAAATTTCGCGGTATGTAGCTAATTGGTTCGGACTTTACTCTTTACTCTTTACTTGAGGTGCAAAATTTGCTTATGAGGTAGTAGGATGATGTGTATGCTGATAGAGAGAATGAGAAAGTAGTAGGAATTTGGTAGTGTATTATTTGAGCAAACTTGGCTGATGATAATGTTGGGTGACATGTCTGTTATGAGAATTATGAGATTTCAACCAATTTGGTAATCTTTGACCATGTTTTTGGTGGACTGTTAAATTTTGTGTGGCTGCGTGTGTGTATGATATGTGAATATCTAATCTCATCTCACAGAATTTGTATAAAATGGAGTACCACAGTATTTTCAATGTGAAGAATTGTGGAAAATCTAGTTACACATATCGATTTCAATTTATTATGAGAGATAGCAAATAAATAATCTAGCAAAACAAATAGATGTTTTATTTCTATCACTGGAACGTATTGAAAATTTATAACAAAATCTAAAACCTTTGGTACCTCCTTGAAACTTTACTCTAGTACAAAAAGGATCAATGCTGTAATGTTATAATTAAATAAGAATAATAAAGATTAGTCTACTAAGAGCAATGAACTGTGTTTCAATAGAACGTGTTGATAAAATGATGATGAATATCATTTCATAACTTCAAACTGATACCCATTTCCCATATGTTTTGTATATATCATTCTTAATAACTGTATTAATGAAAATGGTGAAATTTATTCATATAAAAGACTGCGAATATGATTCTACACGTTATACTGCGTTTACACCGACCGAAATCTAGTAGATTAAGCGACTTGAGAAGATTTAGCCCGAAATCATGCTGAAACCTCCAAGATTTACCATACATTTTCGAAATCTTCTCGGGAGTAGATTTATTCGAAATCTGCATTAAATCACCTCAGTGGCACTATCTAGTGCTCATCATTTGTACCATTCTACGTCCTTTAGCACAATTTAGTATTCTTTCGACGTATCCGAAGTGAGTTCAATTGGTTGTTGTGCGCGTTGTTTAATTTCATTAAGTGGCGCGATTTTTAATTTTGAAAATTTATTTTAGTTTTAATACAAAAAAATCAAAAGAGGCAAGGGAAGGCATGGACTATTCTCCAAGATAGTTTTGTAATAGATTTGAAGCAAAACAGAACCACAAAACACTGCAATTTCAAATGAAAAATGTCGAAGTGTCAAACTAAATCTCCTCACTGGCAGTGTAAACGGGCAAGGAGATTTATCAAATCACCTCACGAAATCTACTAGATTTTGGTCGGTGTAAACGCGGTATTAGTAGTAGTCAAGAAGTTAATGTTTAACGAGAAGTGACAGCAAATTTGAAAAATATGGTACATTTAAAAGTGATGGTGATAGTTGTTCTGCTCGCATTTTCGATGACTGCTACTATCAATGCTGTTCCAGTATCCATTCCAATTGAACATGGCAAGGTTGGAATGCTTAATTTTAATTTAGAGTTGGAATTAATTATAGTAATTTTGTTACCGTGTGTGAAGCACTAGAAACTTTCAGACACGACCTAATCAAAACGGAGATAGAAAAAGCTGGAATTATTGAGAGTAATCATGTTTTCTATAGACATTTCATGTTAGAGTTTTCAAATAGTATTCAAATAGCAATTCGATGTACATATGATAGCAATTATGAAAAAAGTTCTTTGCGTATAACTTGTTTTGAATATCGTGAAGTTGAGACAGAGCGTATTTTAAGCAATGGAAAAAAAATGATTCGCAAGCATGATCCAGGTTATAAAGCATATGTTGAGATTCTTGATCTAAATTCGATGAAACAAACTTATCACACATATATTTTATATATTTAAAAAATGTATTAAATAAAACTTTATAACGAATACAAACTTATGTTTAATATTTACAATATTTCCTCCTCCTTTCGAATCCCTGAGTTGTGTTCCGATGGAAAACCTAAGCATTTGACGAAAACTTTATGACCTTTTCTCCTTAGCATCTTTTCTACAAGGTATACATGTGGATGTTTCGTTTTCAGCAATTCCGTTTCATAAAATCCACCCTTGATTTTATTTGCTTGATAATCCTCTAATGTATATGCCACGGAATTGGTGTGCTTAACTTTCATAATTTTAAAAATTTCAGTCGTCCAATTGGGAGTATAACACTTCTTGAAAACGTATTTAAACTTGTTTATGCGTACAACATCTCCTATTTTAAAATTTTCAGAAGCAGCAATTTTTACTCGATTGTATACGGTTGAAAGTAGATATTGCTCATTTGATTTATTAACATCAATTGGAGCCATTTTTATAGTTCGATGTTTTCGTGTGTTATAGGTAGCTAATAAGTGAGATAATATATCAAGCCATTTATGAGATCCATTCAAACTCAATTTTTTCCACATCATACTTTTCAGACTTCTATTATTGTGATACAAGAAATCCCCCTGTTCCCGAACACTTGCAAATGTCGCCAAACAACTCCAACATACTGAGTGTTCCTAAATGTCCCTGACCATTCCCAAATGGGTTTAAGTACACCCCAATAGCCCTAACTAGGCCCAAAACACCCGAAGCACCCCGGAAATACGCCAGTATGGCCCAAAATGTCTCAAACCAATTGTAAATGACCATCCTCAACAAACAAAGTCATCCAAGTCGACGTAAACAAACTTCCAAAACAATAATAAAACTGACCTAGCCCAACATGAAACCCGACCCGATCCGGTCGTGATCAACAAATACACCATAACTTGCACCAAGTCAGCAAATTATGCTGACTCGGCAGAATGACCACAAAATGGAAAGCATACCAACACTTGTGCCCAGTCAGCATAAATGGCTGAATCCGCAGTTTGAACGGTTGGGCAACAACTGCAATCGGACCCGGGAACATATAAACCGGTGAATCAAAGACACGTGCCTAGGAATGTATGGTACATGTATGGAATGTATGGTACACGAAATATGCAATGGAATCGCAATTACAGGTGAATGACAAATTAATGAAATCAAGAACATGAACTTACAGGTGAATGACAAATTAATGAACTCAAGAATGTGACCTGACAATAGGTGGATGGTCAACCAGACGTTGAACTATGTAATATTTAGATCAATTTACAGACGTTGAACTATGAAATATTTAGATCAATTTACAGGTGAATGACAACTAATGAAACAAAGGAATGGGACCTGACGTTGATCTAAGCAATATTGGTGGGTCATCGGCTGCTCGTTCAGCAAAAACTAACATAAAAACCGACCCAAGATAGGACCGAAGTCAGTTGATGATCCCGGTCTGACGAAGACGAACCTCTGAAGAAGGAAGACGCTGCCTGACGATCCCCGAATCCAGAAGCCGCTACAACCAAGACAAATCATTGAAGGAAGACGCTGCCTGAGAAATCTCTAAAGTCGAGAAACCACTACCAGAACTATAAGACTACCAAGCCAGAAGCTACCATCAGCTGCCCACGAGACTGAGAAGCTACCACCAGAAGACAACGTGAGCGAAGACAGCTAGAGGCCACCTGTGTCTGACTGTGTATTTCAAGTCCAAACCGGCTTTTTTTGGCTGGGGGACAAGACGTCGACAGGGTTAAGCACCCGAAGCCCAAACTGGCTCTTTGGCTGGCGAACTTTATACAAAGTACGTCATAAAACTGAAGTAGCAGAGCAACTATCCAGTAACTTCAAACCATTACAACCAGAGAAATAATTAATAGAGAATGATAAACCTAATAAGTAATATAAATAATAGAAATTAAAAGATGCAAACACCTAATAACAATTCGAATATAAATAGCTGATTAATAAAGACTAATATATATAAAAAAATAAAATAGTAACAAAGTTTAATAAAAATAATTAATAAAAACTAATAAATACAATCCAGTAAAAGTAACCACCACTAAGATATCGATAAATAAATAAGAACAGCTAATAAACTCAAATAAAAACTAACAATCCGAATATAAATAGTAAAACTAATATCCATAAAGGGAACGGGACTACCAACCCAGGATTTAATGAGTAAAGTTGGACTGAAAGAGGCCTTAGAGGACTCCCGAGCTGGACCTCGCCCCATTTCCATAGAAGAATACCGGCAGAGGAACTCGACGCCACAACAACCCAACAGGAGCCTGTGAAGAGGAGTTAGCTGTGAAGAAAGAGAAGACTGGGGTAGAAGCTCGGTTCAGACGCGACATAAGGAAGGCCATCCAAGTCTGGGTCCTATCACAGGACAAGGGAGCGCGAGTCGCAGCCAGCATCAGGATAGACCGGCTAAAGGAAGAAAGAAAGATCTACCGACAGCAGAAAGCGATGCAGAAGGGATCGACAGGCCAGAAACAAAAAAAGTAAATTATGTATAGAAGTTAAGAGTTGAATAAATGTATTGAAGTAAATAGAGAGAGTCTTATGAGATTTCCTCCCCTTGGTTACCCACATATCTCACAAGAGAAAAATATCATAACACTATTAAATGTTTCAACTATAAATGCTTTTAGTATGCTGTATATAGAATAGTGATTGATATTGTAAAATTCCTTTCCATTATCAGTTTGTAAATTTTTCGGTTGACGTCCTTCATTGAAAATGTATTTTATGGCATTAGTGGCATCAATTCCGCTTTTGTCGGTTTCACCCGTGCAAATTTTGAAAATGTATCAATTTCTGTTAGCAGATAGCGGAAATTATTGTTTTCACGAGAATATGCTTCAATTTCTACTAAATCAGCCTGCCATTAATCATTATGTCCCCGTATAACAACCTTTCGTCGACGAAAATTTATGCGAGCTGATCGGTGCTTCATGAACAACCTCTTGTTTACTCATCATTACCCGTTTACACACTATTTAAGAATGAGAGATGTGTGTGTACATCTGATAAATCTATTAAACATGATTTGATCTATTATGTTATTATCTATTGCAGTACAGAAATCGTCACCATCAAAAAATTTTCTTGGCACGTGCCCATTTAGTGATGTAGATAAATGGCGAACACTGAAAACTATAAGTGCAAACGATATATCACCACAAACTCAGTTGAAACAAAAAATGAACCATCAATCTAATCGTAGAGGTGTCTCAACAAAAATATTAGAATGGGTGGTCAAAATTGACAAATTCTTAGAGGAATGTAGACCTGTTCTTCGAGATGAACATAAAAGGATTATTCAACGATGCCAACAATCATATGAACCAACTATATTTACTGGGAAGAGAAAATCCAAATATAAATGGCATTACATGAATTGTGAATGGTCAGATGATAATGCACAAGAAGGACCAGATACTTGTGTCTGTTTCTATGTTGGAAAATATATTACATAAGAAAATTTTAAATAAAACAAATTAATTTCCTCATTACATTCAACGTTTCTTATTTATTTATCCATTACCAATGTAACAATTTGGCGTGTATCCAGTATGTATAATAGATAACTCCTTGTAAAGTTTTTCTTAATTGCCATCAATATATTGGGGTCTATTCTGGCGAAATTTGCTAAATAGCTAATTATGTTTTTGGAATTCAAGGCACATAAACTGAGTTGGGTTATACCATGATATTCCGCAAAATCACCACCTCAAACCAGAACCATAAGAAAATGAAAAGACTATTTGATACTACATACATGGATAAATTTGTTAAAAATACTATACTAATACTATATATTTCTGAAAAATAGTTATTGGTATTTGAAAATAAATAACTTTGGAAGAAAAATCATATCATATTATGGTTATAGTGTTCGTCACGAAGTGGATGCAGACGGATTCCGGTTCAGAGATAGTCTCTGGAGTGGAATGAATCTTCATCTAGAAATAGTCTCTGAACCGGAATCCGTCTGCATCCACTTCGTGACGAACACTATGTCCATAATATGATATGATTTTTCTTCCAAAGTTATTTATTTTCTAATACCAATAACTATTTTTGAGAAATATATAGTATTAGTATAGTATTTTTAACAAATTCATCCATATTTCTTTCGCAAGAATTAGAATAGACCCAACAAATGATGAAATATTGAAAATGAATGAATTGTAAACATAAAGAAGGCAAAATAAACAAATTTTGTTCACATATTCCAATTTTTCGTCTATTTAATGAAATATAAGTGGAGTTATTATGATTTTTTCTGTTTTTGTCTGCAAAAATAGTAAATGTCTTGAAACATGGCAACATATATGTATAAGGAAAATTTCTTAAAATCTGAAAATTTAACAAAATACATTAAATTTTATCATTTAAGTATGAATTTATTTACTTTTCTAAATGGGATAGCAGAAAACTTTATCATAAAGGCAGCTAAATCTGAGCCTGCTATGATAGCAGATTTTTAGCAGAATTATAGAAAATTTTTCTGCTATTTTTACACCCAGAATAGCAATTTAAGTCACTTTCGTTAAGTTACGAAAGACAACAACAATGGTATGGGAAATAGCAGACTGTCAAAATAGCAGAATCTGCTATGACCGGCCAGAATAGACCCCATTGTTTTCTTACAACATCAAGTGATTAACATTCGTGTTTCAAATCACCAATTAGTTCATCAACATACTGTTTTCTTTCACATCAATAGAATCCACATACTCTACCTGTTATGTGAATTTTCCATATATGACTGTAATTTTTTCATCAACATACCGTTTGAATTCTAAAAATTTTACAACAGTGTATTAGATGTTTACACAGATCCTTTGGCTTCTGAAAGCTTCATTTAACAACTGATCAATAATTTTTTATGCAAATTCTTTTATACCCTTATGAAGGTATCAAAGCCTTTACGATAGTGTCCATTGTTGAAATTTCTATCCTTATCTACAACTATGAGGTATCCAGCGGTGTGTTCTTCATTATGGTGTTTGTACGTTACAAAATATATTGTTGTTGAAAATGTATACTCAAAATAGAGACAAAAATATGTGATTAGCAATTTTTTATTTACTATCTTTAACATTAACAGAGTGTATACAATTTCTCATTTAAATTGAATCTAATCTTATACTATAATGACTCCACGGTAGCGTTTCATAAGTGCTACGTATAAAAAATTTTTTATCATCATGAGGACAGTTATAATACGACCATTGTTCTCATCTTTTATTTACTAAAGGTATGTTCCACCAGTTATTAAGTGGATAGTCGCTTTTATCGAAACGCGTATGGCAATCTCGTTTAATCACATCATTCAGATTGGAACAAATCACTTCCTAAATCAAACTGTCAGTATCCGTATAACAAACAGTACAATTGGATTTGAATGGGTATGGGGGTATCATATCATTATTATGAAAATCGTAGATGGTTGTTTTCAGTAAATTTAAAATACACATCCCTTCATAAATTGGTTTATTAAAGTAAACTTCAGATTTGTTCATATCCATAGCAACTAAATTCTCCTCAAATATAGTTAAACTTTTAAATTCACGTCTACTAATGAGAGCTTCAGCACCATATCTACCATACCATTTCGTCACTAATTTGACAATACTATGCTTACGCACATTTTCCATAGTTTTCCCGAAAACGGCGTTGTTCATTAAATTGAAAAGATTCTTTTAGGAGTTTAGTATTCAAATCAATGCAACACTTCAACAATTGAGATTGTTGAAATTCCAATAATCTGTGAATTTTTCATACTTTTAATCCATAGCGAATAGCTTGCTTAAAATTCCTTCAATGAATTACATATTTGGTTCTTTTATTCAAAGAGGCTACTCGCTTTTTTGCTTCGATTTTGGGGGACAGGTATGCTCAGGACAACATGGGAGGTCTTTATGAAGATCGTGAACTTCCTGAGGATATTCAAGATCTACTTCTAATATAGCGGTGAAGAAAAATATCTGTGAGTTTTACAGATACTTTTTTTAACTCATCAACGAACCATTCGATACAATTTTTCCCACGATCTGAATTATGACATGATTCCATAGGGTCATATGCACATCGTAGATAAGGAACATGTTGTTCATACATATTTTTCCACTTACAATCTAACAGTAATCAATCCATGTCAGCATATATGTATAACGAATGGATCTTTGATTTTATTACTAAAATTAGCGGAATTCAAGTTTTGATGCTTACCTGCTGGTAGTCTTATCCTACATTAATTTAACTGCTTGCAATCGCCCACAAGCTCATCTCAGGCAATGTTTGTGTGAAAGTTGTGCAGCCAGCGGTCACAGAAGTACTTTTTATGTAAATTTGCTGGAAGTTGTGAGGACAGGAGACGTGAATGATTTTTAATCCAAACGAAGTGGTAGTTAACGGGTTCATACATGTTTATATCTTCTTCTTCCACCACCACATTACCATCATTATCAATAGCATCATAATATTGGCTCGCAATGATCAACAGATTTACGTTTTTATCCGTTTTCTCCTAGGTGAACTAGGCGGGAAAAGTGGAGAAATTTGTTTTTAGCTTATTTTAGAGAATAAACGTTGATTGAAATATTCATAATGAATATCATTCTGTTCTTCAAATCTGTAATAACGCGGAAAAGTTATTATTTTAATAGTGTGTGATATAAAATAAAATTGAGTTACCTGGATATGTGCTTAATCGTCATAGGAAACTGGATTTTAGTGAATTTTAACTCATTATTAAAGCGTTGGTAGCTCATTACTCGTTCAGGATGCTTATCATGTGAATGTAACGCTGACAAAACAGCCCACTTGAAGCATTCATTATCATCGTTTTGAACGTTGACAGAAGCCTTTTTAACTACAATTTGAGGAGGGTATTGAACGCATGATGAACCTAGCTGAAGAGTACACTTCTTAATATTAACCACAAGATTCACAATGGATGAAAGCGCCCATCCATTATCGCTCTTCTTGAACTCATCAAATTTTTTTTAAAATGGGCTTTAGGAAGTTCGTTTCGAACCACACTCTCAAATTGGTTTCTCAATATATTATATTATTTCTAGTGTTTAAATATTTAATTTCGCTCAGTTCTTTATTGTTCTTCAAAACTTTGAATTCTCCACAAAACATTGCGTTTACCTCCAAAAACCTTACATCTTTCAATGAATTTTTAATCCTACGCGCAGATAAATCGCCACAGTCTTTAAGAAAATTTTCGGAAAGGTTGAAAGGTGAAAGGTGAAAGGTTCATTATACCACCGGTCCTAACTCGGCTTTCAAAAGCGAACTCTAGATCTATCCAGATTACATCCCAACTCTAACTCTAGATTACATCCCAAACCAGTTTTTAAACATAACAATTTCATCTTCGTTCGAAAACAATTTTAATGTCAATAATAATCGCAAGACTTCTTTCCATGCTTCTACCTGAAGCAGTCTTCAACGTAGCTTTTAAATTTTTCAAGTCTTTATTGACTTCTTTTATCGCATCTTCCAATAGACCACGATTTTCCATCACACGTTCTAATGCTAATTTAGTTTTATAAATAAGACTTTTTAGAGACACCACTTTGTATGTACAAACGATTGCGGAATATGTTTAATTCAAGAGTGGCAAAGCAAGGAAAATCCACCAGCCTTATATAATTCAATTGAATACCCAGCGATTGAAGAAATGAAAAAAACTGGAAATTAGTAGAAGAAAAATTTGAAAATAAAAGCGCTTTTTTCAATTACATTGTTTATCTTTCAAAACAAATTGAAATTTGTAGGACATTTCAGTTCGTCCCAAATTTTTGATGAATTTTCTTACCGTAAAGTGAATGTGACCATGGATGATATTCCGTACGCTATAAGTTAATTTATTATGATTGTTTAATTCGATTAAAACAGATAAATAAGCAAAACTAATATTATTATAATTGCAAAACTTGGTCAACACTACAAATTTATGAACTTCACACCCAACTGTTTCCGTCTGGCCTGGTTGGCATCTGATTTTCCACTAATCGCTGCCCAGTCACTAGTGATCGAGTCGTCTCCAATCTCCCGTTCGGCGGTTACTTCGCTGGTGGGTCGGCATTTTCCTGGAAGTAGAACGTTGCTAATTGCTGGGTTGGCATTTTCCTGGGAATAGGACGCTGTTAGTTGCTAGGTTTGCATTATTCCTGGGAATGAAAAAATGCTTCCTCGGCTGGCACGTTGCGATAACAGTGTCTCATTACATTTTTTATGTTTTTTTTCATTATGTTATGTTATGTTATGTTAACCTATGTTAAGTTAACTTATATATAAGAAGAAATCAGTCCCCACTTTAATCATACTTACAAGTAATAATTAGTTTTAAAACCACTGGCAGATAGCTTAAATTAAATTTATTTACCCACCAAAACTTAGGAGATCCAATGATAAGCTTTCAGCGGTCTTAATTAACAAAAATTTGATTAGTTAATTCGCGGTTTAGACTCCGATGTCTAAACGTTAACGGAATAAACGAAATTCTTACCCTGAATCATGAATGTCAATTGTTGAAGATGCAAATGAATATTTTCGAGAAGAAGAAGCATCAAACCTTGATGTAGATACTATTTAAATATAGTAAATCAAAAATATGAGGTCAATATCTTAAATAAGATTTTCATTTTCTACACATTTTATTTATTATTGGGAGTTATAATCAGCTAACTTTGCTCAAATAAGACACTACCAAATTCCCTCTTCTTTATCGTTCTCTCTATCAGCATACACATCATCTTACTACCTCATACGCAAATATTGGACCTCAAGTGAAGGGCAATTAGCTGCATACCGGGAAATTTTATCTATGCTAATATTTTCCCAGACCACATTATCAGAATTTGATCTATGCTAATATATTCCCAGACCACCTTATCGTAGCCAATTAGCTGCATACCGCATTTAATTTATGCTAATATTTTCCCAGACCACCTTATAATACTCACCACAATCTCACCTTTATATCATAAACAACTTTTCGCTAACCACAATTTCCTAAACCACAAACATATTTTCTTCTAAACACAAAATCCAAGATGGCGGATAATCGTTTTTGACGTCCTGTAAGAAAATACACGCAAAATTGGCCCAGAACCGGCATAGCTATTCTACTTATTTGGACCTGGAGATAAATTTTTTATCGTGATCTATCTATGTAGGGACTTGGGTGTGGCAAATGAAAACTGAGAGTATTTCTTAGAAAATTATAACCGGCTGATGGTCTGAAATACAGACACTGATAGAGCCACTTTTCGTCCCCCGAATTTGTTTTATGCATTTTATGAGAAGTTATTAGCTGCGAAAATGTCTTACTTCTCTCGTTCACAGATTTCAGTGCATCAATTCGTTTTCCTACACTCTCACATGCTTTGGCTTGTAAAACCGTTCTTTTATTTCGATGCAGTTTTGTCTGCTTTCTCAAATTCCTATTCATTTTCCTTATTTCAGCTATCTGAGTGCGAAGTTTTCTGGTTACTGCCTGTACCGTTCAATTCAATTTTTGGCAACAATTCTCAAATTGCCGATGGTATTCAAAACATTTGGCACAGGCGATTTCAAATTCCTCGCTGGATGGTGGAACACAGATTACCTTTGATATTTAATCCAATTCCTTGAATATTTCATCATTGGATTGTTTATCCTGGTGTCCGTATGTTCGAATTTTCTTAGAATTGTAAAGTTGTTAGGTAGATCTTCATCTGAACCGTTAAGATGAAAACGAGGAAGTGAGGTCTTTTTCAAATATAACTTTGCGCAATCATCTGCTGCAAAATGACGACTACATATATAAGGACATTTTCAATTTTTTATATCGATTTTGATCGTCTGACACCAAACTTCATAGCATATTGAAATGTTTTTGTTACGAAAAATCGAACGTCTTTCCTGAACTAACGAACAACTTCATGCGTCTAAATACTTTCAAAATTGACGTGCTAAAAATTCCCAAAGTCTAAGCAAAAGCACAATACTCACCATTAATAATCAGCCACGTATGATGGTCTGCTGATGGCCTTTGCAGAATTTACTCACTATTTAACCATTTAAGGAATCCGCCAGCTCGTTCTACTAGCCGGAAATTTCTAAATAAAATTTTTCCACATTTTCTAAGAACTAGAAATGTTTTCTTTAAGCCTTCACCTTAAAGGGTCCATATTCATTTGTTGGATCACAATGTCAGAAGATTCAGGGCAAATATTAGTTCTTAATTGTAAACATTGGAAAATATCACGTAATTATTAACAGTTCACTTCATAACCTTTTGCAAATCACTTGGGAATATAACTTGCTTGCTTGCGATATGGATTCAGCTGAGTTACATAACTACAAATAGAAATATTTAATATACAAATAATATATAAAATTTCAAACAAAAAGTTTGAAAATAATCATTTTAATGTGTATCAATGAAATAAATTGGGCCCTTTTTTGTCAAAAACAAATAGTAACCGTCCTCAATAGTAACGAAAAGGATGTTTTGTAAGATACATATGCATATATATTTGGCGGATAAATTAGTGGCACTTACCGGTAACATCAGTGACGGAATGTTAATCTTACTATAAGTAAATAATAAGAACATATGTAATGCAACATACAACAAAAGACGGACAAGAACGATTGTAACGACACGTAGATGCAAAATGAAACGTATTGCACATTTCATTAAGCCATTAAACACACATCCAAAAACTTTATAACAATAAAAATTAACCCCTTACAATTAATATTTTAAAAATTATAATAAATTCAAAAATTTCAAAAATGTATTTAAATGTAAAATTATTGTATGAGACGTAGAGTTATACTAAATAAAAAACTGTAAAAATTCTTCGTAAATTTCTTGAAGTAATTTTTCATGTTGTTTTTGTTCCTACGTCAGGTTGTCCGTTGACAGTAGGCCTCCTCCAAATCATGCCAATGTTGCCTGCATCTTGCTAGGGTTCTCCATCCTTTGGGCATATCATCTTCCCATCTCTTGAGCGGTCGTCCCCTGCGTCTTTTTCCATCCTTTGGGTACCATTCTGTTATTGATCTCGTCCACCTTTCAACTTTGGATCTCATCAAGTGTCCAGTTCAGCACCATTTTAATTTTTTAATTTCTGTAGTCACATCCATAACTCCTGTTTTCTTTCTGATATTTTTGAGATTCCACTTATCTTTTATGTGGATTCCTAGCATGCTTCTTTCCATAGCTTGTTGGCACACTTTGAGTTTCTCGATACCTGCCTTTCTCAAAAGCCATGTATGGCAGGCGCACGAATTATCTATTAAATTTTTCCAATTTAATTGGAAATCAAAAAAATACTTTATGTTTTGATAAAATATATTTTATTTTAACACTCTTTAACTTTTGTAAAAATTACACAAAAATTTAGATTTAGACGACTCTTCGGAGTGACGTCTTAACAACTGAGTGTCGGTCTTAAGACTGATTTATATAAATCTAAAATCTAAAACATTAATTTTTAGTTATCATTCTAGAAAAAGATAACATATGAAACTTAAGAGATAACAAGTCCGTGGGACCGTCACAATTATTTTTTCTAGAAACTTAAATTACCAGATCCAGCGATTTTATCTGGGAATACGACGGTTATTTGACACTTACTTTAATGTTTCCAATCGCCAGAGAATTTCGCTGGAACTGTTGCACATTCTCGGCCTCGTGACCGTATGTAACTCACGTGAGCACTGGTAGGATACAACTAGTATTGTACACGGTTTTCTTGTCAGTTTGTTAGTATGTGCTGGCTTTTTAAAACTTCCTTCAAAGACCAGTATCTGGTCCAACTGTTATTTATTCGTCTTTGAATTACCTTGGACATCAATAGCTTCGGAGATATCAAATGACCAAAATATGTGTACTCATCTAGATATTCAATCTCTTAGCTCCCCACAATAATTCTTTTCTGCACGACATTTGTAATAGTTTTCGTGTTTGAAAAGTTTATAGTGAGGCCCATCTTGGAACTTGCGTCTGAGAGTTGTTCCAGCATATATTGCAGGCTGTCTGGTTTTTCTGAGAATAGTATTATGTCATCCGCAAATCTTAGCTGGCTACCATGCCATTTTTATTTAGTCCAAAGTCATCCCAGTCCAAGATCCTGAAGACCTCTTCCAACACTGCCCAAAATAATTTAGGTGATAGAGGGTCTCTCTGTCTTACGCCCCTCTCTACCTTGAATTCTTCTCCTGATGCTTCTAACTGTATTCCAGCTGTACTTTTTCATAGACTTTTCTTATAATATATATGTATTTACTGTGTACTCCTTGTTTCTTAAGTGCAATGTATATGTACATAATTGTGGTGGAGACATGTATATGGTCACTGTAGAGTCATCATTCCTAAAACCAGCTTGTTCATTCTCAAAATTACTTTAGAAAATTCCTTGTAGATGTTTGACATTAAACTTATTGGTCGATAATTGTCAAACTAGCTTTTGTCCCCTCTTTTATGTATCAGAACTATAGTTGACTGTGTCCATTATATTGGAATTTGCTCATTGGCTAGTAATTCATTAAATAGTTGGATTAAACTTGATGATATAATGCTAAAAGCAAAGCACTTTTAGCAGTTCGTTGGTAATCTTATCATCTCCCGGAGCTTTGTGACTTTTTTGTGTACCAATTGCCTTCCTCACCTCACTGTGTATGATTTCATGAACATCTTCTTCTTCTGTGTCCTTATAGTGTAGTTCTTCTATATAGTGTTTTGGTTTACTATAGAATTCTGTGTAAAAGTTTGTAGCTATGCTTCCTATTTGTTTTCTATGGGATACTAGCTTTCCTTCACCTAGTTTTTCCTTGGTTTTCATGTTCGCCGTCCAATTTGAGTATTCTTTTAGTTTTTCTAGTGCTCTTTTGACGTGAAAACATCTCTCTTCTTATTAAGTATGTACATACATTAGTAGCCAGTCTGACTTTCTTCTGTTATCGTCATATTTCAATCGCTAATAGCTACGAGACTAATAATGAGATAACAAAGGTTGCGGTCACAGCGAATAGAGCATATTAGTACGTATTTATTATGCAGCGTTTGTTTTGCCCGTGACGTCATCAGACTAGTGAATCGCCTGCGCGTGATTGTTGTTGATAAGCGTTGGGTAAAATTATATATGAGTGTAGCGTGAGAACGCGTTTAGCTAGGACGTTGGTTCGTGTGTATATTCGCCGAAATATAAGTAAAACTCAATATTAAATTGAAAACTGAAAAAAATTAATAATATCGTCTCATATAAGTCGTAAATATGTACCGATTTGAATAAAAAGCAAATCAGAGAATGTCCGCATGAAAACGAATTCAGAAAATAATCTAAATTTAGATTTCCAGTACACAAAACCTTGGTCGTGCATCAAAAAACTAAATTACACGTTTTTCTCACTTCCTGAACATATTCGAAAATGTGAATGGTTCGGTTTTGCTTGGATGCTCCACATATACAGTACAATGTGCTCAAATCTAACATGGATAATTGTTACACACAGGTGTAACATGGCAATGCTTAAAAAAAATCAATGTGGCAGCACTAAGGTGGGAGTTGTGTAGATCATTAGTGTGGCAGGAAGTCGTGGGTAAAGAAAAGTGTAGAACTGATGTGAAGGCGTGAGATATTCGGGGCGATTCTGGCCATTTTCGTTAAGTTAACAGATTTCTGTTAAAAAAGTTAAAAGATTTGGTTTCGAACAGAATTCTTTAAGTTGGTATTCTGGCCAAAATTTACTCTCCAATCTGTTACGAAACCGGTTTTGTTCCAAATCTCTCAACTGTTTTAACAAAGAACAAACCTGTTACGATTAAGAACAATTTCGGGCATGTTACGGTAATGGATTTTTAACAAAAATCTGTTAACTTTTGGCACCCAGAATACCGACCGTAACTAAACTTTTCGAAATCCACCAACAAATTACATGGGTTGTCACATTAACGGAATCTGTTAAGTGCGCACAGAATTGCCCCGATTAATACTGAAATAAATGAGTTTTATAAAATAACTTGAATTTATACTTTTTTGTTACATGGAAAATTACTTGGAAATATAATACTATTACATGGTGTCAGAAGTAAATCTACTGAGAAGAGAATTCGAATCAACATTGCAGACATTCGGGGAAAATTCAGGGAACTTGATTGTGCGAACGTAGCGGCTGAATATAGGTATTGGAAAAGGGATTTTCATGTATATATGATAGCGAAGGATAAAAATAAGGAACCAGAACGGCAAAAATTGCGACTTTTTTTGGTTAATGCGGACAAAGGGTGCAATACTTTGTTTCCAAATAATGGAAGTCAAAATTCATTGCTGGGTACAAGTACAATAACAAGAACGGTGCCAGCAACAGGGACAGAGCCTGAACGTATGGTAGAGGAAACTAAACAGAGAACATTGGATGAAGTTTTAATGGCTTTTATTTTATTTTATTTTATTTCAACTTATTACAAGTACAGTTATATAATACAGGTACAAAAAAAAAAAAAAAAGAGAAAGAAAAAGAAACAAAAGGAGGGAAATAAAGATTACAATGAAATTGGAGAATAACAGTAATGACTAATCTAACACTAGTGGTTAAAGTAACATATAGAGAGACACAGCACGTACTATACATAGTCGGATCAGGGAGAGCGCAAAAGTGTGCCAGTACGGTCCCGAAAAGCCTTACGGACATCACACTTGCCCTCCGCGTCCTCCAGTAAAGGGGCAGCACGATTGTACAATCGAATCATGCGGGTGATAGGCTCCATTCTGCCAAACTCCGTGCGATGGAACCTTACAACAAATGAGCCACCCGATCTGAGATTGCAATCGTTCTGGCGAGGGGTAACTTGATCGCGGATGTAAGGAGATATGATATGACCATGGATAATGCCATGTATGAAGGAAAGATCGGCCAAAACACGGCGTTCAGCGAGAGGCTGGAGATTAAGGAGGAGGAGACGATCCTCATAGGGGGGAAGGTGGAAGGGATCAGACCAGGGAAGGTTGGATAGGGCGAAACGCAGGAACCGTTTTTGGACAGCCTCAATGCGCTCAATATGCGTTTTATGATAAGGAGTCCAAATTTGGGAGGCATATTCTAATAAAGGACAAACCAGGGAGGTGAATAGGGTTTTAAAGGAATATGGGTCTGCTAGTTCTCTAGCCCACCTTGTGATAAAGCCTAGCATGACTCGCGCTTTATTTATTACAAGATTACGATGTTCTTGAAAGGAAAGCTTCGAGTCAAGGAGGACACCCAAATCAAGGGTAGACTTAACTGATTTAATCGAAATACCATTGACATAAAAAGTGTGAGGCTGATGGTTACTGTTCCGAGAGAAGCAAATGTGTTCACACTTGGAGTTATTAAGGAGGAGATTGCTTTTAGAGCACCATGTAGAGAGCCGATTGAGATCCTGCTGCAGCTCGAGGTAGTCTTTAGGTGAAACAATATTCTTGAAAAGTTTAGTGTCATCGGCATAGGAAAGAACCACGGAATTGTGAATGACTTTGCTGACATCATTTGTAGCAACGACAAAGAGAAGCGGGCCAAGGTGACTCCCTTGAGGAACACCGCTTGTGGAGACAAAGGAATGGGAGAGGGTGGATCTGAAACGAACGCGATATTTACGATTGGAAAGGTAGGAACTAATCCAACTAAGGAAGGAGTCAGGGCAACCAGCCAATCTAAGTTTAAGAAGGATAAGAGGGTGTGGGATGCTATCGAAAGCTTTGCTCATGTCTGTGAAGATAGCTTCAACAGTTTCACCACGCTCAAGAGCATTGATGGAATAGGATGTAAAGTGGATGAGGTTGGTGACAGTAGACCTACCTTTAAGAAACCCATGCTGGTGGGGACCAATAAGGGAAGAGAGGAATGGATACAGTTTGCTGACAAGAATTTTTTCAAATAATTTAGGGATCGTGGAAAGTTTGGGTATGGGCCTATAGTTCGTAACTAGCGACTTTGAGCCTTTTTTGTGGACAGGGATCAGGAAACCTGCCTTCCAGATGTCGGGAAAGATACCTGATTGGATGGAAAGGTTAAAGAGGGAAGATAACGGAGAGGCAAGGAGGGCCGCACATTTCTTAAGCAGCACAGGTGGGATACCATCTGGCCCAGGGGAGAAGTCGTCCTTAAGGCACTGGAGTTCAACAAGAACGTCTTCCTCTGAAATATGGAGGATAGGGAAGTCGGAGGAAGGGGTAGTATTAAGTTTAGAAAAGTATTGAACATCGGGAACAAATTGACCTTTAAGGAAGGTAGAGGAAAAAAAGGTTCCAAAGGAATTAGCAATGGATAGGGGATCTTCCAGCTCCAGTCCTAGGTAAGAAAGAGACTGCGGAAAGGGATCCCCTTTGCGTTTCCTTTTTGCATTCACAAAGGAGAAAAACAGGTGTGGGTTCACGGAAAGGTTCGATTTCACGGAGGAGAGGTAGCTATGATACTGAAGGTAAACTAATTGAGAAAAGTTCCTGCTCAAATCATTGAATTGAGCGTAGTCTTCGAGGGAACCAGACCTTAGATATTTCGACCAGAAGGAGTTGCGTTTGTTCCTTAGGGCCTTAACTTCTTTAGAGTACCATATGGGAGAGGAGTCAGGGGAGGGTGGTGCGGATATTGGCGTGGAGGAAGAGATAGAAGCATGCAGGGCGTCATACAGTTGGGAGACATTTGTGAGAACGTCGGTTATATTGAGGTGATTATTGAGAGTCGTGAAAAGGAGAGGAAAGTTAGTCTTACGAAAGTTGAGGCAAGGTGGCAATGGGGATGAATAAGAGGATATTGGAGAAGAGAGTGAGACACAGATGGTGAGTGGAGGATGATGTGGGTCAATGTTACAGAGAACGTTGGCGGAGGGGGAAACATTGACATTTTGCGGAACATTCGTAAATACTAAGTCAAGCAAACGGTGGTTCAGGTTTCTAACAGAATTCATTTGGAACAAATAAAAGGAAGAAGTGGAGTCAAAAAGTGTCGTTTCAGCTGGAGATGTGGGATTTGTAAACGATAGACTGTTAGTGTCAGGGTTTGCAGACCACTCAAGGTGAGGTAGGTTAATGTCGCCAATTAGGAGGACATGATCATGAACATCAGCGCAGCTTAACAGAGAGTCTAATATAGATGAAAGTTGACGAAAAACAGAATCAGCGGATCGAGGAGGGATATAGCAGGAAATAATGATGATATTAAACGTTGGATAATGGACTTTAACGGCAATGAGCTCCAAGGGTTCGCAGGAGGAATTGGGTAGCACGGTTACGTTCAGTGACGAGCGAACAGCAATTAATACTCCGCCGCCACGCTGATTAGGGTCACCGAGGAGGCGGTCTTTCCGAAACACGGAATAATCGTGGTCAAGTATTTCATGATCATAGATGTTGGAGCAGAGCCAGGTTTCAGTGAGGCAGATAATATCATGGGGAAGAGAGTGGGAGGAAAGGAACGTTGAGTGTGTCTTCGTTCTAAGACCTCTCACGTTTTGGTAAAAGATTGAGATGTTATGGAGTTTTTTCGTTGCACGGACGTAGCAGGGGGGGAGGTGGGAGCAGCATGAACTGCACTACCAGGGGATCTAGAGGTGGGAGCCCTTGGAACGAATTCCTTGATAAACACTCCTGGGGGCCAGTTAGTTTTACTCAGGATTCGGTCAAAGAGAGAGGGGTGGACAATGATTTTAAAGGAGGCGCACCTTCCCTCGGAAAGTTTAAATACCTTTATTTTATTGACCACAACATCCAGTCCGATAACGTCAGAAATATGTGAGAGGATGTCTTCCGTTGAAGTAGCCGGGACGAGTTCAGTAACGAAGACTGATCTCGTCTTAGCAACTGTCTTCAACAGAGTTTGGGACAACCGTGAGGTAGATAGGGGAGGGATCTCTGGCCTGAGTCGAACATCATTGGGAGGAGTGGAGTCTGGGATCACTGGGGCGCATGATAATCATTTTCTGCCGCAAGAACACGTAACAAAGGAGTCGTACATGTTCAACAATCTGATACAAAAGGAGCATCAATCATTCCGTGAATTCTTAACGGAACGTCGTGCTCAGATTGAACGGTGTGAATTCAGGTGTCACTATACTGCATCATATGAAGATCGAATGCTGCGTGATCGTATAATAACGGGAATCAGTGATAAGAAGCTACAATTAAAACGGATGAAAAATTGGAACGTGTAATTGACATTTGCAAAACATTTGAATCGGCAAATGTTAATAAAGGATTTTTGGCTTCGAAGCAGTCAATGTACATCCTGACGTACATTGTCCTCAATGTTCCTAGAAGCTTGATAAATGAACCTACTTACATAAGTCGCTCTATCTCGAGCCCAATAAGTGATGCCTTAGGTTAATTTACTACCTCATCATTATCTTCATCATCAGTAGGGAGAGCAATCCACCTTCTAAGTTTATTCGCTTCTAACACACCATTATATGGCATTTGAGTTATTTGGCAGCCATCGATGTCTCTGATTATATATCGATCATTAGGTAACTTCTTGTGAATCACATAAGGACCCCTAAATATGGGCATCAGTTTTTTATTTAATCCTACTGTATGGTCAATGTTTCTTATAACTACAAATTCTCCCTCTTCAAACTCGGGGGCAGGAGGATGTGATTTAAGAAATTGCTCTAGGTTACGTTTCTGAGACTTCAAAATGTTTTCGGATGCTTCAAATCGAAGTAAATCGAGGTCACGAGCCGCATTTTGGTTTTTGTCCTCTAAGTATTCTGTCAATTCATCGATAGTTCTACCACGTTGCTCTACACCAAATAACAACACGGAAGGAGTACACTTAGTGGAAGTATGAACAGTATTATTCAACGCATATTCGGCGGAAGTTAACTGAAGAGTCCAATCAGCATGATTAAATGGATCGGAAGTCTTACTTAAGATTGGGCGGAGAACACGGTTAACCCTTTCAACTTGTCCATCGGCCTGCGGAGAGGCGGTGGCATTGAGTATATGTCGTATATTCCTTTCTTCTAAGAAGGTTCTGAATTCATCTGAAGTGAAGCAAGTACCGCGGTCACTAATAATTCTATACGGTCGACTATAGTATGAAAAATATTGATTAAGCGCACTACAAACTTCCTTCGAGTTGGTTGAAGTTACGGGGTATAGTTTGACGAATTTAGTAAATGCATCAATGACTACCAAAAGATGCTTTTTCTTTGATTGAAACGATGAAAGTGGGCCTAAATGATCAATATGGATCGTGTCAAAGGGGACAGAGGCTTTTGGTATATTGTATAAGTTGCGCTGATTGCTTCGTGCGGGTGTGGAATAAATAATGCACTTAAGACAATTTTGGATAAAATTATTCACTCGAGTCTTCATCTGAGGGAACCAATAATGCTTTTTAATTTGATTACACGTTTTATCTACACTTAGGTGGCCAATCTTTTCATGGATCACACGGATAACATTATTTATCATTTCGGAAGGAACATAAAGTTGTGTATTACCAGCAGGAGATTCACGAAAAACTAATCCATCTCTTAGTTCAAATCCATTCACAGTGCCTTGTTCTAGATTAGACTTAAGATGCTCTACCTCAGGATCTCGATACTGAGTAAGTTGTAATTGGAAGTCTAAATCAGCCTCTTCATACGTAGCTGCTACTTCCATTCTACTTAAAGCGTCGACATGTCGCATCGCTGTACCTGTACGATGCTGGATTGTATAATCGTAGTTTTTAAGGAATAGAGACCATCGAGCAATCTTGGCGGAATGCGTTCGGTTCTTCAAAGTTTCAGCTACAATTTTAAAAGACAAACCCTCTACATGGGTGTGAAACCGCTTTAAGGCATAAATTATGGATAAGGCTTCGAGCTCATAACTGTGTAACTTAGATTCACTGGCGGAAGTTGTTTTAGAGAAATAAGCAACAGGATGGAAGGTTTTATCTTCTTGTTTCTGAAGTAGCATTGCACCAAATCCCTGTGCACTTGCATCACAGTGCAATTCGGTTTCAAGCTTCGGATTGTATATCGAAAGTATTGGTGATTCCAAAAGTTTCTGCTGAAGTGTTCTGAATGATTGGACACTAACATCATCAAAGGCGTAAGAAGCGTCTTTTCGTAGTAACTTAGTTAAAGGTCTAGCTATGGTAGAGAATGACTTAACGAATCGTCTGAAATATGAAAACAGGCCTAAACATCGCTCTAATTGCTTTTTATCGGAAGGCATAAGGTAATTTTTAATGGCCAGTAGATGTGTATTACTTGGTTTAATTCCTTCAGAATTGGCACTGTACCCAAGATAATCAAGTTCATTATGACCAAATTTGCCTTTCTTGAATTGTATTTCAAGACCGTATGCTTTCAAAAGGGATTAGACTTCAGCAACGGTTTCTAAATGAGTGTCAAAGTTTTTGGAAGCGACTAAGATATCATCGAGATATACTACCAATCTTTTGTCCCTAATTAATTTTCTAAGTATGCTGTTAATATATCGCTGGAATTCGGAAGGTGCATTCTTAAGACCGAAGGGCATTCTTAAGTATTCATATTGCCCATCAGGTGTAACGAAGGAAGAATATTTAATAGAATCTTTATGCATTCTAATTTGATGGAATCCGCTCTTAAGATCAATTAGTGTAAAGAACCTTTTCCCACCTAAGTGTTCGAGACAATCTTCTATCAGAGAAAGAGGGTAATTATCACGGACTGTGATTTTGTTCAGAGGCCTATAGTCCACACATTTCCTAATTTCCCCATTTTTCTTCCGAACCAGCACAAGGGCGGAAGCATAAGGGGAATTACTAGGTTGGATGATATTTCTTTCCAAGAGGTCATCAACTATTTTCTGGACCTCGTTTCTTTCAAAGTGTGAGAGACGACGAGGTCGACAATAGACAGGTGTGTCATGCAGAAGGCTAATTCTCATTTCAAAATCATCAATTTCAACTTTAGTTAAGGGTGCCTCAATATACTAACACGTTTTGATCATCTGAAGGAAGGCTTCAGTTTGATCATGATTAAGCAGCGGGCTAAGATCTACAGAAGAGTCAGAAGAAACATCAATGGCAAACATTTGTTCAAAATTAACATCAGTCAGGTCATAAGACTCTTCACCTTCAGGTAATATTGGAATGAAGGTCTTTGATTGCTCCTCCTCAACGCTACCATCACTGACACAATTTTTTCTGAGGTTCAATTTATCAATTATAGCAGACACATGTGGCTTTACATCAAATTTGCCTTGATTTAATTTCAACAATTCATCTTTATTATATTTATAAAAAATATGACATAGGTAGATATTCAGTTTAGGTAGTAAATCTCTTCCTATTATCATAGGATATGAAGAGGTATTATTAGGAACAATAATAAACTTATTCTCATTTCCTTAAATTTAATGTAACAATATATTTTCCCGAGGGACATGATAGAATTGTTCCCTAAGCCACGATACCCGGAAGGTTGCATCAGCTTTTGGAAGGCAGAAGGCACTTGACACTCGGTGATGAAGCTTTTAGGACTACCGGAATCAAATAGAGAAACCACATGTGACTGCTTTTTATATATTGGATCGAAGGCAACACTTACCATACCAATTGTAATGATTCTATTTTACTGCATAGGGCTTCACTCTCATCAGATGTTGAGGACTCATCTTGTCCAGCAGTTCTTGATGGTTTATCAGGACAATTTTTGTATAAATGCTGCATGGAGCCGCAACGGAAGCAGGATCCTTCAGGACGCCTTGGTTTAGGACATTTGCTCTGGTAATGCCCAAAGCGCGAGCAATTAAAACACCTTACTTGTTCCTCAGATGACCTGCTGGTGGAAGGCATAAGGGTAGACATACTTGTTGGCACTACTTTTTTGCTTGTTGTTGGTTTTCCCAGAGGCAGATAGACAGGAGATGATATAGTGGTTGCTGAAGTCCTGATGGTTGTACCTCGGATTGTAGGACAGCAGGTTATCTTCTTCTCGTAACGTTTGGCCAAAGTCTTAAGTTCTCGTATGGAATTGGCACCATGTAATATGGCTGCTTCAATGGAATGATCACCAATGCCTTCGACAATGACATCCACCAATTCGCTCTTAGGTATGTTTCCTCGGGAAGCTATCTCTTGCATATCGATTATGTATCTATGGATGGTTTCATCATGTCTCAAGCGGCGGGCACGCAACTGATGGTACACTTCATTTGTTGTATGATGACAGCTAAATTCCTCCAGCAGCTTTGATTTCAATTCGGCGTAATCGTGTACAGTTATTAAATAGGAGTACACTTTTGCTGTTCCACCCAATAATCTTCGTGTGCCAACAAATTTGGCACGCTCATCGAATCGCAATATAGTAAAGGCGTCTTCTAAATCATCAATCCATTTCCTGATGTCATAATTGTTGTCACCCGTGAATTGTTGCACCATAGCTTCAATGGTGCTTATATCGATCGGAGTTGGAGCGGCAGTTGCTTGGTTAGCACTTTGGAGAGCAGCTATTTCTTGTTGTAACAACAAGAGGTCGCGTTGTTTTTTGAGGTGGTCCAGCTGCACATCTATTTCATTATCTGCTGTAGTAGTGCTGATAACTGTAGCAGGTGCATTAACGGAAGCATCATTGGCATCAGTAGAATTATTAGTTGCAGCAGGCACTTCTTCTTCGCTTGGTTGGACAATGGAATCAGGTGCTGGCGGAAGTTCTGGTACAGAATCACCCAATATATGGACATCATATAATGCCTTTATTTGCGGAAGAGTAGCATTAACAGGCACGTCTACATCATTCGCTTGAAGAGCAGCCATCATATCATTTTTTGTTGCACGCATCATAATTCGTGATACCAGTTAATCGTCACAACAGCAGATTATTAATACAAGGTTGATTTCAAAAATTCAATCAGGCTTCTTAACGGCACAAGGTTGATTTCACGGCATAAAGTTGATTCCAAAATTCTTTCAAATTTCTTACGGCACAAAGTTGATTTTATTTATAGCACGTTGGTGAATCCCACTTCTGAATTTTAATCAATATAGTCAATTATTATATTTATTCTTTTCCTTTACACAATCTGAAGTTTTCTTATAATTTATACTCCTACTTGTTGCTTCTTGAACGTTCAGTAACACACTAACTATACTGAAGACCGAAGCGAACCGTCTCTCTGAAGGCAGCAGACTATGTATCAGGCGTCTTCCTATCAAGATCTGATAAGAGCGCGTGGCGTCACTTTCAGGGTTGGACCAAATACAGTAACTCTTATACATAAGTGTCCTACAGAAATGTCAAACTAGTAACATTTATACTAGGGACTCTTATAATAATTATTATTATACTGAAAGTGTTAGAAAATGACCTCAAATTAATGCAATGGAACTCAAGAGTAAGCGCTGGACCAAAGCGTACAAATTAGGGAATAAACTAGTTAAGTTCAGGATCGATACGGGAGCGATAATCAATAATAATCAATGATTTGAAAATTAAAATGACCAATGAAGCAAATGACTTCCCTGTATTTGATTATAGTAACAATAAAATAAAAATCTTTGTCTCGTTTTCGAATGATATGGAAAGTTTTATGGATGAAAATCATGATGTGTTTTTGGCCTTGGGCGAATTCCAGGAAATATTAAAATATTCTTAAGAGAGGATGCAAAGCCACTTGTTCATTATAGGAAAAGATTTCCAGATACAACTGTGGGGAAGTTGAAAGTAAAGTTGGATGAGATGGTGAGGAATAAATTATTTCGCCAATGTCACATCCAACTGACTCGGTTAACAATATACGAGTGGTGGAAAAATCGGATGGTGATCTGAGAATCTGGTTGGATCCAAGACCACCAACAAATATCTAAGGCGGGAACATTTTATAATTCCTTCAATCGAGAATTTTACATCTGATTTAAAGAATAAAAAAGTATTCACTGTCCTAGATTGCTTAAATGGGTTTTGGCAATTGGAATTGGAGGAGGATAGTTCGGAGTTGTCAACGTTCATGACACCGTTTGGGCGTTATAAGTTCAATAGACTTCCATTTGGATTAAACATCTCACCAGAAATATTTCAAAAACGCATGGTACAAATATTCGGAGATATACCGGGAGTCTTTGTATATTTTGATGATATTGGAATAGTGGCATCAAATGAGGAGGAGCATCATAAAATATTTTTAGATCTCCAACGGGCAAGGTTAAACAATGTAAAGTTTAATCCGGAAAAAAATGCAGTATCGAAGGTCGGAAGTGAATTTTATAGGTCACATTTTAACAGATGGTAAAATAAAACCACAGAGGAAACATATTGAGGCTGTACTTAAAATGAAACAGCCCACGGACAAGCAAGGTATTTTGAGATTATTGGGCTTATGTAAGTATTTGGCGAAGTTTATTCCTACTTTATCAAGAAAAATACAGCAGAGCTAAGAAGGATATCGGGAAAAAATACCCCATTTGAGTGGAATATACAGTCGGAACTGGAGATCATTAAAAGAATAATCAAATCAAATCCAGTCCTTGGAATATATTATCCGATGAAACCAATACTGATTGAGACTGATGCGTCTAGGGATGGATTGGGATCGAGTTTGAAACAGAATGGTCATCCAATTGTTTTTGCCTTAAGAACTTTGAGAAAGACCGAAAAAATTGGGCGCAAATTGAAAAAGAGCTGTTGGCAGTAGTTTTTGCATGTGAGCGGTGTCACAACCTTGTCTCTGGTCGAAGATTCATTGTTAAAAGTGATCAAAAACCACTAGAGAATCTAAACATGCGTGACATTGATGACGTAACACCTAGACTACAGAGAATGTTCACGAGACTGTTAAAATATCCGGGAATGGATATAATACTATTACAACAAGAGATTTAGGTGTTACAAGGAGCACACCTAGTCAAAATTACCTAATTTTAGCTAAGTACTTATTTGATTGGGATCACTTACTTATAGTTGCTTGATATTAAATTGTGGGCACAAAAATGGAACCGACCCTTCAAACAATTTTTAACATTATTTATACTTTAATTTTACTTACTAATTTCTGTTAAATCTAGCTTACGTATCAAATCATAAAGCTGGTTGATCGGCGATTTTCGATCAGCTCGTTGGGGCATACTCCAGTCATTGCATTCACATATTACATTCACTGAATCACTAATTACACAAGCGAAGCATATGTCGAGTTGCGTGGGTGCGAAACGAGCAGAACGTAAAAACCACTCCCCGCTAAGCCACCCTACCTTTGGAAACGCATCTGCATGATACTGGAATCTATATTGAGTAATACAAACAAAAAATGATAGAAGGAAAATGTCAAATCGCGTAATATTAATTAAAATTTTTAAAACGAAAGTATTGTTTTCTAGCGCATAAATTCATATCTCTTGTACATTTCATATTTTGATGCAAAAACGCACGCCTTGAACAACGTGATTTGGTGTGTGTTTATATTACTCTAATTTAGATATCTGCATCATCAAAACTAGGAATGCCCGTGGCAGGCAGAAATCGACTGCATACTCTAGAAATTAATATACTCGAGTTTACTGGAAACTAGAAATTTCCATTGGTCGAAAGTATCAGTTGCAAGGAATCCGTAAGAATTTAATTTTAGATATCAGTCGACAACCAATTTCAAAGGAAACAGACATGAACTGACATGCAAGAGTCTGAAACGATTCCAATTAAAATTTTTATAATAATTTGAATCTAATGTAGAAGAACAATAAAATGGAAAAACTAATATTTGACTAATATCACATATGCCCGGTTTCACGAAGAACAAGTTATCCAATAGATATCTATCTATGGATAATATTTATCAAGCGAATGAATTTTTCGGGCGTTTCACGAAGCATTACGAGTTATCCACGGGTTAACGATTGGCAGTTGACATATTATCCAATTAAAGGGTTTTTTACCCATTTAAATATATAAAATTAATTAATTTTAACGAAATGAACTCTTATCTACAAAAATAAACACAATTTCAAAGATATAATACTAAAATACCAATTTACTTTGAACTGTCACTTTATCCAATAGATAAATATTTATCTCGAGAAAATCGTGTGGATAAATTATTCGCGAAATACGCGAAAATGAGTTATCTAGAGTTTATCCACAGATTTTGGGTTAAATTTATCTATCCATCGTTCGTGAAATCGGGCAATAGTACTTTAAATCGCGCAATGAAACACCTTTGTGAAAAAGGCCAATAAGATTCTTTATGTTCGCCTTCGATTAATTGTTAGCAACGACTGCAGATATTTTTGGCCAATTCTAAGAAAAAAACAATACGCTCTGATAAAAGCATGAGCAAAAGAATCAGTGCGACCGGATTTAACGGAAATCTGTGATTTTAGAAGAATTTAAATACCAATATAGGACTTAGCAGATTATGCCACAGAATAGAAAAATTTGGCATATTTTAGCATAATCAAATCAAACTTCAGCAGAAAATTGGCAGTACTCGGTCTTTACTTACTTTCTGGATTTTATTTTGAAAATCGCGATTATCTATTAGTAAAATATTTAAGCAAATGCAATTTCTTGAACCATAAAATGTTGTTTACGAAGAATTCGGATTTTTATTCAATATAGTTAAGATGTTTCCCAATTTAATTACATAGGCCTGACATAAAAAATTGATACCGAATACAGGGCGCTAAAATTGGACAGAGCAGTGAACGATCTACTAGAATCGGGAGGAAGTTCTGGTAGTACAGCTGTAGACACTGAAACCTTCTGGAGCCACATGTACAATACAGCTTGTGAACGAATATTCTCTCAAATGAATAACATAAAAACGACCTACGGAACAAATTTAAGAATGAGCACGTTTCGGCAATCCCCCATGTCAAACAGAAGTAAAAGACCAGGATGGGTGCGTAAATTTCACACCCTCAAAATATATTATCAACATGACCCAAAACTCAATACTTCTGTATCAAAATACCGACACCAGTGAAAGATGATACATACTTAAAATTAAGAATTGAATTTGAAAACTATGATCACAAAGTATCAAAACTACTATCAAAAAGTTTACCAGAATTTAGCAGATTTTACCCGATAATCTAGCATAAAGCTGAATCTAAATCTAGTCACACTGAAAAGAACTTTACACCACAAACGCATATCTACATATGGCTCACCCTCACGCATATGCATTTGTCCGTAAAAGGGGACAAGTTGAGTTTTGGGTCATGTTGATAATATATTTTGAGGGCGTGGTCACAAAATTGATGTCAGCGTATTAATATATTGATGATATGGAATCAATACGCCGTTACTCTCCCTGTTTTCAGAGACTCTTAACTTACATATGCATATACATATATTCTATAAAACAAATTTTTACTAGTTTAATCGCTTCGTGTTGTGTATATACAATCGTAGTTTATTGACAACTATATAGAACATTCGAAAGCGAGGCATCATATCCTTCCGGCAAAATCACATTTTTGATTGGAATCGCTTTCTTCGTCGGAATAGTCTTCGTCATGACTATGAGTCACGGATCTAGGTGTTTCGGGTCTCTTATGAGGAATGCTTTGCTTCACTTTGTCCAGGTTCTGTGATGAAATAACTTATTTTTAAATACAATATTTTGGGATGGTATGATTTCCGTGGGCAAGTCCATGATAGCACTGGTATGAGATCTCCAGGTATTGTCCAATAATATTTTGCTTAACATTTAGAATTTTCCGCACTGAATTTATTAGTTAATGGCAATAATGACACTTGTGCTCGGAAATCATACTCGTACCCAATCTTTTTATATATTGCAACACTTACATGCAAATCATTTTTATATTCATGAATTGTTGGCGTCCAATTTCGTGAGATTTCAGTCGACGTGCAACCAACACGACATCGTGTTATGATTGGTACGTCCATAATCGATCGTTGTTCATGAGTCACTGTCGATTCGTGTGGTAATAGCATTGCCGGCGCTCTAAACATATAAGAAAAGGGATAATAAATGAGATTTAAGAACGTAGCAGCGTAGAGATCCGCATATCGAACAACTTGGCTGGAGAAAAATGTTTGTCGAGAGCCGGAACGGAAAAGTGAGCCCATCATTCCGTATGCAAGATCCATTTTATGTGTTACATCGCGAATAGATGTACGTAATTTTGATATGTCAGGTTTTTCTTTTGCGCTCGAATCTAAATGTCTTTTGAGAACGTTATAATTAATAGTATCCTCATATTAGATTTCAACATTCAAATGTACTTATACATATCCCCCAACATTACATCCAACTGCTGCAGTTCAGAAAATAATTGACATTTGTCTGTCCAAACGTGAAGCTCTTGAACTAGTTCTGGAACTACCAAAAATGTGCGCCACCCTCTTATTTTCTTACATTTGAGAATATCACCAAATATATGATCCCCGACGTACAGAACATCTTTTCCTTTAACATTAATGAGGGAGGTGAATACATCACAGGATCCACCGGAATAAACCTTATGAGGAACGATTGTTGGATTAGGGTATAATGTGATTTTATATGAAATTTACCTGTCCCGGCTGAAGAGGCCCGACATGAGTGCCAATTCGAAGTGCACCAGTCAAATTGTCAACTTGTCTTAGAATGGTGCCTTCACTAAAAAAAAGAGGCTTACGAGCATCTACTACAATAAAGTCGAAGTATGTTGTCCAGTTACGGTGCGCTTCATTTGGCTGAGCACCGTCAGGAAATTCGAATAGGTATGTCATAATTTTATTGGTGTAGTTATAATCACTATTCGTAAGGATAAATATTTTGGCCCCAGATTCACGTATACGAGACAAAACCATTGGAAGACGAGAATCTTTTTTAACATACTTCTCAAGATTCTGCGGTAAAATACCATTCATAAAAAATTAAAGTCAGAAGTGACTGAAGCATGTTCACCTCTGTGGTCTTTGTTTTCAAGTCACCCTGAAGGTGGACCCAATCTACTGCCCTCCGGACGTCTTGAAAAATGGATTTGAAAGACATGAATAGCTCGCCGGACTTCACACCTGTTTTCTCTCTGGTAAAATATTATATAATGAGTCTTGGGCGCGCAGATAAAAAAGTTGAAATAAGGGAGTAAGTCCCTTTCATTACTTTCAACTGCGCTGATAAATGTAAATCCAATACCATACAATAGGTCTGTTCAAGTACTTGCTCAGAACATAAGGTGTTACAGACGATCATATTTCTGATTCATAATATATATCACATATGACATATAAATATCTATGATGAAAAATGGCGCCAGTTTTAAATTTTAACAGTTTCTTTTGGAAACATTATGGACTTCAATATTTCTTTCTGTGACGAAACTAAATTATATTTATGCAGCAGGTAACTTCTTTGTAAATGAAAAGGAGTGTGGTAATTAGGAAAATAAATTATAATTGTTACATTTCATTTATAATTTTCAGCCACAATTTTATTTTCATCACTCATTTTATTTCCAATTTGCTCACTTTTATTATTCATGAAATACAATCTATATATGAAAACTTCGAACAACACACAACATTAGAAATATATGTCATATTAAATTGCGTCGTGTGTACAGCCAAAATCCCTTTGTCGTATTTTTTCATCATAGAAAATTTACATCATATTTTCAAAAACGTGTGTGTACAGTTCATCATATAATAGCCGTGTTTTTCATTACATTTGGTTCGAATCAGACCAAATGCATAACCAGCAATTGCAACAACAACAATGATCCAGACTGAAAGTTTAGATCAGTTATTTTGATCACTGAAAATTTTTTCGATTCGTTTCGTTCCGTTGAAAGTTTTTCTTTAGTGTTGCCAAAAACAGAAAACAGGCATTATATGTTAATAAATAAGGACAGAATGGAATAAGTTTTATACGTACTTCTGAAAATTTGGCTTTACAATTATAATTTAAAATTTTAATTTTTGAAAATCTGACAAATTACTCGTAGCATTTTTTATTCCCAACTTGATCCGGATCAGTAAAAAAACACGGCTAATATGTCATAGATGTGATATGAAACAACTATGTCATATAATATGATGTAGTTTTCTATGATCGTCTGTAGGCAATATATTGCATTATGTATAGAGCACGAAATTGACGTTTTCCTACTCTCTCAGAAAATTGTTTTGAGACAGTTTGACAAAAACTGACGGCGGGGAAATATGCTTGAAAGTGCTAGATGTTACTCGAGTAACTTAAAGCTACCAGGAAAATGCGGTTCATTTGACAACGTTTAATGTCAAATTTGTTTATGCAGCTTATGAAGTTGCTAGATGTTACTCAAAAGCTTTTTTTACTGTAACAGAGCGAAACCGTAACAAACCTCTCATTTTTCCTCGAGTAATGTTTAGTAAACTCCAGATGTACGTGAACAGACCTAATTTAAGACTAGGCCATTTGGTAAATGGGCTGATTATAACAATTTGGCTTCAACACAAAAATATTTGTAATTTGTTGTTATTTAAATGTTCAAACATTGTCTACTCACCGTGTATATTGAGGACAGTTCGTAAAGAAGTCTACCAGACATGCAAGGAGATATGTTTCTGGTAAATTAAAAAGCGTGTTTAAAACATAAACACGAGTTTCGTCTAACTGGAGAAATTTATTTGGATAAAGCTCATATACTTGAGAGCTAAATATAAAGAAAAGATTCTCAACTCATTGTAAAGAAAACAAATACTTACTGTTTTAAAAATTCAAAACCATCGACACAAACCAAGATATTACCATAGGCATCTACTTTTAAAAGATTTCCGTAAAGTGTATCAAACCACAGACCTCTAACTGGAAAAGACGGATCATATTCAAATTGTGAAATCTCTTTTGGGTAACCTAAGGTCATCAAATATTCTTTAACCAAGTTAAATCCAAGCTGTTCATATTGCGGCGATTTATATTCTGAAACAAAAACATTAAAGGGGCTTAATAATCGACATACGAGCAATACTTAAACCTTACCTGCGAGTGTATAATCCATATCGAATCCGTAAAACTTTATATGTTCGAGGTGTAGTGATCTATTCACGAAAATTCTGTAAAAATGACGTTGTTAGACATCTGAGTCAACTGAATGTTTTGGCTAAAACCTAGTTCATTCTATGCTATATTAAATTATTGTTTGACTAAATTGAATTGGATTGTATTACAAAGCTTAAAGGGTAAAAACTTAAATGAACGAGGGACTTCCCTCCCAGCTCCCGGGTATTTGCTAGAGATGACAAGCGTTTGGCTTTGAGTAGCGCTGAACCAAGAATTCAGAAGTTAATAAAGTGTGTGCAGACACAAAAATCACATCCGCATACCCAATATTTATCTTTGGAATGATAAGTTTTCGTAAAAAAATGAAAATGCTGTTGGGTGTAGAAGTATAGTTATAGAAGTATAGAGCAACTCCGAATTCGTTTGGTGGCTCATGGCAAAACAGCAATATTGTAAAGGTTTTTTTTAAATAAAAATTAACAACGCACAACATGTAAACATGTATAGAACGGGTTTCTATAGATCTAATTGACAGATGCCTTCGCACCGAACAAACCATTTAATTTATTCATGATTATATTTTAATGTTTGGTTCTCAATATAAAATATCTGCTATTTTAGAAAAAGAAGCCTTTTACATTTGTAACCCATTCATCTCACCTGTGAGCAGCTTTCCGATAATATTTTTGCACCGATTGCTCGCCAACCGAATGAACCAAAGGCGAACCTGGACCAACGGCCTTGAATGACATTGAATTGTCCATACTAAGAGGGCGCAGGAAGTTAAAAAGTGCTAAAACGAACGATAAACATGTATGTAAGCATTGCATAAAAATAAATTTATTATAAACATATTTGAAGCACATCTGAAAGCATATGTAGGTATGCACTCGTATAAAGTATAGTAACGTTTTTCGGTAAAACTAATTTATTTCTTTTGGAACCATTAAATTGGTTAGTTCTTTAAGTTCATTATGCCATTTTAAAAAGGAGGAAGGTAATTTTTATAATTGCAACATTTGTTATGGAAAAAGTACTGTACTATTCTTATTAGTCTTCGTAAACAAGATTGTAAGAACTCGTATAGCACCAAAATGTATGTATTGCACTTTGAGCAAGGAAATATATTGGAAGAAAGTTACGAAATATAAAATCCAAAAGTCTTTTACACAAAATTAACGAGGCCCAGAAATTTTTTTTTCTGTTAGCACATTAATTCTGAACTTATGAATAGCTGTAATCAAATTTATACATAGAGCATTAATCTAATATTTTACATATCTTTTTCTTAAATCTTACACTCATCAACATAACCGCGCTTTGCCTTAATAACATCAGCACAAAGTTTAGGCATTCCCTCTATTAATTCTGCAAAGGTAATCTGGGTTTATTTTGCGCCACTCTGTTTTCAGGAGATCCCATAGATATTTGGCAGAGGTCGGACAGTGGTTTCCGCCCTTTATGTCTAACTGATCCCACAGTAACTCGATAGGATTAACATCCAGCGACTGCTCATAACCAGATCATAACTTTCAACACTTTTCTCGCTCTAAGTTATCCAAGTAGTCTCTGCAAAGTTTGAATGAATGCTTGGGGTCAATATCATGTTGAAATGTGTAGTTCTTCCCAATCAGCCTACGTCCTGAAGATTTTACATTCTCCTGTATCATTTGTTTGTAACGTTCTTTCTTCAGAATTCCCTCAATTCTCACCAGGTCTCCAGTTGATACTCCACAAAAACAACCCCAAACCATCACAGAATCTCCTCCATGTTTGACTGTAGGCACACGCCACACATTGATCTGACATAATCTGCGTAGTAGTGAGAGGCATGACGAGATATGGAGAGAAGTCGTGGCGAGTTAGTTGCAGGTTGAATGTAAGCATCTATGTACATATACATATATTTATTATTCTGTGTACTTTTCCTTTAGTTTTAAGTAGAAACAGAGTAGGCAGAGACACTTAGTTTACATTTGTAGTCACTTGAGAATGGCCAACTAAGTTTCACTGTTCGTATGAGCATGGCCAACTAGATTTCCTTTCTATTCATGTTGAGTCAAGATGCTAGAACTTAGCAGCCCTTGAAAATATTTCTTGGACAGGATGAGCATGATGAGCTCAGTCGTTGATAAAACTTCAGACATTTAACAAGTAGTGTCCAAAACAAATTAATGGAGTGAAATTGATTGACGTTAACTAAGATATTTGCATTTAACGGATATTAAAAAGCCAGTAAGCCCACAGAGTATTAACTGTTTAATTCTTCGCATGGTAAGGTCGTTAGGTCCAGCACATATGGATTATTACATTAAGTTTGGAATAAATGATAATTAGTGGAATAAATAAGTTCCGGCTCATAGTGTCATAGTTGGCTCTCCTCCATGAATTGTGTGGAAACGGGTGAAAAATCGGTTGGCTCTCCTCCGTGTGTTGAAGAGTGTCTGCTTCCTTCCGCTGACGGTGTTCCCTTCCACACTAGTTAGTTTGTGGCTCTCCCTTGCTAGCGGGCTAGTGGAGTTTCCTGCCAATCCATGAACCACAACTTTATTAATTATGGACCTTATTCTGGGAGTCAGGTCACTTCTGAAAATAGCGTGACGTTTTTTTCACGTCACGTCATTTTTATTTTCCATTTTCGATGGAAAAGAAAAGTATGACGAAAATATATAATGAAAAGAAGCGCCAGTTTCAAATTTTATCTGTCTTTTGGAAATAGTTTTTCACTTCAATATTTCTTTGTGTGGCAAAACTATATTATTGTCATGCATCAGGTAATTTCTTGGTAAATAAAAAGGTGTGTGGTAATAAGGAAAAACACTTGAAGGATCAGAAAAATTTTAAGTTTTCGGTTTCATCTTTTATGTAAAATATTTATGGGAGGGAACATTTAGTTCATTTTTCATTTTATTTGAAAAATGTACAGTACAATAGTACATTTACATTTAGTACAATCTTCGATACAATCTTGAAATACAATAAGCGTTTGACAACTTCACAGAACATTAGAAATATATGTCATATGAAATTGTGTCGTGTATACAGCAAAAATCGCTTTGTCATATTTATTCATCATTGAAAACTAACATCATATTTTTCGTCATATTTTCAAAAACGTGTGTGTACAGTTCATCATATAATATGTCATAGATCTGACATGACACAAATACGTCCTATAATATGATGTATTTTTCTATGATCGTCTGTAGGCACCTTAATATTTGTAAAAAAAAAATTGGATATTATTGGTTGCTACTTTTCTTCTTTTTCAATGAAATAAAATAAATATAACATAAAGTAATTAATAATAACATAATTAAGTAATTGATATTATGCTTTTGTATTTTTTTCCCCATTTGAAAAATTGTCACTTCTCAAGGCACGTTAAATCTAGTATACTGGTCATTCTAAAGTGACATTTTAGTCACTGGGTGACTGTGAGAATACAGATTCTCGAACACGAAGCCAGTCACGTGACTACTAGAATAAGGGCCTATAAGAGATTTTCTACTGTCTTTAAGAAGATATTGAGACCAATGTAACTGACCACTACTAACGCTAAGGTTACTATGCACCCGAATTGGTACGAAAATTCGTTCTGACGAGTACGTCAAAAATTAAACCGATTTGAAAGTTCTTCGGGATCTGACGTCTTCTTCACTGCTAGTGTAACCACTCGCATCGGGATACAGGCGTTTGTTTCTTCGCACGAGTTGATCAGAACTCATCAGAACAAATTTTCGTATTTGAGGTAAAGTTTTATATACGTATTGTAAGATTTTAGATAATTTGAAAATTTAGTGCATTAAGGTGTCTACAGACGATCATAGAAAAATACATCATATTATAGGACATTTGTATCATGTCATATCTATGACATATTAAATGATGAACTGCACACACACGGTTTTGAAAATATGACGAAAACTATGATGTAAATTTTCCATGATGAAAAAATGTGACAAAACGATTTTTGCTGTACACACTACACAATTTAATATGACATGTATTTCTCATATTATGTGTTGTTCGAAGTTGTCAAACACAAATTGTATTTCATGAATAATAGAAGTGAGCAAATTGCAGATAAAATGAGTGATGAATATAAAATTGTTTGAAAATTATGAATAAAATATAAAAATTATAATTTATTTTCCTGATCGCCATACTCCTTTTTATTTGCAAAGTAATTACATGCTGCATAAAAATTATTTAGTTTCGTCACAGACGGAAAAATTGAACCTCAAAACTATTTCCAAAACAAACAGTTAAAATTTAAACTGCCGCCACTTTTCATAATATATTTTCATCAAAGATCTCTTTTTCATCGAAAATGGAAAAGAAAAATATGATATATTTATATGTCATATATATGATGAACTGTTCACACGATCATATAATATGACATATTTCTATGTCATATATATGATGAAACATTATAGAAATATGTCATATTTTTTCGTCATATTCCGTGTGTACAGCTTCATCATATATTTTGGTCGTATATATGATGAAACATCATAGAAATATGATCGTCTGTAGGCACCTTTAATATGAATATTTATGATGTAGTTGGATTCTCTAGCAGATAATTAATGTGTCCTGTTAGATTTAAGCTCATAAAAATGGTTAAAATTCAAAAAATATGAAATGTTACTCGTCCAACATCCACGACCAGAATGATGAATGTGACACACACACATACTAAGAAAACGAACTCTCGGAATCCACATCGGGATAGGGATTTCTGGTCGACTGGCCACTCCTCTCTTCAACTCACCTTACCATCCCTTTCCTTGATTCCACGATTCCAGACTTAGATGTGAACCCTAGCTAATAGAATTCTTTAAGTTGATTTTCTGGGCACAACTTTCATTCGAATCGGCTACGAAATCTGTTTGAAGCCAAATCTGTCAACTTTCTTAACAGAAAACCAGTTCTGTTTAAGTCTACAAATTTCGGGTCTGTTTCAAAAGAAAACCTGTTAACTTTTGCCACCAGAATACCGATTTCGACCGTAACAGAAGTTTTCGAAATCCAACAACAAATTAACAGAATCTGTTACGTGCAGCCAGAATGCCACTGTAAACGACTCCGTAATTAGTTTTGCGCAAAACTACGAAAAGATTTACTCCACTGTCTCAATTTTCCAGAATTGCCTTCAACCTTGTTGTTGATTGTCACTCTCTCAATTACTTATTCGTAAGGTTGTCGTTCGTCGTATGACAAACTTGGAATAAATGACTTTAGAAGACAGATGGTCGCATGAAGGTAGCCAAGTCGTAAATAAGAACATTCATGATGTGATTGTGCAAAATATTTGATTCTGCAATTTTTCTACACAATGAGTGCTCAATTAACAATTCGGTGTTGCAATAGATTCGGATTTCACTCATTTACAATGCTCACACGGCCCCATTCTATGTATGATATCTGCCTACTTAGACGAAGTATATTCTACATCCAAGTAATATTAAAGTCCAAATGAAAAGAATCTTGGAGGAATTAAGGCAAAATCTTTCTTCAATCTTTATAACATACAAATTCAATAACTGGATAATACTCCGGCTAAAGATTTCAGCACCAATTTGATCAAATGCTTTTGTCTTACCTTGGAAAGGTTAACGTGATTGTGATAATTATGGTAAAACACGTTTTTTAGATTAATGAAACAGTAGGAAAACAATTGATCATTGAAGTTATGAAAGTATTCTTTAGTTTATTTACAGTAACACTAATATCTAGCGCATGTTACTGCTGGGCAAAAGTAACTGTAAGCAAATAAATATCAGCATTGAAATTGATTATGTAAATTTAGTCTTTTGGCCTTAGTCATTGGAGCTATATGTGCTATCGTCCTGCCATATGTCAACAAACCATTTATAACGTAGTCGATTAGAGGGGCTATATTTTCAGTTATTAAATAGACATCCCGTAGTATGATTATTGAGTAGTGAATTCTATAAAAAAAATAAATACAACAAATTTTGCAGAGCTTGTTGTCATTATCGTATGAATAATGAGGTTTTCGATATGCAGGAGAATCGATTTATTTTTTGATCTAGATCGATTTCTCGTATTCTGGATTTATTTCCAGGTCTACATAGCAATCAAAACCCTCTGGATGTAGTGGTATCTGTGTGTACAGGCCGACGTCTGCCGATATTCCGCGTAGTGAACTACGGGAAATTCGTCGCGTTTTTTATTTTGTTCGCGAACTTCATGTAATTTAAGCGTTTAAAATGTTTATTTTATATATCGATTTGTAGTGAGTGTTTTAAGGCATTTTATATTAATATACAATAATATAATTTCTATAACGGAAAACCGGCGAAACGTACATAAAACCGAGTTTTGTCGGCGGTATGAATTTTTATGTTTGTCGTTTGGCGGTAAACAAACGTAAAAATTTATTAAACTTAGTGTTTGTGATTGTAAAACATTGAAAAAATGTTATTTTTAATAATAAACATTCTAATAATATTTTGATTTATTGTGAAGTTTTTGAGATTAAATAAATTATGGCAATATGTAAACTGCTGATAAGAAATTATTTTTGTTTTGAAATTATCTTAATATTTAAAAATTTGTATAAAATGTTTATAAATGTAACATGTCAAAAATAATTTGTATAAATTTAAATTTGTAGTAAAAAATAAAACTTCAAAAATATTAAAAAGTGTTTTTATATTAAATTTTTTCAGGTACAAAATTTGTTCAAATTTTATTTTTATACCTTGTAATTTTGTTTTTATTATTTTTTGTTCATTTCTCGTTTTATTGTTTTATATTTTGTATATTTTGGTTGCTTTTTGTTACTAATGTTCATAACGCAATTTTCTTATAAATTTTTTGTATATATGAATTCATTTTCCTTTATAATTTCCTTTATCAATACTATGCAAATTGTAAAAAAATTAATAAAATAAAAAAGTGATTTTTATTAGAAAATATTTGTATTTTTCAAAGCACCCGTATGAAATTTCTCATTCTTCGATGTGGCAGCCGGGCTACTGAGCCATGGATATGATAGTAAAATAGCCTAAGGTTGAGTTCATGGCTTGTATCACTATTTAATTCAGGGGGTTTTGCTACACAAGATTTTGCTCTGGTTCATAGCTTGTATTACTACTACATCCAGGGGATTTTGATAGCGTATCAATGTGCGTTGATAGCAAATAGTTCTCCCAAACACGTCTAGGAAAGACTGAAATTGAATATAGATGAATGAAGGGGAGTGACTAACGTTTCGTGTGCGAGGGAACATGTATTGGTATGAATGGGGTCGAATATGGATTTTGATTGTTGTATGAGAGAGATAGACGTTACGTGAGTGAGAAAATCATTTGCTTTCAGGAATGCGTCGAAACGAAACGAGTACTTTTGAATACATTTGTTTTTGGATTTTCATGTAAAGATTCGACTGCGCAGGTAACGAGTAATGACCCGGATACTCATTGGGTACTATTCGTTTCTTTGGGTATTTGAGAATTTTTGCATAGAAGTTATATAAAAATAAACGGGAATTTTGAAGTGAAGGATTTGGTAATGAAATTATGACAATGATCTTATGCTGAAAATAAAAAAATTGTTTTTTTGTATTTGTACAGATAAGTTTAATATATATTTATTTATTCGTTATTTAGTAGTTTGGAGTAGAAATGAAATGGTCAGTTTTAATGGTTGTCAGGGGCGGGCCCAGCAATCTCATTTGGGGGGTGCAATCATGGCAATTTCAACACAATAGTAAAACTAAAAATAACAAAAATAATAATAATGTTATTATTTCTAGCATGTTGCCATAATGACAAAACAACACTTTTGCCTCCTTCCGTGTTGAAACATTGTTGCAACAATAGTAGACCTTTTCAAAATGCAAAATATATCAAATACAAAATGATTTTGAAACTTCGAATCCACATGCTCGACTGGGACACTCTCCAAACTTTTCTTCAAAATTTCCAAACCTAAAAGATAAGGGCGACAAGTCGTTTCACTCATCTACTGGGAGAATTTTGGTTGCTGCCGTTATTAATTGATCAGAGAGCAATTAACCGGAGCCGGCACTCCGTCTGTGTCTGGCCAACGAAATTTTAAAACGGAATGTTTTATTGCGCCTGTCCAGCGGAGGATTATTAAAAAACTATTTTTTTTATAACGATAATCCTCAATAAGTGCGTGCTAGACACGTTTGGATTTTTCTTTCGTGTCAATTTGAACACCATTTTTCGTGGCTATGGTATTCATGTCCTAAAATAAGAAAATGTAAGCAGTAGCTCAAAAATTTGAAATTGCGGGGAGGGCGGTGGCCCCCACTGCACCCCCCCGAATCCGCCACTGATGGTTGTAAATGAAAATTTGGTTGTTTTTTTTGCTCGCGTTGGAATCTTGGCCAAGGAATCAGTAACGATGCGAATACTCGGTCATCGAGTAACGAGTATATTCAATTACTCATTTTTGAAAACTTTTTACACCGCTACCGCCATTTGACACCTGTCAAAAACGCTCGCTTACAATTAATAAATTTGTTATAAATCTAAGGGCTTGTGCGAAAAAGTCTTACACCTAGTACATTCGATTCTAATTCTATTACTTTTTCGTTTAGCACTTTTTTGTGCATATTAATTCTATGCTGTAAATACAACGCGAACTGCAAATACCAAATATTTCGCATAGCTGGTAGCCAGCTATGGTGAGCTTTAGTTATTAGAAACACAATTGCAGCTATGTAGTTTGACGTCACACTCATAGTTGTCATAGCTCAAGGCATAAAATATTTTCAATCATATATCAATATGGATCAAACATCAAACAAAAGTAAAAAACAACATCATTAATAACTAAACATTAGGTAATTAGTAGGAAAATTATGAAATATGAAATAATTTTGTGCAGCTTAGCCAACATACTCATATATCCATGAGTATTAAGTTGGCTGCAATGTGGGCTACGGCTTCAAAATTAGAAATAGCTCTATGCCGGTTATGATATATTTTATAGACGATAGCTCATGTCGCAGTTTTGTGCACCCGTATTCAAAACTACGGGGGCTATTTTTCTACCCGATAGTCCCTGTTGTATTTGCAGCATAATTCCAGTGCTCTAATCTTTGACATATAAACCTTTGATTGAGATGGTTACATTCCAATGAATAAGAAATACTATAAGGAAACGCTATAGAAGAAACGAAGTTGAACCAAATCCTATAAGAGCGTATATTAGTGTTCGTATTTTTGTCGTAGTGTGGGAAAGTAGTTTGCGGAGTTACTTTAAGGGGCATTATTTTGAAAACTTACGCACGAATTTTGAATTGAAATATATTTCGTTATATTATTTTTGAATTCTCTTATTTTAAAGAGTGTAATTTTCTAAAATTCAAAAGAAAAAATATTACAAAAATGTAACTCAAAATTCAAGTTCTTTTTATGGATGTAGCTAAGTACCGTTTTTTATCACAACCTGGCTTGGGACCGGCTTTGGAAAAGTAACAGTGCTATTGTGATTTGCTTGTTTCCATTTGCGTCTTCATTATTTAAAATTAATATTTTTCTTTTTATTGAAGTATTGGCTATATTCCAGTCCTGAAGAAAAAATCCAGTTAATATCTTCAAATATATTATATACAGTCGAAGTCCTCTAATTTGAAATTTCTGTTGCCACTGAAAATACTTCGAGTTAGAGGAATTTTGATTTAAAGAAAGAGCTAATATACGTTTGAAAATTTGAAGGGAGCGCCAGTTTTTAAAAAAAATTTCACATACGAGTAAGAGGAAATTTCAAGTTAGAGGACTTCGACTGTATATTGTGTTGCATACATTTTCGGTTAATTGTATTACTCTTTCATCAGCTATGATATCTATGGTATTATTCATTTAGCAGTCCTGGAAAAAATAAGCTATGTTAATATCTTCGAATATGTTTAATGTTTTATTTTACATACATTTTGCTTTGTATAAATAACATAATTTGAAAAATATTATGAATATAGGTGAAAGTTGCCCCTTTCAAAAACAAAACATTCCTCTTATGCCGTTTCTAAGTCAAGTGCAGCCTCTTATCGCATAAAATGTAAACAGACAATATGGCCGTCTAAAGTTTGTAAATTTTGCAATGTTTACGAATATATATTATGATATATTTTTACTAATAATAACTCGAAATTGTACAAAATCGATTCCTCCACTATTAAACAATACTCATCAAACTCACCTATGAAATTACCTTGGCCAGGTTTTTCTCAGTTTACTTTTGCAACTGGTGATACAACACTTTAAGGCGCGTGGAGTGGCTGACATGTTTCGCTCGTGTCGCACACACGCACTCCGCTATGTGCCTTTCGTGCAATCTGGGCCCAGCGTGGATTGAAAATAGAATCTATTTCTATTTTCACGCTGGAGTGGCAATACGATGTTTTTCGGAGCGATTCCAACAGATAGCTGCGACGAGATCATTCCAAATATGCGACGAATTTCCATATGTTTTGTTTTAAAATTAGTTAAAAATGGGAAAAAGTATTCAGTCCTAATACATTTTAATGTATTAAAGGTATGATAATTCAAATATGGTTATTTTATTAAGAAAAATATTATAATTTTGACACTCAAAAATGATTCGAATTATGCTCGCCAGGTGGATGTGAAACCAATCCACTCTGGCATTGGAAACAAGTGCCAGAGTCAGCGTCAACACACTCCACTCCAAGCTGGCATTGGAAACGCACCTTTATTCCTACATTATTTTAACTTTCACTGAGAATTTTCACGAAAAATACACTTTGGATCGATCGAGCAAAATATTCCGCGAAAAATATTTTGACGATGAAGTTGAATAGAAAGAGAGACGGAGACTTCGAATGAGAAACACGGAGAACATGGGAACCGTTTGTTTTGCCATCAAACACGTTACCTGTATAATTGACTTATAGCGCTTCCTTATAATATTTCCTATTCATTGTTATATTCGTATAGAAATTCAAATCATCTGTTTCTACTTCATGTTCATTATCGATGTCCATTTGAATAAAATGTAACTTTAATTTCTTTAGAAATAATTTTTCAAAATCCATGCGTCTTCACAGTCCAGTTGTCAAAGTTTAGAAAGCAAATGAATTCGCATAGGTCAATTAAAATTCTCGAACGAGACCAGTAAATTTTAGAAATAGGACGATTTCGCACAGGCCCCAAATCTTATTTCATTGGAGTCGCTTCAATATACATATTGGACAGGCTGTGCGTATAGTAGAGATGCCGCGAATACTCGCTATTATTCGGTATTCGACATTACTCGACATTTGTTTTGTTATTCGTCGAATACCGAATAATAACTAGTATTATTCGACATTCGGCGAATAAATGTCTAAAATATACTCTTAATGAAAAAAAAAAACTGTAGACTTAAAAATAATCAAACTTTAATATTTCTTAAAAAACTAATAATAAAAACAAATCATGTCATGGTGAAGTTAATTAGTTAGGTTTTATAATTAATATTTAAAGTCCAAAAGGGGCAGATTGTGGTGCAAAAAAACTAGTTTTTCTGCACGATTGGGATCAAGCCGGTTGCGCTTTTCTTCGTAAATCAAACCTGCCTCAGAAAAAAGTCTCTCTGAATAAACAGAGCTTGCTGGTGTGATTAAGTAACGCTTAGCAAGCTTACTTAAAATTGGGAATCTATTCTTATTGGAACTTAAAGCCCACCATTCATATGGGTTTACATTTCTGTCAGCCTTTGCTAACGCGATGAAGTGGGTGATTTCTTCAACAGTGGCATTCTTGGGTTGCTCTTCAGAAGGCTGCTCTGTCGTTAACTCTTCAAAACATTCCCAAAAAAGATTATGAGTTTCTAAGTCGACATTCCCACTTTCATTGTCTAGACGAGGTCTTTTGGACGCCATTTTTGGATCCGAATCATCATTTTCGTCGTCTAAAGAAAGTATAAGACCTTCTCTGAGTGCAACTCTGCGAACCTGTTCAGCTTGTACAGTGTCAAAGAAAAAGTTCTTGTAGCGGGGATCTAAAAATGTCGACAAGTAATATCTCTTGTTTACGCACAGATCCTCCAATTTAAAAAAACGGGTTTGCATATTTTTTATTAACGTCCTTCTAAAATAATCCACGTGTTCAGTTTGTTGAATCAGCGCATCTTTCATTAAGTATCTGATTAATGAAACTGTTCTAGGTATAACATCTGATATAGGTGCATATGTGGAACTCGTTATTTTTGTTATCTCTTCGAACGGTTTTAAGAGCTTTAACAGTTGTTCTATAATGTCCCACTGGTCGCTGGTCAAATTTTCAAAATTCGCGTTCCTTGATTCTGAGATATACACTGAAATTGCTCGTTTTTGTTCAAGTAGACGCTCCAGTAGGTAATATGTTGAATTCCAGCGAGTTTGAATGCCTTGAATAAGTTTGTGTTTAGGCAGTCCGAGTTCAGATTGAATACTTTCAAGTTTTGTATAACCGGAGTGATTGAAATGTGTTACAATGCGGCGAGCACTACTCAGAATTTCTGTTATTTGGAGGCTGTTTCTTAATGCATCATTTATCACCAGCTGGAGAGTATATATGAAGCAACGCTCTGAAGGAAGTAGAGTTTCCCCTACTCCTTTAACCATATTCGCGCCATTATCGTGAACAATCCCTCGAATTTTAGTGATGGGTATTTTCCATTTCGTTACACATTCTAATAGTTCTTTTTTTATATTTTCTGAAGTGTGTGATTCAGGAAAGTGCACCATGTTTAGAACGGCATGATTAAGTTTAAAGTTTTCTGATATCCAGTGTCCTGTGAAACTCAGAAATGCAGCATTATTTACTGCACAAGTCCAAAGATCGGTAGTAAAAGCTATATCTTGAGCCGTTTCTAACTCGCTTTTTAGTTTCATAACCACTCTCTCATACATGTCTGGAATGACTTTCTCAGCGAAGTACGTCCTGCCAGGAATAGTGTATTGCGGCAAAGCATTATTAATTACACGCTTGAATCCCATATGATGATCCACGATGGAAAGTGGCTCATTATCTACAGCGATCATTTCGCCTATCAAGTAATGATACTTTTTTGCACGAGAGTCGTTGATGTCCCAAAGCTTTTTTTTTCGAATACTTGTTGCAGAGACGGTTGTACCAAAGGCTGACTGGACATCCGGTTGGATACGGAGGTACCTGGAGATGATTCTGCGGGCGCATTACCTTGAGCGCAACTCAAGCTTCCATAAATTTGACCATACTCATCTGCGAACAAGAAAGGAACTCTTAGCCATGGACGTATATATGTAGCAGGAATTATCCAAATTTTTACAAAACTTACAATCACAACATACTACTTATATGAGTGATAAATGAAAAAATAATAACCTGGGTGTTTGAATTTCAAATGATTCTGCAATGCCGTTGTTCCTGCTTTTTTTGCTGCTCTACTTATTTTTACACCCCACAAAATACATTTTGTACTGTTATCTTCTTCTTCAAAATAACGCCAAACATAGGATTTTTTCCCGGGATTCGGCATGATGGTTTTTCTTTTTAATTTACACTTTAAATATTTTAGGAATCGCACTTTAACAACACCGAACTCGAAGACGTTTAAAATTAAACTAGAAATTCAAAATTACTTCTTGAGTACTTTGGGTAAAACAAAGAGAAGAAAGGATTCACGATCCTTAGGGTTTTTACCATGTTTGTTAGCTAGCGCATTGTAATTCCTAGCGAAAGTGGCACATCCCACAATTTAAGAATGGACAAAATAAACAGAACGCGCGTCGGTCAACCAAAAGGAGTGCCGACGTGCAAAATACAGCTGCCGAAAACAAAGAATACGTATGAAAAAGGAACCTACTTCTTACATATTTTATGTCGAATAATGATGGCGAGTTACTCGACTATTCGCCAAAGGGAATGGCGATTAATCGGTATTCGACTATTCGCTATAAACACTATTCGCGGCATCTCTAGCGTATAGGCATGGTTGTCTAAATTTTGACATCAACTGTAAAAAATTGTGTTAAGAAATTTTTATGAGTTTGAATTCAAAATTAAAGTAAAATAATGATGCGTGAAATAATAAAATTATTTATGAGTTTAAATTAATGATAATATAAATAATTTCATAATTACCTACATAATTTCAATTTAATTTTAAATTTATACTTCTTAACACAAACTTCTACAACTTCAAATTTCAATTCTTCCAGATGTCAAAATTTAGACAAGCAAACCAAACGCACAACCTGTCTAATACATTGGAAACTTAGGGTGTGTGCGAAAGCATGCTTATTCTAAATCTAATTCATTGGAATTTCATTGGAATCGTTCCAATGAATTAGACAGGCTGTGCGAATTGGTTTGCTCGGATTCTAGTATTTACATTCCATTCTAATACCGCGTTTACACCGACCGAAATCTAGTAGATTAAGCGACTTGAGGAGATTTAGCCCGAAATATTGCTGAAACCGCCAGGTTCTACCATACATTTTCGAAATCTTCTCGGGAGTAGATTAATTCGAAATCCACACTTAATCACCTCAGTGGCACCATCTACTGGTGATCATTTTTGCCATTTAACGTCCTTTAAGGTGCCTACAGACGATCATATTTCTATGATGTTTTATCATATATATGACGAACAAATATGATGAAGCTGTACACACGGCATATGACGAAAAAATATGACACATTTCTATGATGTTTCATCATTTATATGACATAAAAATATTTCATATTATATGATCGTGTGGACGGTTCATCATATAAATGACATATAAATTTGTCATATTTTTATTTTCCATTTTCGATGGAAAAGAAAAGTATGACGAAAATATATAATGAAAAGAAGCGCCAGTTTCAAATTTTATCTGTTTCTTGGAAATAGTTTTTCACTTCAATATTTCTTTGTGTGACAAAACTATATTATTGTCATGCATCAGGTAATTTCTTGGTAAATAAAAAGGAGTGTGGTAATAAGGAAAAACACTTGAAGGATCAGAAAAATTTTAAATTTTCGGTTTCATCTTTTATGTAAAAAATTTATGGGAGGGAACATTTAGTTCATTTTTCATTTTATTTGATATACAATCTTGAAATACAATAAGCGTTTGACAACTTCACAGAACATTAGAAATATATGTCATATGAAATTGTGTCGTGTGTACAGGAAAAATCTCTTTGGCATATTTATTCATCATTGGAAACTAACATCATATTTTTCGTCATATTTTCAAAAACGTGTGTGTACAGTTCATCATATAATATGTCATAGATCTGACATGACACAAATATGTCCTATAATATGATGTATTTTTCTATGATCGTCTGTAGGCACCTTTAGAACAATTTAGTACTCTTTTGACGTATCCGAAGTGAGTTCAATTGGTTGTTGTGCGCGATGTTTAATTTCATTATGTGGCGCGGTTTTTGATTTTGAAAATTTATATAAAATTTTAAATTTATTTAATGAAAAAAGAATCAATAGAGGCAACGGAAGGCATGGACTATTGTCCAAGATAGTTTTGTAATAGATTTGAAGCAAAACAGAACCACAAAACACTACAATTTCACATAAAAAATGTCGAAGTGCCAAACGAAATCTCCTCACTGGCGGTGTAAACGGGCGAGATTTATCAAATCATCTCACGAAATCTACTAGATTTTGGTCGGTGAAAACGCGGTATAATTCTATTACTTTGCTGTTAGGCAATTGTTTGGGCATGCTAATTCTAGTTCCAGCGTTTTAATCTTTGACATGGCTAACTTTGATTGAGTTGGTTATATACGTATAGAAATTCAAATTATAGGTTTTTACTTCATGCCCATTATCCATGTCTATTTTAAAGGCGCCTACAGACGACCATAGAGAACTACATCATATTATATGAAATAGTTGTATCATATCAAATCTATGACATATTATATGATGAACTGTACACACACGGTATTGAAAATATGACGAAAAATATGATGTAAATTTTCTATTTTGAAAAAATATGACAAAGAGATTTTTGCTGTACGCACGACACAATTTAATATGACATATATTTCTAATGTTCTGTGTTGTTCGAAGTTGTCAAACACATATTGTATTTCATGAATAATAGAATGGGGCAAATTGGAAATGAAATGAGTGATGAACATAAAATTATAGCTGAAAACTATAAATTAATTATAAAAATTATAATTTATTTTCCTAATTACCACAGTTACTTTTAATAACAAAGAAATCAGCTGCTGCATAAATATTACTTAGTTTCGTCACAAAAAGAAATATTGAAGGCCAATACCAAAAGAAACAGTTAAAATTTAAAACTGGCGCCACTTTTCATCATATAAGGTCTGTTCAGTATTTTCTCAAATTTTGCTACCAAGAGCGTAGCTCTCACAGTGCGAGCGATAAACGGCAAAAAGTACGGGAACGGAATTGCAGTAACTTGCAGTAAAACTGTCAAATTTTGATACGGAGTATACATATAAATAAACGAAGCATAAAAAATTTTCACACAAATGTAAGAAAATCAATAATTTATTATTTAATAATAATTACTTTACTAAAAAATTTACAAAATACCCCCATAAAAACAAATTAACAAATGTCATTTGTCAAATACATGCATTTAACAGTTCTTCAACTTTTTACTACACCAAATTTTTGTAGTAAAAAGTAATAAGGAGGGGAAGTGCTTGCGCGAGTAAATCTGTTATTCTTCTCCCTATTTTGTCTCATACGAGAACGCAAAATACTCAAATGCAGTAAAAGAGTAGAAAATGTAGTAAGATTATCGAGTACGGGAACAGACCTATATTGTCATCATATTTTTATGTCACATATATGATGAACTGTTCACACGATCATATAATATGATATATTTCTATGTCGTATATATGATGAAACATCATAGAAATATGTCATATTCCGTGTGTACAGCTTCATCATAATTTTTCGTCATATATATGATCACACATCATAGAAATATGATCGTCTGTAGGCACCTTAATAAAATGTAACTTTAATTTATTTAAAATTAATTTTTCAAAACCCCTGCGTCTTCACAGTTCAGTTTTCGAAATTTGGAACGTGTGGAACACAAATGAATTCGCATAGCTCGATGTCAAAACATTGTGAAATACTTTGAATTTTATAGTGGTTTTCTGAAAAAAGGTGTAATGAGTTCAATATAAAATAAAATAAACTGTAGTGCATTGATAGTAGCAATATTGAAGACTGACTATAGCTGTATTCTTTTGCTTTCGTCAACAGAGCAGAACTGTCAAATCCCATACATTTATCCGAGCAAAAATAAAGCTGTGTTCTTTTAGTCACTCTAATAGAACTGAACTGTCAAATCCCATACATTCTTCAGAACAAGTCCAGTTCTGAACAATTACTGGAACTAGATCGCTAGTTCTGAACAGCATATCCAGAATGGGCGAGCTAGAAATATCCAGATGGCGGCATGGTTTATTTTCCTTGACGCGAACCTAAATTTTCCTAAAAATTCCACAAAATCACATTTTCTTCAAAACTTTCAGTTAATTTCATCTGAAAATTTAAATTCAAGTAATATGTGAGGAATTTATACAAGCAAGGGCTAACAAAATGAAAAAAAATCGAAAAAAGTTCATGTAAATATAAAGTGAAGTTGGTAAAAGTTTGTAATCTATCAAGAACAAGTCCGGTGCGTTCTTTTGCTACTCTAGTTTTGTACTCGATAGCGATGACCAAAAGAACACGGCTAATACCTGGAACTAATTTGCTGTTCTGAACAGAATAGTTGAGCTAGAAATGTCCAGATGGCGACATGGATCATTTTCCTTGACGCGAACCTAAATTTTTCTTTAAGTTCCACAAACTTACAATTTCCTCAAAACTTTCAGTTAATTTCATCTGAAAATTTAATTTGCAGTAATATGTGAGGAATTTATGGAACCAAGAGCTAACAAAATAAAAAAAAATCGAAGAAAGTTCACATAAATGTGAAGTGAAGTTGGTAAAAGTTTGTTATTTATCGAGAACAAGTCCGGTGCGTTCTTTTGCTACTTTAGTGTTTTACTTGATAGCGATGACCAAAAGAACATGGCTATAGTAACATGAAGATTAACATATGCTTCGTAAATAAGTGTATAAATGTTTATCATCCACAGGCCAAAACATATCCACTGACCAAAAGAAGACGGCTATAAGTTGGGTTAAAATCACATGATGTACAGTCCCTGGCCACATTATTAGGCTCATCTGAATTTCTTGGAAACGCACCTTTAACATTCAGAATATTTTATTTATTTTTATTTTGTTTCATATTCACGGGTTTCCCCATTACATAGCAATCACAGTGAAACTATCGCTGAGATAAATAATTTTACAGGTTCGGCATTACTGTTATCCTAAACTAAAATTAAAAAGAAAACCATTTGAAGCTTAAAATACGTACGTAGGAGAGTAGATCGTAAAAAGAAAACCAAAAAGAGAATTGCATATCTTAGTGTAATGTGTCTTTTCATTATTATTGAAACTTATGAAAAGTACTTTTGACCTTTTTGGAGATGTTATAGTCATTAGATTCTAGGAAGTTGAAGTAATCATTTTTCTTTACAAAGTTATTACTAATATTACACATTCTATAAATTGGATCATTTCGCAAATAATTTGTAGAGTTAAATTCTAGATAGAGAGGCAATGGATGTCTCAGATCAAGATTCCTATTGTCTAGCGGCAAGTTTTCTATTAGATGTGTACAATTTATTTTTCCAGGATAAATTTTGTGAACTGTTTTGAAGTCAATTCCATCAAAGGTAGACGCGATTGATGGAATACTAAACTTCTTTGCAACTTCTGAATAATCATGATTGTTATTTTCCATAACATTGCCGTCTTTTCTGGAGATATATCTCAATGCCTCATGTTGCACTTTTTCTAAAGAACAAATTCTATTCATATATTGAGGCCTCCAGATCGAAGAAGCATAGAGCAATTTACATCTAACTTTATTATGATATATAATCCGAATACTATTTGCGTTTTGAAAATATTTGGTATTTCTCATCAGAAAATGCAGCAGAATATATTCAGTTTTCAGAGAGTGAGCAAATTTTGAAGTTTAAAATACGTGCAAATAGCATCTGCCATCTCAGAAAAAGGAGGTATATGTTTCAGACAGTTTTCAGTTTGTATCGTATTAACAAATTTTGAAATAAAGTGCTATTGCAAATCAAGTGTTGTTTTTTATCGAAGTGAAATAAACACATTGACTTAAACAATTAAACGATCGTCAAAATAAAGAATTTGGTAAGTAAGGCCTAGTACTAAGTCCTTGTGAAATGAAAAATCTTATGGGTCGTCAACACAAAATTTCACTCCGTGAAAATCACAAATGTTTCATTTCGAGTACTAAGCCCTCCGTGAAAATTGTGGTGAATTGTTCGCTTGTGGTGGAAAATAATAGATGGCGCCACGAAAAATAACTCATTTTCATCACACTATTTCATCGGAGTTTTAATTGCCCTGGGCATTTAAAATGAAGTGAAAAATTGACAGTGTGAAATGACAATGTTTTGAAATAAATTGTAAAATTTCATAACTACAACTTAATGTCTTTATTCAGACTAGGGGGACGCCCCCTGCTCGCTACGCTCGCCAATCCCCGCCGTTCACTACGCTCACTAATAGCTCGCGCATGGAGCTATATATACAGTAGCATTGTAAGTAAAAAGGTTAGTTAGTTCAGACTGTAGTAGATATCATTTCAGCTCATTTTGCACGTCAAAGTACATCTATATTGAATGAGGCCCTATCTATAATTATCAAAAATCTTACGGGTGCGGTTGCGGATCTTAAAAGATTTTAAAATTTTCTCATACAAAATACTTTTTGTAAGAATTCTTTCATCTTCTGCCAAATGACCTTGGCCTTGTGTTCCAGAAATACGTATAGACACGCAATCGATCAAACGATCTAACTCTACTGGCTACAACATACAATTAACGGTGAGAAAATATAGGTAGTTTGAGTAAGATTTCTGCTTTTTGAAACGTTTGGGATTTATGGGATTTATTAATTGTCATCGCAAAATCCAGAATGAGGGGAAATTGAGTTTTTTGAAAGGAAAAAGACAGAAGTGTACTTGTATAATTAAAGTTTATTTGTGGTGTCAAAATACGTGTAATTCGGAAAACTCCTGCTAAAATCTCACATTACAAACAATTTTCTTTTGCATTTGAACTAAACGAATAGGTGTACCATTGACCAAGCAAGTCGTGTCCCGTACTCAAATTACGAATAAGTAAAAGTAAGCAATTTGGTTTTGAAAGTAAATTTGTGGGATCGGGAGCCCACTTACATCAACTGAGTTTAAAAATTCTACTGGAAAATTATTTTGCTCTCTATAATCGCCACTCAAGATGTTATCGGAACTCAAATATATTCGTTCCTCTCCGGACAGACTGTTATAGATTTCTGCATCGATGAAAGTGCAGTTTTCATAATTGGGTGCTAATATAACCGAATTGAGAATATCGTTAGAATTTATGGTTTCAGATACATTGCCATAAGTATCTGAATTCACGAAATTGCTAACTAAATGGGAAGGAATTTCAATAACATCTTGGCTGTAATCAGGAAATGTGGGTAAATTTCCATTACCAAGAGATTTAAGAAATTCAACGAATTCAATCTCATGAGTTGAAGCTCTCATGTTTTGGGTAAAAGTTATTTTGTGGATTTTGAAAATTCGGCAATTCTCAATAAGTGGTACACGTGTACCGTGAGATATGCTGACAATATTCGTCAAAAATCTCCACAGAGCAAAATAGTCGTACCTCCCAAAAGGTTAGTTGAAGTACCGAATGAATCGTTTACTGAACAAAATTTCCTCAATAGCTAATAAAGCACGGTTATATGAATCATTTTCTGAAGAATTTCTTAAAAGTCTTCACACATGAACATTTTGAATTCACTCCACAAATCTAAAGCATTTGTAGGAACGTTCATACCACAAATAGGATATGGCAAATAAGTTTCTTAACTGCTGAGAGGACTTACACTCTTTTACTTCTAATAAATATTCACGCCACTCTCCATAATTTCATGCGATACGTCGTGCATGTGCTGAAAATGTGCAGTAAATAATGTTCCCAACAGTACCCAAATCCTGATGGGACCTCTAACATGAAGCAAAATAGTCTGGAACACCTCAACATAAAACATAAAATAATCTAGCAATAGCTCTACTACTTCCTCTTTGAGGTTTTTCGATTTCTTTTCTTTATCTACCTAAATAATATGCATCGGCGTCTCTGTATATAGAAACACGGACAAACTAATTCGATTGATTTCATAGAATGCAGTCAATTTTGTTCTTCTGTGATTTTTAAGAGCTTGCTGAACATTGCCTTCCCTAAAGACTATATTTTGCCGGTGAGGCAAGTGACATTCAAGTCGAACTATAATATATTACGTGACTGGTAATGCATTGGATACTCATTTATGCGCCAACTATCTTCCGTAGATCCAACATAGTGACCGGACAAAAAGCTTTCGATTTCATCTATACAAACTTTGCCCTCAACTCCACCTCGAACTCTTCGAAACCCCTATAACATATTTGTACATACATACATATATTTTAGGCTCTTAACTGTGCCAAGAACTTCCACATTTAAATAGGAATCAAATTTCGATAAAAGATATGGATTTTAAGGAACAGCATAACGGTTGTCAACAGAGTGGCCACGAAAGTCAACTGTTATATCATTAACACGACGCATCTAACATTGGCTAGAGTTGTATTGTAAAAGTCCTTAGAAAAGCTTTTGCTGCATTTACCATCTCTCATACAGACGGGGATACCATTGAATAAGCCACATGGACCGTGGATCATATGGTTTTTAATTAAATTATGAAGTTGTGGGAAATACATATATATTGTAAATAAAATATATCTGGGATTTCCGTACAAACGAACCAACTTTCATTTCCTACCTTTTCTTTTTTCTCTAAATTGAGGTTTTAAAGGTGAGCAGACAAATGTTTGGAATTATGATATAATTTCAGATTTTCAATTTTAAACAGCTTTTCGCTCGTAGCGGCTTAATCAAGCATTCTAGGGGGTATGACCAACCCCTATTATATTTTCATTTCCCAACTTTTGGCCATATATCATATTTCTCTAAATTATGTTTCAAATGTGGGTCCATACAAAAGTTGGGAAACATGATAAAATTCAGACTTTCGCTCGCTTTCCATAAATATTCGTGAAAGTTAACCTCGCGTTTTCTAGAAATAACTGTAAAATTGTGATTTTCCATATTTTTTAAAATAAAATTTGCATGTATTTTTATCAAATTAGCAAAAAACAATGGTATAAGTATAAGTAAACGATGGCTTTAAATTTGTCTGTGGTAATGCATCCATATTATTGTCTGTGGCCATATGTTCATTGTTTCGGCTTTTGTCTGGAAGAATGGAATTTTATTAGCCAAAGATTGCCTTCTTCCCGGCAAAAAGCAAAAGAATGAACATATGACTTTTGTCTGTGATATGGCTGCATTTGCCACTCACATTATCATTGGCATAGATATTGGGTTTAAGTGAAAAGAATGCATGTATTTGGCATAAATGGTTGGTTATTCAGTCGAACATATGATCTATGCAAATGATAATGTTAAATAAGTAGGTATGTTCTATGTTTTGATTTTTTCGTAGAGGAATGCAATTATATTTTAATTCTTTTGGTTTGTGTCACCAGTAGAAGATTGATCCATTTGGTTTGATTTTCGACTAATTTAGTACTTGTTATTTATCGGGGACGCAAACCAAAAATTCACATATGGTTGCATATTTTCTGGCAAAAAGCCAAACATTCACACGCACACATTCTTCCCAAAAGCATCATCTACGCTATACGTGTGCTCAATTCACACATACTATCCCATTGAATTTTTTAATTTCAATTTAAAATTGAACTAATTTATAATTAAATTTAAGAAAAAAAATTAGATGATGCACATAGAGGAAAAACTAATCTTTCGTATGGTATAATTTCTATTCTGGTAAGTCCACCTAGTTTCCTGTAAAAGGGATAACAAGAAAACGTGTCGCCTATTTATATATAGATAGTTAAAATATAAATATTTCTATGCGGCATTTTGTAGGAATATTTCCTTAATAACGAACTGTGTTGCTTAATACAAGTATTTTATCACTAAGATCACAAAGTATTTTCTTAATAAACTGAGCTAAGTGGCACACGCACAATGCAAGACTAAAAAAATGACAATTGCAATAGTTTTTATATTGAAAACGATAGAGGGCGCGGGCATAGGCAGGAATATAAGGGCTGCGTTCAATTCTTACATCCTCCCCTTGAACGCAAACCCATCCTCATGACACAATATAAATGCTTTTCAGCAGTGGTACCTTTGGTAAATGTATCAGCAATCATTTTACTATCACTGATATAACAAAAAATAATTTCTAATTTACTTACATGAGCCGCGTTTTATTATGAACAAGATCTATATGGATCACGAACGTAATAGATTTTTCAAATGTATTCCAACAACAACACGTGATCTTGGTAGCTATCCGGATCACGTGTTGTTGTTGGAATACATTTGAAAAATCTATTACGTTGGTGATCCATATAGATCTTGTTCATAATAAAACGCGGCTATGGTCTTTAAGAAAATGGTGTCGAATGTCTATATGCTTAGTTCTAGGTTAGGTGGCAATCATGCTGCTGGTTAAGTTTCCCGTGAAGCTGGCGCAACCATAATGCCTCCTGAGCCGCAGTCGACATCGACATGTACTCCGCTTCCGCAATAGAGAGCGCAACAGTTTGCTGCTTTTATGATTGCCAGGATATAGCACCACTCTGTAACATAAAAATATAGCTCGTGCACGACTTGCGATCATGCACGTCGCTTGCCCAATCTGCATCACAATACCCAGATATTTTGTTATTACCATCTTTGGTATAACTTAATTTCAAGCCTTTTGCCCCTTGTAAATACGTAAAAATTCTTTTCACTGCTGTCCAGTGTACAGGCTTTGGGTCTATATTAAATCTGCTTAGTAAAAATATATAAATAATACTGCAAAAAATATATCAGGTCTGGTCGCTTGAGCCACATAGAGTAGGGAACCAATAGCTTGTTGGAAAGGACAGTTAGGCATTATCTCATTGTTTGACAAATAATTTTTAAAATTCATGTTACAATACTCTTTTCCATTATCTGTTCGGGGAGTTTTAATTTTATTATCAAGCATATTTTCTACCTTATTTTTAAAATCTTTAAAATTTTCAAGCACATTTTGTTTAACTTTCATCAAGTATACGTGGACCATTCGGGTAAAATCATCTATGTATGTAATAAAATATTTCATACCTTCATATCATGTGTTCTCCATTGGACCACATAAATCAGAGTGTATCAGTTCCAGACGGCTCGATGCTCTGGAGTCAACATTTTTGAATGGCAGCCTCGCCTTTTTACCTTCAAGGTTCAATAAGTACAGCAGGTGACATCACTATTTTGCGTAGACAGAGTCACACCCTCTGCACAGTTGGGCAGTCTTTTTACATCTGCAACATTCAAATGGCCCATTCGTAGGTGCCACAAATAAGTTTAGTTGTAGTTCTTAACATTAGAAGTTAAATGAGCGATTTCATTATCATTTACAAGATTCATGGTATAGAGATTCTTCTGCTGGACTGCTGAGCATATAAGTTTTCCACTTGCATCATGAATTTGACACTCTTTGTCAACAAATGTAACTTTATTTCCACTTCTAACAATAGTACTGGCTGATAGAAGATTAGCAGTAAGGCCAGGAACATATAAAACATTGTTTACCTTAATTTTGTTGTCCTTATTCAGATATATGTCCACACATCCAACTCCTTTATATTTGACTGTTATATTTTGTACTGAGGATTCTGTGACGTTGTACATCCATTCTCTTTTGCCTGTCATGTGCATGGATGCCCCGGAGTCAATATACCATTTTCAATTCTCTTCATTAATAGTGGCTGAAAAGGCTGCAACATAGCTCGAATTTTCTTCTTTACCCTGAGCTTTGTTTGATGTTTTCTTGGAATTTCGACAGAATCTTGCAAGATGGCCATATTTATTGCAATTGAAACACCTTGGACCCTTCGGCTTATATGTATGTGCATTCTTAGTTGTTTGATTTGTTCTTCTATAGTTAGTATAAAAAGCGGTGTCTGAATTTGTGGTATTAACCTCTTGTATTAATTTTGTTTTTACTAAATCTGCACTGATTTGGATTCCACAGCTTTCAAGTCCCATAATCATTGGCTTGTAGACATCTGGGAGGCCAGCTAACATCAAGGTCCCAAGCCACTCATCATTTACATCAAATCCAATGCTCCGGAGCTTGTGTGCTGTGGTCATGATTTTGTTTATGTAGTCTTCGACATTTTTGCTTGAGTCCAATGTTGTGTTAATCAATCCTTCAACCTTCCTCGTTAGTCCATCGTCATCAAATGCTCTTAGTAAATTTCTCCATACCTTTTTAGCTGTTTTGCATTCCTGTTCATGTACATAGTTTTGTGGGTCCAATAATAAAATCAACTTAGTTTTTGCCTTAACGTCCTTAACTGGATCCACCGGTTTGTCATTGCAAAAACAAAAAAAAACGAATGCAACAAATTACTGACTGTATTCCCAACCACGCTCTGCTACCATGTAGGAATATTTCTTTAATAACGAACTGTGTTGCTTAATACAGTGGGGACTCGATTAACCGGACTAATTGTTGTCGGAAGGCATTCGGATAATCGAAAATCCGGATAATTGAATGCATGAAGAAAAGCGACGCGTATTTGTACATTTTATTAACTCTAGCAAGATAACTTACTACCGGTTTCTCCTTTTTTCAATAATTCAATAATATCTATTTTATCCTCAAGGGATAAAACTACTCTCTTACGTTTTAACATTTTACGTTCTTATACTTTCACGACTAAGCAGAGTAATGATTAATAAATGTTTCAAACAATAACGAAATGTATGCGGCTGTGGCATGTGGCTGGCAGAAAATGGAATGTTGTAGTTGCGACATGTCGGTGCACGCAAGGAATAAACAATGTTACAAAATTATCTGATCGCGGTTGGAAATCCGGATACTCGCGAATCCGTATAACTGAGGTCCGGATAATCGAGTCTTTACTGTACAAGTATTTTATTATTAAGATCACAATGTACAAATTTTCTTAATAAACTGAGCTAGGTGGCACACGCACAATGCAAGACTAAAAATATGACAACCGCAATAGTTTTTATATTGAAAACGATAGAGGGCGCGGCCATAGGCAAGAATATAAGGGCTGCGTTGAGTTCTTACACATTTCCATGAATTGTTAATTTTTATCCTTTTAAATTATGTTTAAAAATTTTTTGTCAAAACAGCTGATGACTTTCACCACTGTCAAAAAATTCATTCAACTTTAACTTTAACTGTAACTGGATTAAAATTGTAATTGGTAACTGTAATTGAACTGCAACTGGAAATTCAATGCTTGCTAAGAACTGAACTATAACTGGAAATTGAGTGCAAAAAGCGTGAAATAGTGGAGGGTGAAGAATGCAAAAAGAGTTGGTAGAAATGATTGCTTTGTCATGTGCTCAGCGAAATGTTGAAAAATGTTTTTACCAGAACTGCAAAAATGTTTTTGCCAGAAATGCAGTGGTTTAAGTAAATGTGAGATGGGCTTGCTCAAAAATAAAAATATTATTCGTCTGCGACAATTGCAAACCATATATGAAAAATTTAATTGAGGAAATGGATAATATGCTCAAATTAGTGAACGAAAACAAAATTGCATTGAATAAACAAGAAGAAGAGTTGAAGACAATACTGAAAACTGTCAAAAGTTTAAGTGAGAAGGAGACAAATATAGTGGAAAAAAAAGAAATCGTATGCTGAAAAAACCATAAAATATATACCACCGGTAATTGTTAAGCCAAAACATAATATAGAACAAAACAGTGAAAAAACGAAAGAAGAGATAAAACAAAACATAAATCCAGCTGATCTTGCGCTTCAAATATGTGCTGTTTCAAAAAGTGGAAATGGATCAGTTGTGATAAAATGTGGAAATGAAGAATCGATCAAAAAGATCGAGTCACAATTGAAAGGAAAATGAGGAGAGAAATAAAGTGTACACAACATTGGTTGCACCTATAATTGTTGTTATAGGAATTGATAAAGAAAAAAACAAAAAATAGGTGGCTCTCGCGAAGTCGCACACAAAATTGAGCTGAGCGGTCTAGATATATCTACTACTTATGAATCTATGAATTTATTAATGATAGTTACGAGTATATATATTGAAGATATGAATCCATTTTCAGTAATTAATTCACTTAATTCATCTTTACAATCAGATTTCACTGATTTCACGTAATTTTGTCATATTTTCCTGAGTGGGTATGGATACTTTTAAAAAAAACTGACGGTACAAAAGCAGAAAATGTCAAAATAATGGGGGTCGGTCATAAGAGAAAAGTTATGTATGAAAAGAGGTAGGAAATGAAAAAATAATGGAGGTTGGTGCTGCATATGTTCCCCGTAAGAAGCTTCTGGTAGCCGCTACGGACAAAAAACCGTCAAAAATTCAAAATCTGAATTTTATCAATTTTCCAATCTTTTGTATGCACATCTTTAAAAACTCAATTTGATGAAAAATAATGTATGGAAAAAGGTGGAAAATGACAAAATAAGGGGGGTCGGTGTACACATGAACTCCCTAGGATGCTTCGTTTAGCCGCTACGAGCAAAAAACTGTTAAATGTTAAAACACCCACCGTCGAAAATACTATTAGTATGTAAAATTTCAGATCGATTGTTCAAACGGTCTAGGAGGAGTTTGGTTACAAAGGTTTCATATTTCGTCGACGCATAAGAGTTTAAATAAGTCTTTTTTTTCAATAATTTGTTAGATGTGGTGAAAAAAACAAAATAAAATCAAAGGAACAATGAAACTTGTAAAGTGTTACGAAAGATGTAATAATAAAATGCAATATAATGCCATAATTGAAACAGATAGTAAGTTATTTACAGAAGTTTTAGAAGTGGAAAAACCTAGCTTAAATATTGAATGGAATAAATGTGCTGTATATGATAAAATAAATATAAAAAGATGCTTCAAGTGCTGGGGATTCAATCATATAGCTAAGGAATGTACAAGAACCATATGTTGCCCCAAGTGTAGGGAAGACCACGTGTTGCATGAATGTAAAAGTGATATTTAAAAATGCAAAAAATGGATTTTAACAATTGAAAACTTGGGTATGGAGATTGATCAGCATCGAATTTGATGTAATTATCTTAACATAAACTCATTTAAATCAATTGGTATGTGTCAATGAAGTGAATATTAAAAACTATAAAATAATAATATGTGAAAGTACGTCGTCTCATACGGGAGGAATAGTATTGTATCTGAAAAACTGTTGCGAAATTAATGTCTTAAAGAACTGTCAGATAGAATTAAACTTTTTGATGTTGATAGTTGAAGTTGAAATTGAAAAAAGGAGAAAAATTACATTACGATACCAAACGATACCCAGTGCATCAATCAGAAATTTTTGTGACAACATGAACATTTGGATGGATGAATTAGAAGGAAAAGAAAATTTAATAATTTTAGGTGATTTTAATTTAGCTAACGGACAGCATATATAAGAAAGAAAATGAGTGTATTTTCCGGGAAAATGTTTGTCAGCAAATAGTCTCTGAGCCTACTAGGATAACTCCAACAACTAAGACTCTTTTAGATTATGTAGCTACGAATGTTATAAGCTGTACAGCAAAAGTTGATAATAATATTAAAACTAAGCAATACAGTGATAAAAAGGTAAAAAAACACATGAAATATAACAGTTTTCAATTTGCGCAAAACGTAACAAAAAGTGAAATAAATAATTTAAGTATATCAACACATATTAATGAACACACATGGGATATCTTCGAAAAAGAAATTTTAAAGGTGATAGAAAAATTTATAGTTCAAAAATACGTGTCATGTAAAATAAGTTGGTTTAATCATGATCTTCGAAGACAAAAATCTCAAAAGATCCAGATCTATTCAAAATTTATTTTCACAGGATCGATGACTGATTGGGAGAATTATAAGAGAGTAAGAAACCGTTAGAAATGCAGCCGTTGGTTTACCTTTTTGGGCAGGGTTCTACGATTGAAGATATCTGAAGCTGTGTAACGATGATGACTGGTGGTTATGATGGTTATGATGCAGGTTTAAGTGCCGCTTCTTGAAGCTGAAATTAAGGGGATGAAGAACCAATGGACCTTATAGCGTAATATGTCAAGAAAGTTCACATACTAGAACTAAAAGATTCGGCTGTGACATTCACGAAACTTTCTATAGAACTTGTGAATGTCACGGAACCCTTCAAAAAACTTTACGTGTGAACGCCACGAATCTTTCTAATAGCTTTACATGTGACGTCACGAAACTTTCCACTATTGTGCTTATGATCGTTACGAAACTTTGTAGGTATTTATTGTAAAATAAATACTATGAAACGATCACAGAAACTTTCTTTGTTGTTGTGCTCATCACGAAACTTTCTAGGTAGTTATCGTGAGAACACAGACTACTTTTATGAAACTTTTGTGTGCTTGTGATCCTCACGAAACTTTATTTATTGTGAAATAAATACGATGTGACGATCACAAACACTTGTTTTAAAGAGATTGGTTTCAGTTGAAACCAATACTCACATTTTAGATGAAATGTACTCAATGAAAACTCAACTTGAGCAACTTGAAAAGCAACTAATTTGACACTTAAAGTTCATAAGAATGACGCGAACTGAATGAAAATCAGGACGACACTGACTCAACAAGCCAATTTTGGCATGAGGTGAAACTCAGGTATGACGCGTTCGCCTGCCTACTGAGTCCATGGATTTGACTGCCTACTAAATCTATTGATGATGAATCTTACCTTTCTCAAAGAAAGCATCCAGCAGGCCAAGGCACACCACTTACATGAATAAGTTACCAAATTGGAAAGAAAAAGCCATTTAAATTCTAATTGTTTATTTAACAGAAACAAATATAAAAAAAGTTTAATTAACACAGAAAAAAAATTATATTCGAAAAGAAATAAACGAATAAACTTGTCAGAAATCAATGTGGAAAACGATAAAAAATCTTGTATCAGGTCAAGTGTAAAATGAACTTAAGAGTACTGAATTCGATCAAGTAACAAAAAATAACAATAAAGTAATTGCGAATAAATTCAACCAGTGTTTTAAATCAAGTGTACAAGAAATAAATGAAAATATTCCAAGGGAACCGTAGATCAACTATAGGGAGCGAAGTATAAACTGTTTTAAATTTAAAACCTTAGGTAGTATAGAAGAACTGTTGGAAATTGTAGAAATGATGCCCAACAAGAGTGACTACAACTTTATGAACAAGAAAATGGTGAAAGATAGTTTCAATTATGTAGGTCCAGCCTTATTAAAAATTATTAATTATTTGTTGGCTAATGGCATTTTTCCGAACAACTGGAAAACGTCTGTGATAGTTCCAGTTCAAAAAGTGACGAATTCGAATAAATGTGAACATTTTAGACCAGTGAGCATGTTACCTCTTCATGAAAAAATATTGGAAAAAGTTGTACAGATTCAATTTGAAAAGTTTTTAGAAGACAATCAAATAATAATGGAGGAACAATCGGGGTTTAGAAAAAAACACTCTTGTGAGTCTGCTTTACACTTCGTTGTGGCTGATTGGAAAGAGAAATTGCACGAGAAAACTAAAATTGCAAGAGCGTTCCTTGATCTAAAACGAGCCTTTGAGACGGTCGACAGGAAAATATTATTGGAAAAACTACACAGCTATGGAGTGAGAGGAATAGAATTTTTGTGGTGTGAATCATATTTAGAAAATAGAAAACAAATGGTAAAATTTAATGAAGAAATGTCTGACACAATTTCAATTGAGTTTATTGTACCACAAGGTGCAATGTTACGAACATTATTATATATTTTATATATATTAAAATTATTATATTTTATATATATTTTACATATATTTTAAATGATTTAAAAAAAGTAATAAGAAATAGACAAATAGTTTTTTGCGGATGATGATCTTCTGTATGTAAATGATAAACAAATTAATAATGCTGTAGAAAAATTAAAAGAAGACTTAAATAAAGTAAAAAATTATCTAAATATGAACAAATTAAAACTAAACATTGAAAAAACTAAAATAATGTTTCTACCGTCAAATAATGAAATTAAACACGTTGAAGAATTCGAAGGTGTTCAAGAGATAAAATACTTAGGAATTTTAATAGATAATAACTTGAGCTTTAAACAACATTTTGATAAGTTATGTGCAAAAATATCCAAGAAAATCGGTTTCTTTCGAAGAATAAGAAAGAAATTATGTATTTCAATGGCTATTAATATATATAATACCATAATTTGACCCCATTTTGAGTATTGCTCTACGGAGCAATTATTGAGAACTACAGGTATGATTGAAAAACTGCTGAAATTACAAAATAAGGCCATGCGATCAATTTTGTATTCTAATCGATACACACTAATTAGCTATATGCTTGACACGCTAAAATGGTCAAATATTAAACAAAGAATTGTGTTTAGCTCACTGTTTTTTATTTTTAAAATAAAATATAAGTTAATGCCAGAATACCTTCAAAGAAGATTAACTACAAGAGCTGATGTTCAACCTTATAACCTAAGAAGCAATAATAATTGTAATGTACAATTTTTCATAAATAATAGATCGCAAAATATGTTATTTTTCAAAGGATTACAAATTTTTAATAGTCTACCAAATTCTGTAAAAATTGAAACAAATTTAACGAGATACAAAAATGAAACACTGATGTTTGTTAAAAATAATTATTAAAAAATTCATTTATTTAACCATTTATTTTACTATTTAGGGGCCATCCATAAATTACGTCACGCCTGGACGGGGGGGAGGGGGGTTGAGAATTGTGACACACTGTGACAGAGGGGAGGGGGGTGTTTGCATCGGCGTGACGTTGCACGCGTCTCGCGATTTGGAAATCCTCACTTCCTAACTGAGTCGCGTGCGTTTTGTTTGTTCTCATTTTCCAAGAAAGAGTACTTGTTTAATCGCCATTATTAACAAAATAGCGTCTCGAAAAGTTTTCGAAAATTTTCTCAAACCCAAAGCGTAAAAAAATTTTTTTGTGTCTTAAGCGGGGCACAAAATTTTAATGTGACATAATTTTAGACCGGGGAGTCCTAAAAATGTGACATGGCGTGACATGGGGGGAGGAGGGGGTCTAAAATCGCTGAAAATTGCGTGACGTAATTTATGGACGGCCCCTTATTATATTTACTATATAAATTATCTATAATTAAAAATGTAAAAATGCCTTTTTTTAATGCTAAATAAACATCATTCAATTAATCAGTATATTTCGAGGTTATTTCATTTCAAGAAATAACCGATTTCTTTTCACAAGGGCTTAATACTAGGCCTAATATCAGAGTATATCAGTTATTTCCTTTTTAAATGTAAAAATTATTCTGTAGTAAGTGCAAAATTCATAGCCATAGTTGTTTTTTTTTCAAAATACAGTAATTGCGTCGAATTAATTACAGTGCGTAAGTGTTTCTGAAAATAATTTCTGTTTTTGGTAACTCTAAATACTCTCTTTATGAAATGATCATAATTTTTTAATTAACTATGTTTTTAGATTTGTTTACAGTATTATCTTTTTTTTTTTTATATTTTTATTTCAGACAAGTCCTCACAGTATCTTAAATCTAACATGAATAAAAAGAAAATGCTATTTAACTACGCTTATATCTACCAAAACAGTTAGCTTATACTATCTTAACCTCTGGTATTCTGTGATTTACAAGTTTACTTACGAAAAATTTGTTTTATTCCAAGAATGTGATGCTAACGCTAGGTAAAAAATGCCTAAAAAAGAACCAAGCTATACAATGACCTTAAAGCTATGATTTTCTTACCTAACCTGAGTTACGGTTGAAAAGTATTTTATAAGGAATTGGTAGTGCTTTCATCCCTTCCTAGAATATGTTTTTTTTTTTTTTGTTTTTCTCGTTTGCATGTGAGAGGATATCATCTACGTTAGGGAGGGTTACGGAGGAATTGTACAGGTTTGATTTTGTGTAACTCGTAGTGTAGTTTCAAATCATCGTTCAGGGCCGTTGCGATTCTTAATAAATTGTCAATATGTCCGTCGAGTCTGGTAAGATATCTGTCCTGTAAATTGTCTAAGAAGGTATGCATTCTTTGACATTTAACCGCAGCGTACAGTTCATTATTTGTTATGGTGTGGGAAAAACGCGTGTTTCGTCTTGGTCGTTTGTGTGTCATATCAATTACTGTCCTGAGGAAATTACGTTCAAATACCCCGATTTGATTGCTAGTAAATTTGGTTATGGTCCTGTTCCAGAGTTCGGAACCATACACGTATGTTGCTCTGATATCTGATACAAAACACTTTAAGTGTCTATATCGTCGTATACAACTTTTAGACATTTACAAGTGTTTAGTTGAACTAAACTTTTAAAGTGTTTTAGTTCAAAACGTTTTCTCAAGTGTTTAATTTAAAGTGTTTAAATTGAAGTGTTTAGTAGATTTAAAAATTTCTTTGGTCTATGTATACATAAAAACATTTATTAAATTAAATTAATTATACATTCACTATACATATATCAAAAAATTAATTTAAACTTAACATAACAATAAATCTAAATCTTACTTTAAACTTAACTAAATACATACTTCTTATATATCAATTTTCTAATTCAACCTTAAATCTTTATTTAGCTGGCACCACCTCCAAAGATTCTTCTGAATCCCTCTTCCGCATGAACTTTAAAAGTACCTGATTCTTTCTGTTGACTGGAGTACAAATGACTTCATGGTCAATATACTCCATGATATTGACAAAAAGCCTCGGGTACTCTATGTGCCACACATAATATGCAGCCAACAAACAAATTATAATTTTTTCAGCCGAGGGGTTTTGTATTTCGATGTTCACTTCCTCGTCTGCTACAATGTACGCCATCGAAATATCCTCCTTGGATGCGTATATCACGCAGCGTGGTGATTCATCCTTGTTCGTTAACATGTCCTTAGGTGGAGAACGATCCTGCAAAGAGAAAAATTTATTTGAGATTTATTTGCGTACATACCTCTTTAACCTTAAAAAGCGTTACCAGCTTATTAGGCCTTGTCGTTAACGTATCGTACAATGTTTGGATAGCAGAAATCTTCGACCTTTCGGTGTTCATTTCTATTTTGAACAATTTTGCTAATCTATCCAACATTGACGTCGTTTTCGAGTAAGTATTTTTTAACTCCAAATTTTTAAAATGAAGAAATTCGAAAATAAGCTGTAAAAAAGTGACATATAATATCATTTTTTCATAAAATCTCATTAAAATACATACCAATTCATCATTTTTTAATTGAGGATACTTTTTTATAATTTCGCGGATAGATTTTGAATGATTTTCTACCCACGATCTTCGTTCCTCGGCAGTTACTTTCAGCAGCCGACGAACGTGGGGAGTGTTGCCTAAATTATTTTTGTTCCCTAACTCAGTTAAGGCTCCTTGAACATCAGATTCGTTGTACACCCTAAAAGATTGATTGATTATTTTAATTAAATTAATATATTAAATTATTTGTATATTTACTTTTTGTTAGTTGCTATCGCAGCACTTGCCACTGTACACGGGAAAGATGCCCCACAACTAAATTTCATGGCCTTTTTTTTCTCCAAAAATCGATGGTTTCTAACCCAGGAACTCAACGTTCGCCTTACAATGACCTTAAAAATCAAATTTAAGTATAGAATCACAATTTATTATTTATAAATAAATACGAATATCTATCAACTTACAGAATCACCATCACTAGATCCAAGTACAGGATAATTACGCACGATGGTTGATGCCAAACTTCGGTATTGAAGTTTCGAAGGAGACCCATTAGTGGTATTGTAGAGATATGATCCCCAGTGATACATGAGATCCTTTTGCACTTCCAAGACTGACCTTTTCTCAAGTTTTTGCCGCAAATCAAAAGTCAGAGGAGGTAATGATGTGCATAGTTCTGAACTTTGATTTTTCTTTGATGCCAAAGAATGTTTTGGTGCTATACGTTCTGCCGTCTCACCATTTACCGCCACGTCATTTGGTCCAATGCTCTAAAAATTCATATTTATTATTCTCATTTAAATTCATAGTTATTATAGATCAGTTTTTTATTATCAACTATTAATTTACTTACTTGAGACTCCTTCTCGAAATCAATTTCACAATCATTTGCATTATTTTCTATATAAGGCTCAGTATATATCACACTTATCTCTGTCGGTATGTTTTCTTCCTTATTTATTGATGTAAAAAGTACATTTATATCACTCTTGTCTGGCACTTTATCGTCTTCTTCAATATCGCACCAGATATCCCTGTCAGAATCTTTCATTTGGAGCACAATTGTCTGATTTTGCACCAACAAGTTAAGATTTTTATCTCGTGTGCAAATTTCTCTTACTTTAAAAAGGATTTCACTCATATCAGAAACTCCTTTTTCCGAAAAAAAAAACAATTGGCTTACACCGTTGTCCGATATGGCAATACACTTTCTTTTCCATTTTTAATTTAATTTATTTAAAATCACTGAATATTAATTTACTTAAAATCACTGAGTAATATCACTTTCACTGAATATTAATATTAAACACGTGTTTCGTGATCTTTTTAATGGTTATGTCGAAGAATCAAAACGGAATACTTGTGAAATAATGAGATCACCTAAAGTAACCATATATGGCACAATTTATAAACCTGGCAGCATTGTTTTACCAAATGTGAAGAAGATGATATGCCTTCGTTTGGAGAAGTTAAAGATATTTTTATACTTGAATGTAAAATTTTACTAGCTATAGAATTATTAGAAACAATTTATTATGAATCATAATTGAATATAAACGCTGACAAAAATATTATTTTAAAAAGTGTTGAAAATCTAATATTTCCACATCCACTTCCATGTTTTAAAAGTAAATATTCAAAGTATATTCCACTGATAAATCATGAGCGCTGTGAATTTTTAGGATAATGCAATGAAATAAATTTTAAATATAAGATTTAAGATATATTTAAATGTAGATGTATTTTAGATATGTATTATATATAAGATTGTGTATTTTTAATTCTTTATCAATAAAATTGTTGTGAATTTGAAAATTTGGATTTTTTGTGTTTTGTTGAACATAAGTGTCTACAAAAATTATGTGTTTTTTTCATGAAAATGTGTTTTATTTTAAAACACTTCTCATACATTTTCTCTCTCATAAAACTCTCTCAAACATTTCTAAGTGTTTTGTATTTAAAAACGCTTAAAACGTTTAGAAATAAAACACCTAAGTGTCTAAAGTTGTGCTACTAAACACTTAGTCCGTCTTATTTCAAAACATTTTGTGTGCAAAACACTTCGCTACTAAACATATTGTCCATTAGACACTTTAAATGTTTAGAAATAAAACACTTGCTAAACACTTGCTAGACACTGAGATTTGCAGTGATCACTTGCTTGTATAATAGCAGTTTCACGTTCGGGTGTAGATTGCTGTTTCGGTTCATGTTGTGTATTATTATGTATGTTATGTAGTTACAAAGGTACAAAACTATTCATTCAGCATAGCGACTTAACCACATTGCTCAATATATCAAATGTATGTATACTATATGTTGTGAATTCTTCAGGCGCCGACATCGTATTGCCGCCTAACCTGTCTACTCCATTCTTGTAGTCATCACTTTGCCGTGAAAGTAGCCCCGGTTTCCGGCGTTGCCATATCGCCCGTAATTTTGCGTTATAACAGTTCAGTAGATGTATTAGCGAGGCTTTGGCAATCGTTGCTATTCTTAACCTCTCTTTCACCTGTATGTTCGGGTAAAGACATTGTGTAATAACAAAGCCTGGAATGCTAGAAACAGGAATGCTCAGTGTTATCGTGATATCTTCAGAAATGCTGGCCCAAGTTAGGAAGCAATCAAAAATCGTCCTTGCGGTGACTTCGGCAGGCGGAAGAACGGCTCATTTGATATTTAAAATATCAATAAATTTCGATAATATGGAAACACCTGTTTGTTCCATTTCAAGGAAGAGTCAAATGGCACTTCTTTTTTGGCAGGTCAACTTGATCGTCTGGGATGAATGCACTATGGCGCACAAATCAAGCGTCGAGGCCTTGCACCGAACTATAAAAGATATAAGGGACAATATATTGACCATGAGTGGAGTCACTGTATTGTTTTCTGGAGATTTCCGACATACGCTACCAGTAGTTACTAGGGGCACTACGGCTGATGAGGTGAATGCGTCATTGAAAAGATCTTTCCTGTGGCCTCATATTGAGGGTTTGTCTCTCACAACGAATATGAGAGTTCGCCCTGAAAATTATCCAGTCGCACAAGAATTCTCTGAGCAGCTAATGAGAATTGGCGATGGCAGCATGGAAAACATTGAAGGTCTTATTTCCACTGTTGTGAACTTATTGAGGTTTTTCCAGAAATCGCCAACCTGCCATCTAGGCAGAATTCCTGGCTTTGCGAGAGGGCAATTCTCCCCCCTACCAATGAGCAGGCGACCCAGATAAATGGGAAAGTGCTTTCACTTCTTCTCACCGAAGAGAGAACGTACAAGCCAGTCAACACTGTTCTTTCTGCGAATGAAGCAGTTCATTATCCCACTGAATTTCTTGACTCAGTGAATGCTCCTGGACTACCTGCTCATGAGTTGACTCTGTCGGTAGGAGCACTAATCATGCTCCTAAGAAATTTGAGCCCCACAAAACTGTGCAACGGTACGCGGATGATAGTACGAGGTTTGCACAGAAATATCATACAGGCATATATAATGACTGGGTGTGGAACAGGAGAATCTGTCTTAATTCCCCGTATACCCATGATTCCGAGCAACTACCCGTTTCAGTTTAAGCGGTTGCAGTTTCCCGTTAGTGTCTGCTTTGCCATGATTGTAAACAAGTCTCAAGGGCAAACACTGACAACTGCAGGGATTGAAGTAAGCGAAACTAAATGCTTCCCCCACGGTCACTGTATGTGGCATACTCCAGAGTCAGGAGTTGCAGTTCTCTTATTTTTCATGCTCCTGATGGAAAAATAGCTAATGTGGTTTATACGGAGGCCCATCATTAGCTTTAAAATGCGCAAACACTACACGCGTCAACGACGGGCAATTCGGCTTATATTTACTATACTAAAGGTAAATAAAAGATATATGAGGTGGTTTTTATATATCACTTTACTTGAATGTTTTCACAATACGTTGTTGAAGAATGTTATAGCTTTATTGACCAGCCTCACTCGGAGGCTAAGTATTTTTTGTCGTTCTGTATTGGAACTGCGAAGAAACTTATGGCCGCATTGAAATTCCTGTGTTGTTGCTGACCCAAGGTAAAAATGTGCCCAACCGAGCATATCCGGAAGGGTTGCCTGACCCACAACCGTCGTCTGATACAAATGAAATAACTCCTATCTGTGTAAACCACTCCCCATCTTCTATTAGAAGAGGTCCTCCTGAATCGCCATGACAAGTACTTTGATATATTTGAGGAGTGCCTTGCGCACAGAGAGTCGATTCATAAACGACTTCACCATAATAGTTCTTACATTCTGCATTGCTTATCACACGCACTCTTGTAAACATTAAGTATCGGGGGTTTTCTAATTCTTCGTCGGATGTATAACCGAAACCCGCGACCTGTCCTACTTGTGAGTTAAAGTCGTTTTTCGCTTGCGTCAGAGACAATAGTTGAAGTGGCTTAATTGAGTTCGTAAACGTTAGTGGAACCGGTAAGCTTACAACAGCGATGTCATTTTGAAGTGAGTCATGATGATACTCTGGATGCAAGATCCAAGATTTTGAAATCATTGATAGAGGCATATTTTCGACGTCAATGGATCCAAAATACATTTCGATAAAATCGAAACCATGTACACAATGGCCTGCGGTTAAAATCCATTTATTTGATATAATTGAACCTCCACAATAAGTATCCGATCCTTGAACTGTAGGCTTCAATAGAACATACCATGGAAACTGGCCAGCTTTAGCCTTTTCGCCATTAATTATTCGAGTTGTAGACTGCCTAGGTCGTTTGTTAAATGGCACTACTTTGCAATGCTAAAAAGTACATATTATAATAATAAATTTTTCTTGTACAATATAATTTCATTAGCTTCAATTTACCACATTTAAAGACCCGAGTAAATACAAAGCGGTAGCAACTATTACCAAAACAGCTTTCATTCTTAGAAAATTCTCTAACTGTCATTTCGCGACAAACATTGGGTTTTATAACATTTTATCAAATTTCTAGCTACCGATAAAAGCTCTTCATGCATAGATAAGATTGCTAGTTAATCACTGGGTTGAGTACAATCTTTCGACTTTCCTATGGACAACAGCTATTTTAGCGGAGAAGTGTAAGTTCGGGCCATTGATAATAATTGGGTTCGTAGTTTAGAAGCCTCATGAAAAATGAGTTTTCACTAAAGATTTTAGGTCTGTTCTCTTATTCGAAAATCTTACTGATTTTTACCAAATTTTAATGAACTTGAGAGTTTTGCGTTCCCGGTCCGGATAAGAGAAAATAGGGAAAATTGCTCGCATACAACAATTCCCCTATACTGGTTTTTACTGAAAAAATTTGGTTCAAAAACGCATTTATTATATAATCATATGCCAATCAATTTCGACATTCGGGCGTGAGCGTGACGAGTCAAATTAGGTTTGTCATAGGAGGTTAGCGAAAAGAACGAAAACAAATATTAAGCTCAATTGAGAACAAATCGCTTTTAACGTAATTTTGTCAAGTACGTTTTGATTAAAAAGTTCACATTCAAGAAGTGAGTTCTTAAAGGTGCGCAAACAAAAGTTGGGAAACATGAAAAACTCAGATTTTGAATTTGAAACAGTTTTCCCCTATTGCTGATAAACTATGTATTGTAGGGGGTACATATCTATCATCGACCCCCATTATTTTGCCGTTACCTATCTTTTTCCCATATATCATATTTTTCTAGACTGCGTTTTTCAAAATGTATACAAAAGCTAAGAAATATGTTGGAATAAAATTCAGATTTTAATTTTTAACAGTTTGTTGCTCGTAGCGAATAAACTAAGCGTCCTAGAGGGCGATGAAGTACGAAACCTTTGAAACGAAACTCCTCCTAGAACGTTTAATCAATGGATATAAAATTTCACATGCTAAAAGTATTTTCGATGGTGAGTACTAACATCTTTTGTTTTACTAAATTCGAAAAAAATCACTGGGGGCAGGCGCGGATTCAAGGGGGGGGCTCACGGGGGTCATGACCCCCCCCCCCAAAACAGCCTTTCAAACCGAAAAACCGAAAAACAAAAAAATTCAATTTCAAACCGAAAAACAAAAAAAACCAAACGAACAAAACCTAGTTTTTGCAAAATTAAAAGCCGGAAAGTAACCAAACGACCAGAATTAACTTACTTTTTTGCACTCTGAAAAAATTGGAACCAAAAAATGACTGAATCAACAAAAGTGACTAATTTTCTTACACAATATTGACTTTTTTATTACTTTTTCTATATTTGGATTGTAGCTATACTTCGTCTGTTTACAAGTTCCAATTAAAAGCATTATTTATAAGATAAAATCCAATCTTCTATTTTGTTTCGCAAATCTGTTAATGATCGCATCGATGTCCAATTCGATGTTGCGATGAATGTGTAGCAGTGCAAGCCCGGTGAGTCTGTCTTCTGCCATAGTTGATCTCGTTTCAGAAGAAAATTTAAAATAAAAACATTCATTGGCTAAGAAATTTCTTAGTTTTGAGAGATCATTTTTTATATAAACAGTTTATAATTTTATATAAACAATAAATTTATACATGAATGTAATGAATTTTATGGTAAATCAAATTGGACGAGTTTTTGCATAAGGATATTCTGACGTTCTTTTGTATTCATTGAAAAAATTCAGTTTGCTTTGTTTATTTGGTTATTCTTGTTATTTTTGTTATTTTTCATTATTTTCTATCCTGTGACCCCCTCCGGAAAAAAATCCTAGATCCGCGCCTGACTGGGGGTAGAGTTCCTAGTTAAGAATTTTTCTGACGAACGAACCAAAATTAGTACGAAGGTCTGTGTCACGAAAATCTATATTTAGATTTTATGTATGAAGAACGATCACTGAGTTTTTTTCCAAGAATTCCAAAATATACGGCAAACAATATACAATTTCGAATCCCAGTCTATTTAACAATAAACGTTAGTTTACTTGTATAATGCTGTAAACACAACACGGGCTATCGGCTAGAAAATAGCAGCTAGAAAAATAGCCCGCCGTAGTTTTCAATGGAGGTGCACAAAACTGCGGCGTGAGGTATCGGCTATAAAATATTTCATAGCCGGCTTAGAGCTATTTTCTATTTTTCTAGCCGTAGCCGCGGTGCAGCCAACTTAATACTCATAAATATTATGAATATGTTGGCTGCACTGAACGAAATTGCCGTTTGATTGTTTTATGTGTTTCAGGTTTGTGTTTCATTTTCATGTGTTTTGAATGAAACATATTTTTATTCCGGTGGAAATTATTTTAATCGAAATTATTAATTATATCATATATTTTAAATTATACTTATTAACTTATATATTTGTGGAAAATTCAAAGTTCGAATTTCAAATTCATTTTCATGCGTTTTGACAACTGTAAGTGTGACGTCAAGCTACATTTATAGCTGCAATTGTGTTTATAATTTTTAGCTCACCATAGCTGGCTACCAGCTATGAAATATTTTCGATATTTATAGCCCGTGTTGTGTTTACAGCATAAATGACGCTATGGTATTGATCTTAGGTAATTAGTTTTCACGTGCTCACACCAGAATTAGTAGCTACATAAAGATCTTAGCACAGACACCCGATTTTGAAGCTCTTTTCAGGAGCTTTCGCCAATTCACTGTTTGGCATTTGGAACTTTCAAAGAAACCTTTTTTTTGGTTTAGTTAATCCGTAGGAAGTGGATTTTCGAAGGTTCGTTAAAAATAGTACGAATATTTATGAATCTTAAGTCATAGGACATCAAAGATTCCGGGAATCAGAAATTAAACATTTTTCTCCTGGTTTTTATAGTAGTTTTGCAGAAAAAATTTTAATTTTCAACGGCTTTCTGCCCGTAGCGGGAAAACTAAGCGTCCCAGGGTGGTCATATGTACGATCGACCCACATTATTTTATCCTTTCCTATCTTTTTTCTATACATCATTTTTCTCTAAATTGAGTTTTTAGAGATGTGCATACAAAAGATTGGAAAGTTGATACAATGCAGATTTAGAATTTTTAACGGTTTTTTGCCCGTAGCGGTCAAACGAAGCGTTTAAGGGGTTTCATATGTGTGATCGACCCCCATTATTTTGACATTTTATAACATTTTGTCATACATTACTTTTCTCTATCGTGAGTTTTTAAAAATGTGTCTATATAAAATTTGCAATATATGACAAAATTTAGATGCTTGGTCATAATTTTATAAATCAATAAAATCTAATAGTAGAGATGAATTAATCGAATGAATTACTGAGAATTGTTTCATAACTTCAATATATGTATATACTAGTAATCATCATAAATAAACACATAGATTCACAAATATTTTAAAAATATAATACTAAATATCTCACGATAACAAAAAGCCATGATTGATTAGAAAATGTTAATTTAAGTAATAGGAATTAAGTAATTTAATAGTTTATTAAATTTAAAAGGAGTCAAGTAATATAAATGTTCACTTTTGATCAAATGCAAGGATGATATGAATAATAATAGTATAAAAGAACATGCGTATCAATATTAATACTTCCAACAAAACTATCATGCGATAATAGAAATACAATTAGTATCATTTGAACGCGAAAACCGCGCGATTACGGATAAATATGCAAAAGTTGAAATTGATCATGCTTTTGTATATAGATTTGCATATGGTTCTATCAATTTAGTTCACAAATGGTATCCATTTGGACTGATTGTCACCAAATTTTACACTACCACAGTATTTATAAAGCAGACTGTCTATATCTCGACCGCAGGATCTAAAGGAAGATATAAGACTAAGTTCAGTGTATACTTCGTATTACAAATTATTAAGTCTGACTAAAGTCTGGATTTTAAAAATTTGATGTTTCTGGTATATTAAACCCAATTTTTTCTATGAAAACACCTTGAAAAAAAATGATGGACATTAGTGGTACATAGAAAAATTTTAGAAAATCAAAAAAATAATATCAGATATATCAACCCGCTAGAGTAATTCGTTTGGCCACTATGAGTGAAAAACTGGTAAAAATTCACAGTTTTCTTAACATATAGTTACTATTAATAAAAACACATATGTATATAATTTGAATAAAAATAGTCTTAACAATAGCTCCAATTTGCGGCAAAATCTATATGAGGTGCAAATGAATTTTGATGGCAATATCCAAAATATCATTGATTAACTAAGTTATAGAACTTATGCATAAACAAATTTATTAAATTCAATATTTAAAATCATTATCATAATATATATGATAAATACAAAAACTTACATAGATCGACAAGACATCATAATCTTTAATGCAATAAATGCAAATAATATAATAGTTTCCCAAAAATTGGAAATTTATTCTTTTTCATGCATAGATATCGATTTAAACAATTTTTCCGATTTAACGAAACGTTAAAAAAAGCTACATAAATTACAAAAGAAAGTACGAAAATCCTGCGTTTTTCGAAAAATTATGCAAAACGACAATTTTTCATGTGTCTTTTAAATCAAATTTGAACATATTTTTATTTAATACACAGAAATTCTGCACAGAAAATAGGATTTTTGAGTGTGTCTCTGTACGTGTGCACAATTTGCTCACACATTCAATTTTTTTGTTGTGTTGGTGTGGTGTGTTTTTTGGTAGACCGGTGGCGATCGATGCAAATTGCAGTCGTGTAATACTGCTCCCTCCTCGAAAGCTGGAAGTTCCATCCGACCGGATCGGCTGACTTACTTTACTAGAAGTTGTTCGAGGACCCCCAAACCTGACACCAATGTTACACCAGTGGGCTACACGTTCGCAGCACTACGAAGATCGTTGCGTAATGGGGTGAGGAGCAGCATCAAAAACAAGGCCGAAAACCTTAAAGAAAGCCATCGGCGGGGGATTTCGGGTGAGACCTCAACCAACCCTCGTCACGGTTGACGTCTCTGGAGCAGATCCCACCGAATAATATGGAGAGAAAATTCTACGGTCGATCGGTGGCGATCGATGCAAATCCCAGTCGTGTTACAATATATTTAATCAAACTTTTAAAAATCTAATATTCGCTCACTATCGAATAGTTAAAAGTCTAACATTTAAGTTTGCAAGTCTAGCAATACTGAATTTTGCCAAATTTTTCTTTTAAATACTTACACTAAATTTTATATTCTAACCTTAGATTTTTCCCTATTTTTTTTTAATATGTAAATATCAATAATCAAATTCTAGTGTCCAACTAGAAAAACAAATTCTTGGTTTCATTTGACGTGAAAGCGTCTTTCTTCTCGATGTCTATATATAGAGGTAGCCAGTCTAACTTTGTTCTGTTAAAAAACACCGTCATATTTCAATCGCTAATAACAACGAAACTAATAATACGATAATAAAGGCTGAGGTCACAGTAGATAGAGCATACTTGTATGTATTTATTGTTCAGCGTTTGTTTTGTCCGTGACGTCATCGGTTCTTTGCGTAATTGTTGTTGATTAACGTTGTGCAAGAACATTTATGAGTGTAGCGTGAGAACTGGTTTAGATCGGCCGTTGGTTTGGGTACCATTGTAAAGAGCTGAGTTGAGTTTCGGCTGTCAAAGTGTGCACACGCAATAGTAGACGCTCCAGACGAAAGTTTAACACAAATACAGAAAAACTCTGAAAAACATAACGTACGAATACAAAACAGAACAAAAGTGATAGTTAGGTTTCTTCTAAATATAAAACATTGTATTAAACATTAAAATCTGATGTTAAATTCATAATACTTTGGAGATTATCTGAGCCGGCATTGCATTCTGACAATCAATAGTACCAACTGTAATTAGTGAGAGTCTAGCCGACACTATTGACATCTGCCAAAGTGTTGCCATAACTAAAAAAAAATGGATAAACAGCTTACAACACTTTTAGATGACATTAAGATGGAAATGCAGAAACAAACGAATTTAATTATGCAGAGGATGGAAGAGAAACTGAACCCTTTAGTCAAAGAAATTACAGACTTGAAATCTGAATATAAGAACCTAAAGGAAAAAATTGATAACTTGGAGCGCGAAAACCGCAAAAATAACATTATAGCCTTTGGAATTAAGGAGGAAGAGGTTTCCAAAAAAAATATGATAGAAATAGTCACTGAAATGATTCAATCAAAAACCAATGTCAATATTAGTCACAACGACATCACCAATGTGTACCGCCTAGGAAAAAAGGGTGCAGAAAATGAAACACCACGACCTGTTCTCATTTCCCTTTCACATGCTTTGAAAAAAGAAGAAATCATGAGAAACAAGAATAGATTGTCCTAAATCTACCTAACAGAAGACTATCCTAAAAATGTATTACTTAAACGAAGGGAACTCCAACAACAGTCGATAGAAGAAAGGCAGAAGGGAAAGTATGCAGTACTGAAATACGACAAACTCATCATACGAGATAACATGCAAACAAAAGAAAAACGCAAACGAGAGCGCTCTGTATCAATTTCACCGCAAAAGTGCGCCCAAAACAGCAATCAGCAACCTTACGAAAAAAACGAAAACGAGCAGACTAAACGAATTTGATATGATGCGAGGAAGAAGTAACTCTCTCACCACTCCCACCCCCCCCCCCCCCCCCTCCCTCCAAACAAAGATAGGAACTCGGCAGCCGGATAAATAAAAAAAATGTAAATAAAAAACATACAAATATAAGCAAAACACCTAGAAAAACATTCCCCAATCCGGCTGGTCCCCGAGGGGAATCATACCAAAACCCTCCAGCAGTAAATAAAAAACCAAAAAGAGTCTTGAAAATTGGAACATACAATGTGAGAACTTTGGCATCAACTGCAAAATTCATAGAACTTGTGCATTCATTGGAAAACATTCAAATCGATATATTAGGATTACCCGAAGTCAGAAAAATGGGACATAATATAGAAGAACATCATGAACACATTCTCTGTTACAAGGGAGACACACCTGGACTATACGGAGTTGGGTTCCTTATCAGTCGGAAACACAAAGCCAACATTATCTTGTAGCCCTACTGCGCATGCAATTTGGAGAACACTGTATTTCACTTATCCAAGTCTATGCACCAGCTGAAGAAGCAGAAGAGATTGAAATCAATAAATTCTATGAAGAACTTAAAAAAGCCCAAGAAACACCTGACAAAAATATATTGATACTAGGAGGTTTTAATGCAAAGATTGGTCAAACTGAGCACAAAGAAAAACTCATACTAGGTAATTATGGCTATGGCAAACGCAACGAGAGAGGTGAGAGATTAATCCAATATGCCTTTGAACACAAGCTCTGTATAATGAACACTTACTTTAAGAAAAAACTTAGCCGTAGATGGACTTGGATTTCCCTTGATGGACGAACAAAAAACGAAATAGATTTTATAATGAGTAACCATCCCAAGTGTATAACAAACATGGAAGTCAAAAGCAAAATAGAATTTCCATCTGACCATCGATTAGTCAGAGCGTCTCTGACACTGACAACACCATCTCTTTCAAGAAAGACATTTAAAATGTTGCCAAAATCTCCTGAAACCGACACTGAAAAATATGAATATTTGAAGAACTTAAGTGTAAATAATAATATCCGCCTTACAGACATATGCAATAGTAATGATGTTCAAACTTACTATGACGCCCTAGAAACAATAATCAAAAACAGCCTGAAAATAGATAAAGACTATAAAGCAAGTAAAATAATTAGCGAATCAACACAAAAACTAATAAATGAACGCTCAGATTTAATCAAACAAAAATTTAAAGAAAAAGACGATAAGATAAATCTTAAGAACTTATTTAAAGCAACAAACAAAGCCATAAGAAAAGATTATAAAAACCACAGAAAGCATATTTTAGAAAAAAACCTAAAGCAATATCGAAGTACGAAAAGGGGGCTCAGGGAGTTAAATACACACAAGAACTGGATAACAAAACTACAAGACGACCACAGAGAAATGAGAACAAGAAAGGAAATCACAGATAATGCTACAGAATTCTATAGAAATTTCTACGAATATCAGGGTAACACAGCACATGAAGTGGTTGGTCCAACAACCATCAAGAATCTGGAGGAAACTCTACAAGCCATTGATGAACAAGAAGTACATAGATATATTTGCAAATTAAAGCCTGACAAAAGACCAGGACCTGACCATATAACTAATGAGGGCATAAAAATTGGAGCACCAGTACTAACTAATATCATAACAAAATTATTCAACAAAGTGCTAGAGCAAGGTCGTGTTCCTATACAGTGGTGTAGCTCAGACATTGTATTACGGTATAAAAAGGTAAATCCCCCAGACATTGGTAACTATAGACCAATAAGTTTGATACCTACCATCCACAAGCTATTCGCATAAGTCATACTCAGTCGAATAACAACAGCAATCGATAACAAACAACCAGTGGAACAAGCAGGATTCCGTGCAGGTTTCTCAACTGTCGACCACATCCATGTAATAGAACAGCTTATAGAAAAATACAAGGAATTCAATAGACCACTCTATATAGCTTTTGTGGATTATTCCAAAGCTTTTGACAGCATAATACACACAGCTATATGGCAGGCATTGGAAAAAAATAAAGTGGAAGACAGATACATACAAGTCATTAAATACCTATATTCCAAAAGCACAAGCAGAATAAAACTAGAAACGAGAGGTGCAGAGTTTCCCATCAGACGTAGGTGATCCTCCTTCCCCGAAACTTTTCATAGTAGTTCTAGAAGAAGTCTTTCAAAATATATATTGGGGAAATAGGGGCATACAGATAAAATCATCACCTAACACATCTGAGGTTTGAGGATGACATAGCTGTTTCCAGTGAAACTGCACCAGCCCTGGAAAAAATGCTTCAAATCTTAGATGCGGAAAGTAAAAAAGTGGGCCTGACTATGAACCCAAAAAAAAACTAAAATCATGTCGAATGGCTTACACAAGCCTATAAAAGTAAATGGAAAAATAATAGAATGTGTGGAGACCTATATCTATCTAGGGAAGCAGGTGTCGCTTGACACCACCAACAATGATAAGGAAATATACAGGAGAATAAACATAACCTGGAACAGGTACTGGGCACAAAAGGAGATTTTGAAAGGCAATTATAGTTCAGAATACAAAAAGATTGTAATGGACACTTGTCTACTGCCATGCCTAACATATGCATGCCAAACATGGGTATTTGATAACAAAACCAAATGTAGAGTAAGGTCATGTCAGAGAGCAATGGAGCGCAGTATGGTGAAATTCAAAAGGATATATAAAGTCAGACACGACACAATCAGAGAAAGAACAAGAATTACAGACACCTTAAATCAAGCCCTGAAACTAAAGTGGCTGTGGGCAGGACATGTTTCTCGCTTGAAAGACAACAGATGGACACATGCATTCACTAAATGGCTTTGTCTGCAGGGAAAAAGAAGAGTTGATAGACCTCAGAAACGCTAAGATGATGACATTGTCCAAGCTGTTGGAAAGAAATAAATATACACAACTTACTGACTTTACTAACAAAGTTTATTTAAATATTAAATTAAAATACATCTATATTGTACTACTAATCATACTAACACAAAGCTGAGTTTAGATGAATTAGAAGTCATGTAAGGGGTATGGAATTCAATAAAGGCTTTATTTATTTGTAAAGAGCTTGAAAAATATTTGCCGAAATATAAGTCAAAATCGTTATTCATTTGAAAATTGAAATCAATGAAAGATATCGGCTCACACGTGTCATCAATATGCACGGAATTGTAAGAAAGTCAAATCAGAGAAAGCTCGCATCAAAGCTAATTTAGAAAACCTAAAATGCCCAGTCCCGAGTAAATGTCTAGCACCGAAGAAGGAATTAAAAAGGCAGAAATCATTAAACTTGTGATTTATCTATTCTGTAACCGTACTACTCTATGTAACCATTGTATTAAGGAAACTGATAATTAAAGTACATATTAGCACGAAACACTTGTTATAAGTTTTTTGACGTGAAAACATCTTTTCGTTCGTTAATTACATTTTTATCTGCACACCTCTAAAAACTCAGTTTAGAGAAAAATGATGTATGAAGAAAAGGTAGGAAATAGAAAGATTATGGGAGGCAGTCATACATATGGATTATGGGGGCCAGTTATAGCCAGACCCTAAGATGATTCGTTTAGCCGTTAAAAACCGGAAGAAAATAGTTTAATTTCTGATTCCCAGAAGCGTTGATGTCTTGTGACCTGAAATTCATGAATTTACTTACTATTTTGGATAAACCTGTGAAAATCCACCTACTACGGGTTGAATAAACCAGAACAGTCTTTCAACCCAAGCAAAGGAATTGTTGTTGTTTGAGTGGTAGGAAATAAAATTCGATTCGAATTGTTGAAAAACTCGCGATCGAATTTTTGTACCACCACACTGATAAAAATTCCTTTGGGGGTGTGTGTCGGTGCACATACGCCCGGTTTTAAATTCAATTCAGGTAACTGCAATATGCTTCACTGATACCCAGAAACATCGCCCGCGAAACTACAAGTCTGCCAACGTCAATCTACTGCTTGACAACACCCCAATTGCTTTAAAAAGCTCCATGAAGTACCTTGGTGTACACTTTACTCCCAAAATAAACTTTATTGAGCATAACTAGAAAATTTCGCAGAAGGTTTTCATACGAACCTAATACCTACACAAATCTCTTCGCCGTAATAATCAACTTGACCCAAAAATAAAGATCCTTTGCTACAAGCAACTTATTCGTCCTATCCTCTCGTACGCCTTTCCTGTGTGGAATCGCATTTCTTCTGCCCAAATGGAAAAGCTCCGAGTACAAGAACGGAAAATTCTCCGCCATTGAGTTAACTACCGGAGGAAACACAATGGAAGGCACTTTAGTAATTCCTACCTTTATAGGAACGCTAACATCGTTCCGATCGACAATTTTCTTCTCTCCATCGAGTACAAATATCTGGCTCGCGCGTCGGTCAGTGACAACGAGCTACTTAGAGAAGCTTGCGCACTTGACCGAACATTAATTGATTCTCTTCGAATCAAACCGCCTCAGTACCTTCATCAGTATTTAGAAGAAGAACTCAATAACACTAACATTCCCCTCTACCATCGAGGTGATTTTGACCAACAGCACCGAGTTTACAAATGAATAAACTATAAATGTTTTCCTTAGTCGATTAGCTATAACTACCTACCCTTGCCTCCACTGTATAGCTTTACCCAGCCATTCTGAGCTTAGAAAAATTTATCAAATCAATGTTAAACTCACCCTTCATGCAAGTCCAGCCTCCTCCTCTGTCTTTTAAGCAGGCCTATTTCATCTAGTCATCATCTTGTTATTATTTTCCTCCACAAAATTTCACTTTATTTATTTATATCATTACTTAATTTTTATGCATAATTTATTTAGTTTTAATTAAATTTTATATATCGCAATATGATTTGTTATAATTTATTTTTATTGGTTGATTTGAATTCAGCTAATATAATTTGTTTAATTCTTTTGTTTTCTTTTAAGATGTTCGAGCTGCGAAGGTTTCAGAAATGTTACATTCCTTAGAGCGCAATTCCTAGGAATGGGGTAATGGGTCTTTCTCTTATAGCGAGAGAATGAATGGAACAGTGGTTCGTTCCATAATTTCAGTCAACAAACCAAACTTTATTTTTTTTTTTGAATTCATTTCGTAGAACATTTCGATCTATGAAATATATTCAAAACCGGTTTTCACGCTACCGAAAGTAAAATATTTATTCTTGAAGATTAAGCTCTTCCAAGCTGCAAATTCCCAATGACCTCATGCTCATATGTATGAGCGAGCGCCATTATTTTGCCATTTCCTAACTTTTTCACATACATACACCACTTTTCTCTATTGTGAAGAGTATTCATGCATAGGAAACACAACTACATTCAGATTTTCGCTCACTGTCACGAGAAATTAACAAAAAATAATAAAATAATAAAAATTATAATGTATAAAAATAAAATTTAAAGAAATTTTGTACCTGAAAAATTTAATAAAAAACGCATTTTAATATATTTAAGGTAAAATATTATACGTTTCACAAAACATTTTTGACAATTTACATTTATAAACATTTTATATAAATACATAGTTGCATATTTCCACAATTTACATATTGCTATAATTTATTTTATCTTCAAAACATTACAATAAATTATTATTTTATCAATTATTGTAATGATATTACTAACAATAATATTTTTTCACTATTTTAGTTTCATACACTGAATTTAATGAATATTTGCCTTTGTTTTCCACCGAAATAAACAACTGTCAAAATTCATACCGCCGACATAATTGACTTTTATACACTTTTCCCGGGTTTTCCGATATATAATTTATATTCTATTAATCAAAAATACTTTAATGCTAGCACTCATTATAAATCTTTGTATAAAATACACATTTTAAACACTTAAATTACGTTAAATTCGCGGATAAAACAAGAAACGTGATGAATTTCCCATACCTCACTACACAGAATATCGAGAGACGTCGGCTTCAGATAATACATTGACAAAGCCTACTTCATGGCTTGTCAATACTTACAGAGGGTTTTGTAAAAACTAATCATCATTTAATTGAATGAGTAATTCAAATTTGTTGTAGAACTTCAATGTATATATATTTATATACTAATAATCATCAATTGTAAGTAATATAAAAAACATAACGCATAGCACTAGAAATCCCATGATAAGTGAATAAAAAGTGATTAATTAGAGAATGTTTATTAAAGTAATAGGAATCAAGTAATTTCAGAGTTTAACATTTTTCCATAAAAATCTATGAATAACAAATTTGTTTCCAATATACACAATTTCCTAAATTTGTATAATGCATATGAATTATTTTTGCTCAAATGCCATGTAAATATGAATAATAATAATATAAAATAATAGTTGTATTATTTCCAGCAGTAAGTTTCATCAATAACTAAATATTTTGCCAAAAAATATAAATAACACCGAAAAGTTAATAATTTCTCTCTGCTCATTTACTAGATGATAATAATAAAAAATATTAAAAAGTGCACCATGTTCCATTTTTCTACTTTGCTTTTATTTTAATTTTTGATTATTAATATAAATAAATAAGGTATCAAGTAAATAACATTAATAATTATGAATAGTTAGTTCGCATAATTCAAAAATCTCATGTTTTCTGGAATTTTTCGAGAAATAGTTGTTTTTTTATATTTTGTGAAATTCAATTTGCATATTTTTTCCCAAAAAGTATTTCCATTTTGTACACCGAAAACAGACATTTTTAGTTTGTATTTTCGTGTACGTGAGTAAATTTCTATCACCGACGGTACCCATTCAAACGATTTCTGGTTTTGTAAGGAACAATCAAAATTGTGTTCCATCGCCGCAATTTGATTTTACCCCCCTTTCCCATTATTTCTATAACCCTTCCTGTTTGATTAAAATCAAACTGGTTGAAATTAACTAAAGGAATTCGCTTTCCGAGCGCATAAAGCTATGGTTACTATGCACACGAATTGGTACGAAAATTTGTTCTGATCAACTCGTGCGAATAAACAAACGCCTGCTTTGCGATGCAGGTGGTTACGCTGTAAGAACTCGTCAGAACGGTTTGGACTTTCAAATCGGTTTGATTTTCGACGTTCTCGTCAGAACAAATTTTTGTAACAATTCGCGTGCATAGTAACCCTCGCCTAAAACATGCACTCAGCGAAAGCTCTTTGTCTGCTAGTTTGAAATCCAACGCAATGAATGGCACCGAGATATATGTATGGTCTGTGGTTAAAGTAGTACCTACTACTTTTGTGGGGTAGAGTACACTTTATCTAGTTTCTTGTTAGTGACTTTTTTCAAAAAAATTTTTTTATTTACATATAATTTTTGACCACTCCCCACCGCCCCAGGGCCTTTTGTAAAAGGCAGATGTGTATGATTTGTATCAGAATTCAGCTTTAATTTAATGTTCTTGTGTTCTAAGCTCAAACTGTGCACTTTACTTCTTTATTTTTGAAAATTGGCGAAAAGTGACAAATTTTTGTATGAGCGCCTCGTGGAATAAAATTGAACATTTAGTGTTTTAGAACGGAAAAACCAGCTTTTTTAAACCCTTAAAATAATAAGCACATCTAACTAAATATGTGCTTTTTTAAAAAAAAAAATCACTAACAAATAATACGTACGTAATAATATGTACTCCACCCCTTTCTTTAGTGATTTTGAGGTGCTAAGCCACAGTGAAGATTCAAATGCTCGTCTTTTATCTAGCATAAAATTCGAAATACACATGCTGTTAAATCTCTTAAAAGCGTAGATCACAAGGTAGTAAATTGTTGTGTTCAATTGAGGTAATTTGCTTTAGATTTTTCGCTTATTCTCACCTCCTCATAGTTACTTGTTCTTAGTTTAAAACCACGGTTGAGTTTAAAACAGGTGAACATATTATGAAAATAATGGTGCAATAAAAATACGTGGCATTTAAGAACATATCAACAATTAATTTGTGGTGCGTTGAAAAAGCGTAATACGAGCTGAATGGTTAATGAGCTATGGTTTGAGTTATATATTTTGTTTTCAATTTCATCAGGTATGTACCTTTTGTAGTTTACCGATACAACTCAAAACTATATTAACCTGCAAGAATGATCGTAACTTCTAAATTATTTGTTTTCACACAAGTGTGGTGAATAAATCATTATTTTGTACAAAGTTGCACTTCACTAAGAGTGTTTTGATTTTAACCATGCAAATTCACATTGAATAAACCTATTTAATTGAGTGATTGATCTATCCTCTAAAGTTTTACTTATCTAGTAACTAATGCAGAAGAATCAGTTGAAAGTTGTCATTGACAGCAATTATTTTTGCATATAATCCGGATCAAATCAAATCTTCAACATGCAATTACAAAAACAATGATGATTCAGATCAAAAATTACATCACTAGACAGATGATCGAAAATTCTATACAATTGCGCGTGCTGATAACGAAGCGGTGGAGTTTTCCTTGTAAATCTTTAGTATACTACTAAGCATAAAAACTATTTGACTCGACACTCGACAAAACGAAGTAGTTTCACCAACTGTTAATAAGAAAAGCTGATCATCTCATAGGCCTAGTATTAAGCCCTTGTGGAATGAACTTGAAATGAAATTACCTCGAAATATGCTGACAGTGGTGGAAGTCGTCAGATAGTTTGACAAATAATTTTTAAACATAATTTAAAGGGATAAAAATTAGGAATTCATGGAAATGCCGCATAGAAACATTTATATTTTAACGATATAAGAAAAACATTTAGTTGTAGTTATGAAATTTTACAATTTATTTTTAAATATTGTTATTTCACAACACTGTCAATTTTTCACTTCATTTTAAATGCCCTGGACAATTAAAACTCCGATGAAATAGTGTGGTGAAAATGAGTTAACTTTCATGGCGCCATCTATTATTTTCCACCGCAATCGAACAATCCACCACAATTTTCACGGAAGGCTCGGTACTCGAAATGAAACATTGGTGTAATAATTTCCACGGAGTGAAATTTTGTATTGACGGTCCATAAGATTTTTCATTTCACGAGGATTTTTCGCTTAATACCTGGCTATAGCATTTTTATTGACACATGATCCGGGTCGGGTAGAGTACACTTAACCGGGTTTTTTATTAGTGATTTAAAAAAAAAACATATTTAGTTAGATGTGATTATTATCTTTGGGGACGGTACGGTACACTTAACTCCACCTCCTATTTTTCAATTTTTCCTGAAAAACATCACATATTTAGATATATTAGACTATTCTGTGCATTTTAGGATGACCCCCCACTGTCCCACGTGCCTTTTGTGTATGATTTCCATTTTGAAAATTTATTTTAGTTTAATGAAAAAAATCAAAAGATGCAAGGGAAAGCATGGACTATTGTCCAAGAAAGTTTTGTAATAGATTTGAAACAAAACAGAACCACAAAACACTACAGTTTCACATGAAAAATGTCGAAGTGTCAAACTAAATCTCCTCACTGGCGGTGTAAACGGGCGAGGAGATTCATGAAATCATCTCACTAAATCTAGTTGATTTCGGTCGGTGTAAACACGTTATTATATACATACTACAATAAACGAAGCTTGATCTCAAAAAGTCATTTTACTTTAAACGCTTCGTGTGAACGAAGTATCACACGGTTGAAAAAGGGGTTCGAACCTTTTTCGCCGACGCAGGTGTTCGGTACGTGTGAACGACGTAATTATGTGTTGTTTCTGCCGGTGGCCGCAGTTTTACTTTTTGAATATGGTTTGAATAACTACTACTATTATTTAGACAAGCAGCTTTTCTTCACTTTTACTGCATGTTAAGCTACAAAAAATTTCCTACAGTAGGTCTGTTCGCGTACTTTTGAAGTTTACTAGACTTTACTCGAATAAAAATGAGCAGTTTGAGAGGATTTGTCTAAATTTGTCTAAATCCTCTCTTCGTACTATATCATTTTCTCGACATTGTTGCGCATCGGTAACAATGTTGGAACATTGAGTTTGCAACATTTTAGCTCCGCGTCACTTCTTGGGTGGCTCTATCAATTATTGCGATGTATGAAGATATGGTGTGACCGATTTTTAATGATAGCGTCACTAGAGATGGGGAAAAAGGTGACTTTCAAGTAACAGTGACAGTCGTAACAGTGACAGTCGTGACAGTGACAACCAAGTCACAGTGACAAATCACCGTTACAAAGTCACTTCCGTGATGCAAGTACCAGCGACAATAAGTCAGGAAGGATCTACGATAGATCTCTATAAGCCGATTTAATCATATTCGTTGAACGACCGGAAGGAACTGCAATATGGAACTGTATTAGAAAAGAGGGATGAGCTATGAATTTCAGGAGTCATGCGCGACCTTAAATTAAAAATATTTTTCATTATTGTCTTCAAAAATGGGGGAACCTATTAAAAATGTATCAAAAATGTAAACAAACAAATACATTATAACATATAACAACATATTTCTTTTCAAAATCCCACTCTTCAAGTAACAGGAGCACAGAAGATCATGAAAGTAACAAATATCATACGTTACAAAAATATCAAAGTGACAAAATATCATACGTTACTAAAATATCATACGTTACTAAAATATCAAAGTGACAAAATATCATACGTTATTCTAGTAATTTCTTGTCACTTTGATATTTTAGTAACGTATGATATTTTGTCACTTTGATATTTTAGTAACGTATGATATTTTGTCACTTTGATATTTTAGTAACGTATGATATTTTGTCACTTTGATATTTTAGTAACGTATGATAATTTATCACTTTGATATTTCGTTTAAAATGCTTAATATATTCAATAGAGTCTAGCTTTACAAAAATAGGGAAGCCTATTACTGTCTACTACTACTATACTACTATACTATCAGAAGTGCACCAAAAAAACAACTTTTAAACCTATTATTAACATATTTCTGTCGGAAATCCTAAGATTCAAGTAACAGGAGCGCAGAAAATCATGAAAGTTGAAAATTCAAGTATGTATCATACAAAGTCGAATTTCGTGAATCGAGTAACTTTAGTAGCAGGGACAGAAATATGAAAATAAGGTTTGTTTGTTTGTTTGAAATGAAATAATTATTTTAAAATAAGAGCGAATTGGAAGTGACAAAGTAACGTTAGTTACATTCCATGAGTCACAGTCACTGTCACGGTAAGTCGAGTCGCAGTGATTTTGTCACCGTGACGTGAAATATCACCCACCTCTAAGCGTCACTTTTCCTTCATGCTTCAGACAATTTCTAGAAAGAAAACTTCTCAAAAATGAGTAATCGGATATATTCGTTGTTCGATCACTGAGTATTTGTTGTATCAGCACGTATCGTTACTGATTCCTTGGCCTACGGAAAGCGAGCAAAACAAAAAAAACGCTAATATTCATTTATAATGAGAAACCATTTTGTTCCTATTCCAAACTACAAAATAACATTAAATATTAAACTTGTATGTATGCAAAGAAACAAATTTTGTATATTAGGAAAAAGGGGAATATTAGATTTATTGTCATAATTTCATTTACCAAATCCTTAATTTCAAAATTCCAGCTTGATTTTATATAACTTCCATGCAAGAATGCAACAATACCCTAAGAAACGAATACTACCGGATGTGTATCCGGATCATTATTCGTTACCTGAAGAGTCGAATCTTTACATGAAAATTCCCATACAAAAGTACTCGAAAAAAATTAAAAAAGTACTCGTTTCGTTCCGACTCATTCCTGAAAGCGAATAATTCTCTCGCACACGTAATGTCCCTCTCTCTCATACAACCATCAAAATCCATATTCGACCTTATTCATACTTACGCACAATTTCTCGCACGCGAAACGTTACTCACTCTCCTTCATGCATCTACATTCAATTCCAGTCATTCCTAGACGTGTTTATAAGAGAACGATTTGCTACAAAACCCTCTGTAGTAGTACAAGCCATGAAGTAGACTTTCTTACTACCGCATTTACAGGGAAGGCCTACCTTCTGCCATATGGAACGAAATGAAATTTTATATGAAAACTCAAATATGTTATAATAAAAATCACTTTTTTATTAACTAAATGTATTTTATTATTTGCAAAAATGAGTACACTTGTGTGTAAATCAGTATTAATATATATTAACATATTGAAAAGTGGAATAAAATTAAATTATATAGGAAAGTTAAATCAGATATTACAAAAATTTAATAGCAAAATTATGTTATGGACAAATTAACAACAAAAGGCAATCAAATAAACGAAATATATAACAATATAACGAGAATTTAACAAAAAATAATAAAAAAATAAAAATTATATGGTATAAAAACTAAATTTAAACAAATTTTGTACCTGAAAATTTTAATAAAAATACACTTTTTGGTATTTTTTAAGATTTTTTTATTATTGAACGTTGAAATTTAAACAAATTATTTTTAACAGTTTATATTTATAATATTGGTACGATTTATTTTATCTACAAAACTTCACAATAAATTATAATTTTATTATTTATTATAAATAATAATATATTTTCACTTTTGAAGTTTCACAAGCACTGAATGTAATCAATATTTGCGTTTGTTTTGCACCGAAACAAACAAACGTCAAAATTCATACTGCCGACAAAATTGATGCTTATAGACTTTTCGCGGATTTTCCGATAGAAAATTTATATTATATTAATTAACAAAACTTTAATAATCACACTAAAACTAAATTTTGAATAAAATAGTAACTTTTTACACTTAATTAACATTAAATTCGCGAAAACGATATAAATTTCTCGTACTTCGCCATACAGAATGGTGCGAAATGAAGGCCTATCATCAACACATTGACAAGGCCTATTTCATGGTTTGTCAATACATACAGAGGGTTTTATTTGCTATCAACGCACACTGATAGCGAATCGCTCACTCGAATTCGTACCGTATCTCATCTCTCTTTCTTGTAAACGAGAGAGTCGTCGGTAACGAGTAGTATTTCCGAGTAATCATTGGGTACTCGGAATCAGAGCAAGTATTCGGTACTCGGTAACGAATACTACTCATTTCCTACATCCCTACTAGAAAGTCTTGATCCAGAATTTCTGAAGACCACATCTGAGCTCTGTATGCTCTGCTAACTTTCAGTGTATGTAACCCCTTCCTCTCCAAATTAATTCTTCCTTTGTCCTTTGCCCTGAGGCATTTCCACTTTGGGCAAAGCTCCTTAATTGCCTAGCGTCCATCGCCCCTGATTCCCCCAGTCCACTGAAGAGCTCTTCCTAGTACTAGCCTCCGACTTTCGGCCAATATCGGGCAGAAGCACACTAGGTATTCCACAGTCTCCTCTTCCCCGTCGAACTCTTTACATACACGGTCGTTTGTGAGTTTCTACCCACCTTTGGAGGTTTCTCCCAACCGGACAGTGTCCTATAGTGATCATTGTGATGGTCCGGACCGAGTCCTTTTTTGCTTTTAGCAAGCGCTCCGTTCCTCCTTCCCCGATTCTGGGCCATAATTGCCTTGACTTGATGCAGTCATCCCTGTTGCTCCATCTCTTGATAATTGCTATGCTGTTCCAGAATTATCTTATCGATGGTATCCCTTAGCAAACTCATCTGTGGCTTTGTGGAGTTAGCTGCTTCAGCACTGTAAATTTTGGTTCCGATCCTTCCCAGTTTATCCGCCCGTAGATTCCCTTCCATATTGCTGAGTACCCAACAGAGACTGACGTTGTCTCGGATCCATGACAGTGCTTCTCGGCAACTCATCACTGCCTCTGACTTGATTGTTGAGATACATTGTAACTTTTCGAATTCCTTCTAGAGATGGGGAAAAGGTTAATTTTCCAATCACAGCCGGAGCAATGACTGTGATCCAAAAGTCACAGTGACAAATCACCGTGATTTCGGAACGTTTTTCTTTGGGAACGTTCTTACATTTGACAAATATTTTAAATGCGATTTTTTTCCAACTATTTTTATTTTAAATTTTTTTAATATTTACTTCTACATATACGTCTCAGGTACAATAAAAAACAATTAATAATGTAGAAAAATTAGAAAAAGGGCGTAAAACAGCGTAATTTTCTGCCGGAAACAATCACACCCATCACCGGAATCGTTTCGATCACCGGCAACGTTTGGATCACCGGAATCGTTTCGATCACCGGAATCGTTTGATCACGGGAATCGTTTGGATCACCGGAATCGTTTCGATCACCGGAATCGTTTGGATCACCGGAATCGATTCGATCACCGGAATTGTTTCGATCACCGGAATCGTGGCGTGTCTCACTCTCAACTCTCAATCACCATGATGCATGGTTTATGTGAGAAGAGAGCGAGAGTTCGGTTGAAAACATGCCATTATTCACAGGTGTTGGGTGTGTGTATGTGCCACAACGAAACGATGGTTGAATTGAAAGTAACAATAATCAAATGTATGGAAATTTCAATTTTAAGAGTCAGTACACTTACACTCGCGAGGCTTTGTTAGGTGCATGCGGTCTTTGAAAATTTTAGCAAAACTACTCCCTGTGATTTTGTCACCTACATTCCGATTAAAAAGTGACCGTGACATTCCGGAAGCTCAAATCACGTTGATTTAATCACTGTGACGTGAAATCACCCCCATCTCTATCGTGAGGTTGAGCGTAAGCAGTTGTTTTGTTAGGTGCATGCGTTTTATGCAAATTTTAAGAAAAACACTCACTATGATTTTGTCACCTAGACTCCGATTCAATAGTCACCGTGACATTCCGGAAGCTCAAATCACGGTAATTTAATCACTGTGACGTGAAATCACCCCCATCTCTAATTCCTTCGTTTGTCAGCTGCGTTAGTGTTTATGCTCTCTCTATAGCGTTGATTTCCGCTTGCAGTGTACTATAGTCTTTTTTGATTTTGTGAGGCTCCTCGAATTCCAGTATATCCGAATAGATACCGACTCCAGTCGCCCTTTCGGTTACAGAACCGTCCGTGAATACGCTCACTTCAATTCCTTTCAAGATGGTACCCCTGTCCCACTCCTTTCTGGTTGGGATGTTAATCTCTATCTCCTCCCCGAACCATTGCGTTGCCACCGTGTAGTCCTTGCGCCGTCGTAGCAGCCCGGCTTCCACGGTGCCTACCAGTTTTGTCATCTCGTCCAGTACCCTTGCATGTCCGTAGTCTGCTTGCCTCCACTGCTTTGCTTCTCTCAGTTTGAGGGCAGTTTTGGATACCAGAGCCTTTATGAATAGGTCTAAAGGTTGCAAATTTAAGATCGCCGCAAGCGAGGCTTGGGGTTTACTCTTGATTGCTTCCGTTATACCTATCGCTGCTAGTCCCTGTACCTTCGCTAGTATCTTCCTATTGGTCTCCTTGTCCATGGCCGTCTACCACACCAGGGCTACGTATGTGATAATGGATGTGACGATCCTTGTATACATTCAGCCTATGATCTTTGGTTGCAGACCCTATCTCTTCTTATATGTTTAGAAACTGTTTATCCCTTTTTTCATCCTTTCCTCCACATTACTCCTCCAAGTAAGTTTCGAGTCCAGGTTACCTAGGTACTTCGCTTCACCAAAATAGTCTCGTATTTTTCCTTTCACCTTTGGCAGTCTCACCTGTGGTATCTTGTATGTCCTGATGAAGAACACTAGTTTCGTTTTTCCAGGGTTGATCCCTAGGCCGTATGTAAGTCTCTGCCTGTTGTCAGTCTGACTTCGTCATAAGCGTAGGCGGTGACCCTAATTCTCTTTTAGTATCGTGGTGATAACGAATAGCGGGGATGCTAGTCTTTTGATCATGCTATCCCCGCCTCTGATAATTGTGCTGTTTAGCGTTTTTATTATCCAGTGCGGGATGGTGGACTCCTCGTTCAATTCCACTAATGACTCCCTTATTGCATTGGTATTTACGTTGTTGAAGGCTTCCTTTAACATCTAGAAACGCCCCCAGGGCATATTATTTGTGGTGGAGCAATTTTTCGCTCGTTCCGACCACCTTAGGCAGCGCGCTTTCCACCAATTTACCCTTGAGGTATGTGTGTTGTGCCACACACTCCTCCTCTATTTTGGTTCTCTGCTTATCATTTAGATCCACAAGCCTTTCCATTGTCTTTAGTATGAACGAGGCGTTAGTATGAATGAGAGGCTTACTGGCCTAAAATGCTTTGGTGTTATGTTGCTCAATTTACTCGATTTGGGTATGAAGGCAACTCTCCCTCTTCTCCATGTTTTGATTTTTCAAAAATTTGGAGTTTTGAAAGTAGTAAGTTGTAAACGTAAATATGTCATTAGAGGTTGATTCCGTTTTGTTGTTGTCTTTTTATAATTACATATTCTAAATTAAATGTTACTTTATTAATGGAATTTTAATTCTTCATCGTAGACAAATGATGGAGAACCAACTCGTGTGGGTGCGTGATCCAAGCGGAGGCTACATACATGCAAAAATCGTCGAAATCGGAACTCAGGACTTCGAAGTTGTTCCAGTTGACCCGTACCGTGGGAAACGAACCGTTCTGATTGAAGACACCTTTCCGTCGTGCGAGGGCCCACAGGATCATGATGATAATTGTAAGTGGTCTCATTTTTGAGTTCAATATTTAGTAAATAAAGCCATGTAGCGAAACTTTGTTATTATATAAATGAACATGACTTAAGATGGAAATATAATGCAAGGCGTCGCTTCATGAGGCGTCACGTTATTAGGAGCCGCGTGTGTTGGTCACAAAATACAAGGCCTCGCGTTAATTGTTATTTTGCGAAAAGTGGCATTTCTTGTCATTGCTATTACTCTGCATGTGACAATTGACGCGTGACTCAGGAAAATTTCCAACCGGTTGGAATTAAAGGCGTCATGACGATTAGCGTCGAGAGCAATCATATTCGTCGGTATCTTAACACCTGCTATTGAAATGCATCAGTCTAAACTCACGACACGACGCCTTGCATTATATTTCCAGCTTTACGTGTAGTTTCGTTTCGTGTTACGTGTACTTATGAGTAAACGGTGAACTTTTTCTTATTTTTAGACTCAAACGTCATAATACTTAAATCTTTATTTATAGGCTTATTGACAGTGTAGATTTTTAATTACGATAGATGTAATAAATACTGAAATACTCTCCTGCATAGTTTATTTTGGAATATCCTTCTACTTATATTAATTGAGCTTAAAACTTAAGCACTCGCTAATGGGTCTAATGGACCCAGTTCTACGTTTTATGTTTAATAACTTTCAAGTTTTGACGTTTGCCACGTTGCCGTTCATGTACTTCGACGATAGTATAGCACGGCGAATGGCGTAACAAAAAAAAGCAAAAATATTAGTATTTGATTCACTATTGTCTTTATTTATTAATCTATTATCCGTATAATAAAGTAAATATTTATTAATCATTTTTGAAAAAATTATAAGGTATTACACTGGGTCCAACGCACCCGGTAGCGAGTAGGTTAAGTTAGGTTAGCAGGGTGGAGTGTTCACACCGATTGTGCGATCCACTCCCACTCGGTGGCCAGATGGCCCATTGTGATACCCCTTGTATTTCGCTATCCCCCCCTCTCCTATTTCTTGATCCTTTTTTCCTCTGTCCTGAGGCATTTCCACCCCTTGGCAAAGTTCCTCAATAGTTGAACATCCATGACCCCTATTTCCTCCAACCCTGTGAAGGATTCGCTCCCCAGTATTTGCCTCCGACTATCGGCCAATGCTGGGCAGGAGCACAAAAGATGTTCCACTGTCTCCTCTTCCTCGTCACACTCTTTACAGAGACCGTCGCTTGCGAGCCCCCACCTTTGGAGGTTTCTCCCGACGGGACAGTGTCCTGTAATGACCATTGTGATGGTCCGGACTGAGGCCTTTTTTGCTCTTAACAAGCCCGCCGTTCTTGTTTCCTCAATTCTGGGCCACAAATGCCTTGAGTTGAAGCAGTCATCTCTGCTGCTCCATCTATTGCCATGTTGTTCCCGAATTACTCTGTCGATGGTATCTTTCAACAACCTCATCGGTGGCTTTGTAGAGTTGGCTTCTTCAGCACTATGAATTTCGGTTCCGATCCTTGCCAGTTGATCCGCCTGTAGATTCCCTTCCACATCGCTGTGTGCGGGCACCCAACAGAGGCTGACTTTGTCTCGGATCCAGGATAGTGCTTCTCGGCAACTCATCACCGCCTTTGACTTGATTGTCTTAGATTCCAGTGTTCTAAGAGCAGCCTGGCTGTCGCAGTAGATTGTGACCTTCTGAATTTCTTCGTCGGTCAGCTGCTTTAGTCTTGCTGCTCTTTCTATCGCGTTAATTTCCGCCTGCAATATACTACAGCCTTTGTTGAGTCTGTGTGACTCCTTGACCTCTAGTATCTCCGAGAATAATCCGACTCCAGTCCCCGTTTTCGTTACTGAGCCGTCTGTGAAGACGCTTATCTCGTCTTTTTCAAAAATGGAACCACTTTCCCATTCCTCTCTGGTTGGGATTTTGCTTTGCCACCATGTAGTCTGTGCGCTGTCGTAGCACTCCAGTTTCCACGGTGCCTCCCATTTTTACTATCTCTTCCAGCACACTAGCATGCCCCTGGCCTGTGTGCCTCCACAGTTTCGTTTCCCTCAACCGTAAGGCTGTTTTGGCTGCCAGGCCCTTTACAAATAGGTCTAACGGTTGCAAATTTAAGATTGCCTCCAGCGCCGCCTGAGGTGTGCTCTTGATCGCTCCCGTTATACCTATCACTGCTAGTCGCTGCACCTTTCCCAGCATCTGTTTGTTTGTCTCCTTTCCATGGCTTTCCACCACACAAGGGCTCCATATGTGACAATGGGTCTGACAATCGTTGTGTAGATCCAGTGTATGATCCTTGGTTGCAGACCCCAGTTCCTACCAAACATTTTCCTACATGTGTAGAAAGCGTTTATTCCTTTTTTCATCCTTTCCTCCACGTTGCTCCTCCAAGTGAGTTTAGAGTCCAGGATGACTCCCAAGTACTTCGCCTCTCTAGAGAGGTCTAGTACCCGTCCTTTCACCTTTGGTAGTCTAACCTTTGGTATCTTATACCTTCTGGTGAAGAGAACTAGCTTCGTCTTTTCCGGGTTTATCCCTAGGCCATTTCTCTCCGCCCAGTTGCTCGTTTCTCTTAAAGCTTCACCCATGGTGTCGCAGATCGTTTGTAGGTCTTTGCCTGTTGTCAATATAACTACGTCATCTGCATAGGCGGTGACCCTAACTCTCCTTCCCCTGAGATCTTTTAGGATCGAGTTGATTACGATCAACCACAAGAGTGGGGATATCACCCCTCCTTGTGGTGTACCCCTGGTCGCCAGTCTTCTGATCTTGTGTTCCCCCGTCTCTGTACTGATAATTCTGCTTTTTAGCATATTTATTATCCAGTACGTGATGGTGGGCTCCACTTTCAGCTCCATTAATGCCTCCTTTATTGCATTGGTCTTTACGTTGTTGAACGCTCCCTCTACGTCTAGAAACGCCCCTAGGGCATATTCCTTTTGCTGGAGGGATTTTTCAATCGTTCCAACCACTTCATGCAGCGCACTTTCCACCGATTTACCTTTGAGGTAGGCGTGCTGTGCTATACACTCCTCCTCTATTTTGGTCTTCTGCTTAATGTTAAGGTCCAAAAGCCTCTCCATTGTCTTTAATAGGAACGAGGAGAGGCTTATTGGCCTAAAGTCCTTTGGTGTAGTGTTGCTTGACTTCCCCGATTTGGGTATGAAGGCAACCCTTACCTCTCTCCATGTTTCAGGGATGTATCCTAATGATAAACAGCCCTGAAAGATGCTCGTCAGTACCTCCGCTATGCTGCCTATCGAATTTTGCAGCATGGCTGGTGTGATTCCATCCGGCCCCGCAGATTTGTATGGCTCGAATGTTTTCACCGCCCATATTACCTTTTCCTTGGTGATGGCGTCTCTTATAGTTACCTCCTTTGGACTAATCCTGATCGTTGGGCTCTCTTCCTCGCCCCATGTTGTCAGGCAGCCCGGGAAGTGAGTCTCCATCAGCAGTTCTAGTGTCTCCTTGCTCGACTCCGTCCATGAACCATTTGGCCTCTTCAGGTTTCCCGTGACTATAGCGTCTTTGGAAAGAATTTTCCTGAACCTTGAGGCCTCGTTCACGTCCTCTATAGAGTTAAGGAAGTCGACCAATGAGTCCCATTTTGCCTTTCTTATCTTATTCTTATACTCGTTAAAACTGCGCTTGTAATTAGCCCAGTCCTCCTCTTCTTTACTTTTCTTTGCCTTGTTATAGAGCCTTCTAGTAGCGTCCCTCTGTTGCTTGAGCTCTTTGTTCCACCACTTATTGGTTTCCCTTCGAGCTCTGCTTATTGGGCAGGTTTTCTGGAAGGCTTTTAGCAAAGTCTCGCAAAGTTGTTTTACGGACTTTTCCAGGTCCGCCACCGTGTGGAGATAGGTACCGAAGCACTGTGTGCTCTTTGTTTTCATTGCCTTCTCCACTTCGGTGGAAAATCTATTCCAGTCCGTGTTCCTTGGATTCCTGTAGGGTTTCCCTACCTGAACCTTCCGGTTAATGTCGAAGAGAATTCTCCCATGATCCGATAAGGAGTGCTCGGGAGAAACTCTCCAGTTTTCTACGTTTACGTTAATAGTGTTAGTGGCCAATGTAAGGTCTATTACCTCCTCCCTAATTTTGTTAGTAAAAGTGGGTGTGTCACCCCGATTACAAATAGTTAGGTTGGTAGAAATTATAAACTCTAAAATTGACTCACCCCTTCTGTTGATGTCACTGCTTCCCCATTGGACGTGATGACCATTTGCGTCACATCCCATCACCATGTGCCATCCTCTAACTTCGGCCTCTTGTACCAGGGCCCGGACCGCTGCTGATGGGGGGTCTCCTTCCTCGTATGGCATGTACGTTGAGGCCAGGAGCAGGTTGGTTTTGCCCCTCTCCTCTAGTACTGCCACCACCAAGTCATTTGTGCTGTGCTGTGAAAGTAGAGTGAGGTTTAATGATCTCTTTGCTACTATACACGCTCTTTTTTTACCTGTTGTGCTTGAGTGAAGTAGACTATAGTTTTTTGACCTAAGTCCTCGGATTTTGTCCCCTGAGAGCCACGGTTCCTGGACTAAGGCCACGTCTACTCCATTTGCCTCCATATACAGCATCAAATCCTCGGTGGCCGCTTCGCAGTGGTGCAAATTACTTTGCACTGCTTGCAGCCTCCTCGGTGCCGCTCTTGGATTCATTGGGAAGCCTCACTTTTGCTGCACTAAAGCCGAATTTGATGCTTCCTTTTGAATCTTTTAACTTGGCGAAGGACAAGTCGTCTACCGTTACGACAAGGTCCTTGCCAACTCCGTTTGGACACTTGCTGGAGGAGATAATTCTCCATTTGCTCGTGTCCAGACCGTTCTGCCTGGAAATCAACTTCATTGTGGCTTCGTCCTCCACTAGTGGGGGAGGAATCCACAATAGCGCCAATTTCCGCAGTGGTAGCTCCGATTTCGGAATTACCTCCAATTTGGCTCCTGGCCAAAGTTCGCCAAGGCCCTCGACTACACGGCTCAGAAAATCAACGGATTTTCTCCCCGAGCAGCCAATGACCTTGACTCCCTTGTGCCAGCTTGCTCCTTCGAAGGACAACTCCTCCATCGAGCAACTCTGCTCGCTCGCCATCGCGTACAGAAGCCTCGTCTCGACCATTTCCCACCTTTCGCCAGATATTTTGCCATCTAGATCTGATCGACCTATGATAGCCATCTGACAATCGGTGGGCGCTTGGTCTACCGACGAGGTTTTGGCCTTTTTTGCTGTTTTCTCCTCCTCCTCGTTGGATCGCTCCCTTTTAGCTTTCTTCTGAGAAGTCGGCTGTGGGAGTTTTCCTGAGGGTGAGTAGGCAACAGCATTGGACCGCTGTAGTTTGGCGCTCTTACCCCTAGCTCCGGTTTCGGACCTTGCCGGTTCTGGGAGCTCCTCAACGATTGTCCCCAATTTCTGCGAAGCGATATTCTTCTCGAAATCGGCGACAATCCTCCTGTTTCTTGCTAAGTAGCCCTTCTCCTTATCAGAGAGCTCTTCGGACTTCCTAAGCAAGAGTTTCTTCAAGCTGGCCTTGGCACTTTTGTACCTCTTAAGGGACAGTTGCGCCTTGGTCGGCTTCCTCTTCTTCTTCTCAGAGGCCTTGGCTTCGGTAGTCTCGCCCAGCAATCTCTTTTCGGCCTCAGAGTCGATGGTTCCTGTACTGTTGACGGACATGCCGTCGTCAGTTTGAACCTTTGTCTCCAGGCCTGTAGAGAGGCTAAACGACCCACCTGTGCCTTGTTGCCTCCCACTTGTAGCATCCACCGCAACGCTGGCCAAGTGTTCCACCGTCGTTGCTGCCACAGGCTTGAGTGTGCCCCCCCCAGAATCCGAATGGGGCACGGCCACCTCCGAAGAGGTGGATGGATTTGACGACTGAGTCGCCGCACCACCTGGGGTAATTTGTAATTTACTCAAACCCTCCATATTTAAAAAGGGGGGTCCTCCCATTGTCCGCGGCCGAGTATTGAGCTTCCCGAGTTCAAATTGTACTCTTCTGCCTATTCCTCGACGATCCAAGAGAAATTTCCCCTGGACTTCCACTATCCGCAACCCGTGGACGCGCCCGGTGGCTAGGGAGGCGTCTAAAACCTCAAAGAGGCTTAGACTAGCCGTTATTTATATCCCGGGGGTAGCGAGTATGTGTGTTACAAATTAAGGCGCGAATCCTTAAGAGTTCAAAATAAATGGGGGTTTATCAAACCGAAAACACTTACTTTTAAACTTTTATCACATAAAAATAAAAATCTTTGTCAGTATTGGCGTTGTAAGTAAACAAAACAGTGGGTGTCAAAACAAAGTGAATTTTATTGAATTTTATATTCTTTTCGTGGAAACAAGTAATAATTTGTTCAAAAGAAATTGAAAAAATTGCAGTGCAGTGATAGTTGCAATATTGGGGAGTCACTTTGTCATATTCATAAAATATAAGAATTAACGAAAAATATAAAGATCTATTTCAAAAAATGGTTCAAATAATATCCCTCACAGAATGAAAGCATTTAACTTTTCAACTATGTCAAATTAAATGTTTTCTTTAATTATTTTTATGATTTTCGAAGTGATTTAGAATCCATTTTTGTATCAAAACTAACCATCTTTGTCTCTGGATATTCACAAAATATTTACAATGGATCACTCGATTTGTATATTTTTCAACATGACAAAGTATGTTATTTTATGCTTTCCACGCCCAACATATGTACATGGAATTAATCAGCATAAACCACCTCTATAACATATTTCAATGTCAAGGTCATCGGATGTTTATATATATTATACTGTAAAATCGTTCGGGTTTTCAAACATAAAGAGAGTATGTTAATTTATGCTTTCCCCTTCCCCTAAGATACATACATAAAATTAATCAGCATAATCACCACTGCAACATAATTCAACTTCTCGGTCATTTCACGTACATATGCCACGTGGTATTCATTCTTTTTTTTCAATTTTTCGAGCATAAAAAAGTATGTTAATTTATGTTTTCCGAGCCCAACATTTGTACATAAAATTTATCAGCATAAACACCTGTTCAACATATTTATGTTTCACGGTTTTCTCACATATATATGTGACGTACCACGATTAATTACCAAATTTTCTTAACCTTTCAGTATTTTTGAAAACAATATAAAATTTTTGCTAATTATTTTTACAGGTGAACTAATGTTTCTAAATGAGGCTACTTTACTTGAAAACCTTAAAAATAGATATTTCAAGGACAAAATATATGTAAGTTGTAAAATTTTAAAACAGTATGAATATCAATAATGCTCAGTAATTTCAGACTTTCGTTGCAAATATTTTAATTGCGGTAAATCCGTACCGTGAAATAAAGGGATTGTATTCCTCCGACACTCTGCAAAAATACTACGGACGATCGCTTGGAGAGTTACCTCCACACGTTTTTGCAATTGGTAAATTGTGTCATTTTTCTCGATAATCAAAAGACATTCAACAATTTGTATACTAAATAGCTGAAAAGGCGATTAGGGATATGCGAGTTTTGAAAGAATCTCAATCAATAATTGTTTCTGGAGAGTCTGGTGCGGGGAAAACCGAGTCAACAAAATATATACTCAAATATCTTTGTCATTCCAATCACAATGCAGGACCAATAGAGCAAAATATACTAGATGGTTTGGTTTTAACTATTCTTTTGTGTTTTAATGTTTAAAACGTACACTCTTACTTTTTACAGCCAATCCTGTGTTGGAAGCTTTTGGGAATGCCAAAACAACACGGAATAATAATAGCTCGCGATTTGGGAAATTCGTTGAAGTCCACTATGATACAAAATATCAAGTTGTAGGTGGATTTATATCACATTATTTATTAGAAAAGAGTCGCATATGCACTCAAAGTGCGGATGAGCGAAATTATCATATTTTTTATATGTTTCTTGCCGGTGCTTGCCCAGAACTCAGAAACAAATTTAAGCTTGGAAATCCAGATGATTACAGAGTAAGTTAGAGTAAATAAATATAAAATCAGTCATAGAAAATATTACATGAGCACCTGACGACAAAACAGAAACATGTTTTGGTATTATGCATTCATTGTACACTGAACAGCGAATAAACCGGGCCACCTTAGAACTCTAATCCGATTTCCTCCAAATGTATTAAACTTACAATTATTCAAGTTATACCCACAGAACGGGTGTTTAATGACGATTAAAATTAGAGAAAAGCCAATGATTTAACAAAGAAGTTGTTTTACAGTCGTGTAGCTAGTAAGTGATCATGAAGTCAAAGAAAAAATTAAATCCAAAAACGAAAATAAATTGCAAAAAAGTTTTTGGTCAGTATTCCGTGTTCCTTCCCCTTGCTCGGATAACTGCTAGCATCCTCGTATTCATAGACCTCACGAGCCTAACAATTAAATCTTGAGGAATCGCATTCCACTCCTCCTGAATTGCGATTCGTAGCTCTGAAGCCTTGCTGGGGCAGGTACCCTGGCTCGAACCCAACGTTTCAGCTTGTCCCATAAGTATTCTATCGGATTCAAGTCTTGGCTTTGAGCTGGGCAGTCCGTAGTAAAAACTCCGACGTCGCTTAAGTAATGGCGTCATATGCTCTGCGAGGACTTCACTAATCTACCGATGGGAAGTAAATCCACGTGCACGGGCCGTCGGTTCAATAAAAACTAACGTAGTACGTGCGGTTAAAGAGAAGCCGCCCTAGACCATTGCAGATCCTCCTCCATAGGCAACAGTTTCCTCGATACAACACTGAGAAAAACGTTCTCAAGGGCGATGATATTCTCTGATGTCGATCACTTCCATGTAGACTCACCCTGGTCTCATCAGTAAAGAGTACACTACCTCTCTGATCTAACGTCCAATCCCTATGCTCTCGAGCAAACTCAAGTCGTGCTCGTCGGTGGGCTACCGTTAATGCTGGACCTGTTGCAGTCCTGTTTGGAGTCAGGTTTCGTTCAGCAAGTCTTCTTACTGTATCTACACTTATGACCACTTGAGGTTCATCACGCAGGCTTGAACTGCGTTGAGGTTGCGATTTCACAGAACAATTCGTTCAATATAACAGTTATCTGCGGCTGAGGTTGCTCTAGGTCTGCCTGTACATGGACGGCGATCGAATGCTCCAACCTCAGGTAACGTCTGTGAACACGAATCACCGAAGATGGGCTGATTTCAAATCTTCGACCGAACTCACGTTGCCCAAGACCGGCTTGAAGCAGTGCTACAGCTTGAGCTGCTTTCTGAGGTGTCGTACCCATTATTCACCGCAAAATGTATTAAAAAGATTGACAAAAACTAATGAAAGGACATGAAATATCCGAATAGCCTCAACGAACTCAACTCAAAACAAAACAAACTGTTAGCAGCGTGTTTGTTGCTTGATAAAAATTGTGAATTAACGGTACTTTTAGATTAAGTTGATAGTAATTTAAGTCGTCATTAAACCCTCTTCCATTATGTATAATTTCAATAGATGTAGGTTTTATACATTAGCAGGAAATCCGATAAGAGGTCCTAGGTAGCGGGTGGCCCGGTTTATTTGCTGTTCAGTGTATATTGTCTCTATGAAACTTAAAGACAATCCTGATTTCTCGGTACCGTACATTGAGTCGGCACCAAAAATTTTAAACTAGCAGAAAAAGAGTAGCCAGGAACATTCGTGTACAGAAACTCTCTCTCGGTCTCGCGGTTTCATATCGTAAACAGAAATTATCTCTCGAGGTCATTCGTCATCGAATTTAATCATATGTGGACTATTTTGATTAATGTCTTTCCTCTGGTTAAGAAAGCTAATTGATAGCCAGTCAAACATTGTTGTGTTGCAATATACTGTCATATTTCAATCGCTAGTAACCACTAATATTGAGACTAATATTGCGATAACAACAATTGAGGTCACAGTGGATAGAGCATATTTGCACGTATTTGTTATTATTTTAATTCGTCTTTTATATTCCCTTAAAGATGTTTTTCCACTGAACAGATGACCTCTGTACTGGAATTTATTGTGTTTCTGGTATGATCGCGTTGGAGGGAGGATTAGGTGTTATTATATTTTAATTTCACTCGTTTTGCAGAACTTTTCTCTGAACTATAAAATTATAACAACAAACCAGTTTTCAGTAAACTATCAGTCTAAATTGAGCACCTTTTAAAATCAAAGAATCGTAAAACATTATTATTCGGTCTATTCTGGTCGTCGATAGCAGTTTCTTCTATCATGACAATCTGCTATTTGAAATAGTGTTGTTGTGTCTTCGAAAAATCAATTATTAAATAATTTATTTTTAGAATAGGAATGAGGTTCATTTTATTTCCAGTACTTGAATGGATGTACCCAATACTTTGCCGGAACCGACACTAATAAAGTCATACCTAGTACGAACAAATCAGCCATTCATATCAAAAATGGGCCATTGGCAGACCCTATCGTAGATGACTTCAAGAATTTTCAAGTACTCGATAAATCCTTGATGCGTTTGGGGTTAACGGAAGAACTTAAAATTCAACTATATACACTGGTTGCTGCAGTTCTTCATTTAGGGAATATTTCTTTCGAAGAAATTGCTGATGATATACGCGGTGGATGTCAAGTGTCTAAAGCGTCTGAGGGAGCATTGCAGATAACTTCGAAAATGCTTTGTGTCGATTCGGGTGACCTAAGACAAGCATTAGTATCACGTATTATGCAAAGTAAAGGTGGCGGATTTAAGGGAACAATTATAATGTAAGGAACAACATCATTTAATCTATTATATATCAATCTAACTACCTTTTATAAGGGTTCCTCTTAAAACATACGAGGCCAATAATGCACGCGACGCGTTAGCAAAGTCAATATACAGTCGATTGTTCGATAAGATAGTGTCTTTAGTGAACAATAATATTCCCTGGAAAGCAGCAGGTTTTTACATTGGGGTCCTAGATATTGCCGGATTTGAGTACTTTGCTTTGAACTCATTTGAGCAGTTTTGCATAAATTATTGCAATGAGAAACTCCAAAAATTTTTTAACGATAGAATTCTACAACATGAACAGGAACTCTATAAGCGAGAAGGATTGAGTGTACCAGAAATAAAATATGCAGATAACCAAGATATAATTGGCAAGTTTAACCATACTAGAAATTCTTAAGTTTATTGCTTTTATGCCTTGTAGAGCTTATTGAGTCTAAGCCGAATGGGATTTTTTGCATACTTGATGAGGAATCTAAACTTCCCAAGCCTTCAGCCCCACATTTTACCTCTGAAGTTCATAAGACTTGGACTGGACATTTTCGTCTAGCTCTTCCTAGATCTTCTCGACTTAAGACTCATAGAACAATACGGGACGACGAAGGATTTTTAATCCGGCATTTTGCGGGAGCTGTTTGTTACAATACGGTAGTTTTTAATACCATTTTATTTTTATTGAAGCCTTGCATTTGTACCTTTGTTAGAGTCAATTCTTGGAGAAGAATAATGACGCTCTGCATGGTTCCTTGGAAGGGCTCGTTCAAGAATCAGGTAATTCGCTGCTTAAATCAATTTTTTCAGCTGGTAGTGCAGGATCGAAAGGAAAACTTAATTTCATATCTGTTGGATCAAAATTTCAAACCCAACTTGGTGAACTTATGAATAAATTGCAGAACAATGTATGTTGAAGTAAACCCAACAAAATTATATCTGATAGATTTTTCTCTGCATAGGGCACGTGCTTCATACGTTGTATCAAACCAAATAGTAAAATGTTGTATCATGACTTTGATGAGGGTCTGGCTTTAGCACAACTGAAATCATCAGGGACAACTTCCGTTTTAGAGCTCATGGAGCACGGTTATCCATCCCGTGTACAGTTTACAGAAATTTACAACATGTATAAAACTTATCTGCCCCCGGAACTTGTGAAATTGCAACCACGAACATTATGTGAAGCCATACTGCAATCTCTGAAATTTAATAACCATGACTTTAAATTCGGCATTACAAGAGTATTCTTTCGCCCAGGGATGTTCGTAGAATTCGATTCTATTATGAAATCTAATCCAGAAAATCTCAGGGATATTGTTTCGAAAGTGAAAAAGTGGCTTCTACGTTCTAGGTGGATAAAATTAATGCTAGGAGCTATAGCTGTTATAAAACGTGAGTATTTTTGATCTGAATCAGATTTTACACCTTTTCAAGTAACGATTTTGCAGTGAAGAACCATATGCAATATAGAAATAAATGTGCTCTTGTTATACAAAAAATTTTGAGAGGATACTTAGCAAGAAAGCAGCATCAGCATAGGATCAAAGGTGTTTGTAAAATACTAAACATAAGAAATGATGTCGCTGATATTGCCAACCGCTTAAATATTGGTCAAGAATTAATGGTCAAAGAAGTTAGTGCTATCGAATTTAAAATCAATGAGGCTGTAACTTTAATCAAGGTGAGATTGCAAAGTTCAAGCATTTTGTATAGTTTATAGCATCTAGAATTATAACAATCGGTGTGAATGGATAAACGGTCGGTAAAAGAAAAGGGTAATCAAATCTAATCGCTACAGTTCTGATGTGTGAAAGACATCGCCGTCTTTTTATGTATATTATTAGAAAGGCATCTAAATGCTATGGGCTTATGTTAATACTATTGTTTACATTAGTTTTGAAGTTTCTTAAGAACAATTCAAACTGATCAGTGTTCTGATATTTTGAAAAGAGCTATTTGAGAATAAGGAAAAATTGGGCAAGGACAACTTGAGAAGAAGTGGGCAGCTAGTGATGTTAAATAAAAACACAGTCTGTCCAATGAATGTGATGAATGAACAAAAAACGATGAATGTGAGGTTTTGTAACCTTATTTGATTTTGAATATTTTATGAAAAATAAATCATTTTTTGATATGTAACATCATTCCTCTCGCTTTCCTGCAATCTTTTGGAGTGATTGCGTGAAATGGGACGGAAATGTGTAATAGGAAGCCGTTAGTTGTGTTAGAGTGAAAAACTAAAGGAACAGTAAAAATCAAAGAGCCAAAAACAATCAACAAAAGCAAATCAAAATCCTTATTGGTCAGTTTAAATACAGATCGAAATGTTTCGACGACTAAGAGTGGTACTGTTATTCACGCAGTTTTCCACCGTTCTGATGTGTAACATCTTTCCTCTCGCTTTCCTGCAATCTGTGGGAGTGATTTGTGAGTTAGTTGTCATAGAGTGAAAAGCAATTCAAAACCTTTATTAGTCAGTTTAAATACAGATCGAAATGTTTCGACAACTAACAGTGGTACAGTTATTGACGCAGTTTTTCAACGTTCTTTAAATACTGTGAAATCACAAATATATTTTAGTTATCATAAGTCTATTGTCTCCGTTCTCCCGCAAATTGAGGAAGAATAACTGCCTTTAATAAAAAATTGTTACGAAAAATCATTTCAAATAATACCTGCGTAATTTTTTTCAGGATAGAATGTTAATGTTGTTTATCATCAAGGTGAGATGTCAAATGCTACACATCGTATGCGACTACTGTAAGGCTCGCTCGTTTTTTTTTGACATAATTACTCATTTTTAATGTAAATCTACATTTTGGAGTATCCAGAACGTGGCGACATTGACTTAAATTAATAAAGAAATTACACTTCCCAAAATTTCATATCAGGTGATTTTAAAAATATTATTTCATCTAAATCGTTCAGGATCTAGACAAATCTTTTCATCTATATTTCCCGCAAGGGAAACAGTCTTTTTAAAGGAACGAATGTTCCAACTATGCAAAAATACTTTTGAGCAATCGGCCTTATTGAGGTGTAAAAAGCATTTTTTTGATAGGATCAGTCGTTTTCAAATCGGTGAATCGGTTGTGTTATATAATGTTTTAAATCGTCTTGTAAGCTTTGTTCTTGAGTTTCTTGCATTCTCGTAGGATCTTGTTATAGTGTGTTAGACCTTCACGGTATTCGTCCCAATCGCCCTTTTTCTTTGCTCTGTTAAACATTCTTCTAGTTTGTCTCCTGAATCTGTCCAGCCGTTTCATTCCACCTGGGCACATTCCTGTTGACTGTCCTTTCTTTCATGGGGAAGCTGGCCTCCAGAGCGTTGACTATAAGACGTGTGAAATTATCGGACGCTCTATTCAGGTCCTCGATGGTTTCGATGCGTTCTTCATTTAGGTCAAAGACCCCAGAACATACTCGCTGTTTGAACTCAATCCAGTCCGTCTTTTGGACTATTCTTTTCTTTTCTATCTGCATGTTCTCAGCATTATATGTAAAACGTAAGTAACTATGGTCAGACATAGAAGCTCCATTTGAGACCCTCCAGCTAGAGATTTTTGTTGCAGTAAAGGCATTTGCCTAGGTTATATCCAATACTTCTTACATTATGTTATTAGTAAAGGTAGGGGCACTACCGCTGTTAAGTTTAAGCAAGATATTGCGGGTGATGTAATCATATAGATCCTCCCCTCTTTCATTAGTGTTTGTGCTTCACCGCGCAATGTCGTTTACATTGGCGTCACGCGCCAATAGAAAGTTAAAGTTATTAGCATTGCAGTATGCAATAAGTCGGCTTACCTCTTCCGGAGGGGCTGGCTTGTTCTCCTGTCCTTCATGTAATAATTACGACGGCATCTGATCTGATTCTCATAAAATTTTGTCTATTTTATCCGCACATACATATGCACATCGATAAGGATGTGGCATGGATATTATAATACATGCACAAGGCGGCGGAAATATTGGTTCTTCCTGCACGATCGGCAAAACACAGAATACCCCACCAATCATAAAATTTCAGCACATTCAAAATCATGAAGATCGTATCTTTGATGTCACTGAGCACGAGCTAGTAAGTTCCAACGCGGTTACGGCCCAGTCTCGTCTCTTAATCGGTATTATATACAATGCCTAGGCAACGAATGAAATAAAGGTTATTTTAATTAAGTTTGTTTTTACATATTGATTCACTCGTAGCCATAATTCAGTCAAGGTATAATTTTATTGTGAGTCTATCACAAATATGGTTCTCTTTTTGAGTCGTATTATCTATATTATTTGCCATATTAATTATCAAGTTATAGTAAAACAATTTATTTTGTTCTTTTTTTTGTGTGTTTCTATTTATTAATTTCTCTTTTCTAAGGGTTGTTTTTTTTCTGTGACACGTTACGTCAGTGGTAGAAACGGCGTCGAACATTCTGGCCTACCTGCAAATAGAAACGTAAGGCAATGTGTGAGCGTCAATAAAATATAGTCGCTAAAGTCATCTAATCTCGCGCATTGGTTTGCACATGTCCCTTTTCAAGCACTCAAGAGTATTATACTACGGTAAAAAAACACGGGATCAAACACTGTGGCTATACGTTTATGGTTGACCACGGAAACTCATTGGCCACCCAGACAGAGAGGAAACACCAGTAACTGTCTCAAACTCTGTGAAATCATCAGGGTGGCATCCCAACCCTGGCATCTTTTCACAGTGTCTAACGAGAGTCCATCAAGGGGAAACGCCAGCCTTGGTATCTGACTCTTCACAAATGTTTGATCTATAAAACATTGTCAAAATAAAACCATTACGATCACATTAATGCTTGGGACACTTGTAAACCGCACTGCTGGCTAATTTTCTTTTCAAATCTGGGGAAATAATGATTTCTGCTTTAATCTTCATGACCGAACTATAGGACCTATACGACACCCACAATTACCGACACCCAATGAGTAAAGTTACTCACCAAATCACCCTTTTGCAATACTTTTCCTTTAGGTCCTTTATTTTTTTCACACAAATCTTCACTATTACTAAAATTCCTCTAATGGAACACTATATATTTGAAATGAGGACGGAACAACCGAACTAATAATCACTTGGCGAACAATCACTATGGAGTTTAAAAATCGAATGTCCATGATCGCTCAAAGGATTACTTACGACCGCGCAAATGTTTTGTTATTCCTCCCTACCAGAAAAAATGTTTAAGTTCATTCTTCAAATCTCAGATAAACACGAGACATGCCTATGCGGTGCAATTCCTTTGAAAATATGGCCCGTTCCAGGACCGAATTTCTTATACAAATAATGAAACTGAAAATTCCTTAAATAATATTCTCATGTACCAAACAAATGTTCCAAGAACAATAGCCAAAATCCCGTATGACCCAAAGGAAAACCAAACCGACGCCGTTGAGATTCCTTAATACCTACAATTTCACAAGTGCGTACGTACTCACTCTTACAAAGTCTACATGTGAATCAAGTTCATGGTTTGGAAATGAAAAGTTGCGCAAGTGCCTCTTTTTAACCGACTCCAAAAAAGGAGAAGGAGGTTCTCAATTCGGGTGTATTGTTTGTTACTTCATAACTTCATATTATATAAACCAATTTAAAAAAAAATGTTTTTATTTGAAAGAGTATATTCCTAGATTGGTCCCATTTGTCTTTTATTATATCAAAATTCAGTTTTAATGGTGGGGTTTATGAGGATTTGAGAAAATTTGTCAAATGTCACAGGCACACATATGTATAACGAGTTTTGGTATTTATAGCAATTGGAGTCGGTTCTTTGTTTTGTTAAAAATTTTAGTGATTATTATTTATATTAGTTGCTTGTTTCAAATACATATATTCTGGACAATCTAATGAAACAAATTATTTTTTCCAGACAAAGCAAGACATCCAATCAACAGAAATTGATAATTTATATAAAAATATCTTAGACTGCGTTAAAAATTTGACATTAGATCTGAACAGGCGATTGCAGGTAAGTCTTTTCCGAAGGATATGTTTTTATTTCTAACAATAATTTATTAATCTTACATTTTGTCCAAATAAAATCTGCAAGTTTCTAGTAATGTCGCAAAATTCTTCGCACAAAGACGACGCTCTCTACATTTCATGTACAACAATATTTATGCAACGCTTGCTTCGAAAGTTGAATTTTCGATATGCGTTTTACGTGCGTAAAGTGTTAGATTCCAAAACGCCCTAAACTGATCCTTTTTTACCGCACTACTGCGTAAAGTACAACTTTATGTAACAGATTCGTGTGAATATCCATATCAAATTCAACTTTCCATGAATTTATTGTATAAACTATGATATGCACCGCGGGTGTAAACTGTCGCTTTCTCTCAGTCGTTGCTGCATTCGCGCTCGGTCATGACGCATTCGTTCAAAGACTCGTGTAGTTGTTCTACAATTTCTCCATTCGTTTTGTACACATGCAACAGGACCTTACACTCATGCAGCAATTCACGAATGCAAGAAAGCGTCACTTTACACCCTTGATACATAAATAGTTATTAATGTTCTAAAAATAAAATGCTATCAAATTTTCGTCAACGTTTTAATCTTTTAGGATCATCTTCAAGCGAAAGAGCAAGAACATCTAGAAAAACTTCGCATAACTTTTGAAATTGAGAAAAAGTGCAGAGAGGAAGAAGATTTAAGAAAACGGGCACAAGAAGAAACGAAAAGACTGTTTGTATCAAAATCTGTATCAAATCTGGATTGTTGATCTTATCTTTCATATTTTCAGTAAGGCGGAAATGGAAGCCAAACGAAAAATTTTGGAGTCTGAGATTAAGATTAAAGAGGAAGCTGACCAAACGGCGACATTAATCCTGAAGGCTCAGCTTGAGGACGAACGAAAAGCGATATGCGCATATTGGTTACAGTTAGAACAAGATAGACGAGATCACGAATTAGCATTACGTCTTGCAGAAGAGTCGAACGACCAAGTCGAAGATCATCCACCATCAATGAAAAGGTATGATTATTAGACATTTAGACGATCACATCCATTTCAGTTCAGACGTCAGTTTGTGTGAAAAGTCGGTGTCGTCTACACGATACGATACGATTTTCCTCTCTCACCTACGGTTCTTCAACAAACTAAGACAATTTATTGATTTAAATCCCACTCTTTTATTTAATTTGTAATAACCTCGTATCAATTTATATTTTATTTATGACTACTCTTTGTACACTTAGTTTATTATTAACTCAAACAAGAACAAGAATAATGCTGATCGGAAGATGTCCCTTTGTTGACTGAAGATGAAGTGAAGACTGAACTGAAGGTTTTCCAAAACACAAGGCAAATAGTTGTTCCGCAGGCGGCTTCACTTTCAGGGTTTACTAAAGTTATTCCCCAGGGTTGGACAAAATGTATGTTTTATGCCGAAGCGTTAAGGCGCGTTTCCAATGCCAGCTTGGAGTGGAGTGGAGTGGCTGACATGTTTCGCTCGTGTCGCACACACGCACTCCGCTATATGTGCACTCCGCTATGTGCAATCTGGGCGCAGCGTGGATTGAAAATAGGATCTATTTCTATTTTCACGCTGGAGTGGCAATACGATGTTTTTCGGAGCGATTCCAACAGATGGCTACGACGAGATCGTTCCAATTATGCGACGAATTTCCATATGTTTTGTTTTAAAATTAGTTAAAAATGGGAAAAAGTATTCAGTCCTAATACATTTTAATGTATTAAAGGTATGATAATTCAAATATGATTATTTTACGTGGAAAAATATTTCAATTTTGATCATTTAAAACGACTCAAATCATGCTCGCCAGGTGGATGTGAAACGAATCCACTCTGGCATTGGAAACCAGTGCCAGAGTCAGCGTCAACACACTCCACTCCAAGCTGGCATTGGAAACGCACCTTTATGCTAGTAACTTTTATGCAGCAGACTTATACAACATAGTCACAGTGTCATACAAAAATGACTACAGTTCGATATATATTTCTTCGACCTTCTAAATTCGATTCTGTTTCAACTTACGACGTATATTTACTTCGACTTGCTAAACGATCTTCCCAAGTCGCTAAATCTATTAGATTTAGTACGGTGTAAACGCCGTATTAATGATGTTTTGTGGTAAATTAACTGTTAGAATCAGAACTGATAGTCGAGAGGATAGTCGCATGATGATGAGATTTCGTTTAATTTTAAGCAAGTTGACTGGTGGTAGATTGTTTGATATACACCCTAACATGTATAGCCCATGTAAATAAATTTGATTGAACTACATTCTGGGAATATTTTCAGATCTGAGGTAAAGAACGTTCAACAAAATGCGATCGGAAATCACAAACAAGATTTATCCAAATGGAAATACTCAGAGCTTCGAGATGCAATCAATACGTCATGCGATATTGAGTTGCTGGAGGTAACGCAATGATACGTTTTTCTTGATTTTTATAAAAATAAATATCGTAGGCTTGCCGCCATGAGTTTCATCGCCGCTTAAAAGTTTATCACGCTTGGAAAGCCAAAAACCGGAAACGCACGACTGATGACGAAAAAGAAAGAGCACCTCAAACTATTATGGAAGCAGGTATTATGATTTTTATGCTACTTTAAAAATTGATCTAACTATCGACTATTTGTTTTAATTTGCAAGCCGCTAAAGCAACACCACGAATTAGTTTCAATCAAGAAAGTAATTCTTCTGGCCACAGATATTTTAGGATTCCATTTACAAGAGCAAAATCACAAGTTTCTAGTATATTGTTTTCATTAGAGCAATTATCTCTTATTATTATTAATCATTTTTCAATTTCAAAAGGCAATAAAGGCTTATGGTATGCACATTTTGACGGACAATATATATCAAGGCAAATGGAACTTCACCCTGGTAAACCACCAATTCTGCTAGTAGCAGGTATGAATTCATATACTTATTACTTATTATGTTTAAGGAAATAAAATGGATTTTTTCTTGATATAAGAACCGGAAAGGATTGCTGACAAAAGCTACAAATGTATAGGCTAATCAACAAGTAGCTCACATGTTTCGGTACAGCATGACAAGCTCCTCTTACCTCTTTTCAAAACTGCATTGCCACCGTTGAGGTATGAGATCGGGCATTGTCATACATAAACGTAAACGAGACCGGAATTCTCAGCACATGAATGCAGAATAGGTTGGAGTATGCAATCACGATACGTAACACCCGTAAACGAGAACAGTTTTTCCGCCAAGTCGTTATTTATACCCCAAGCTAAAATTGTACCCCCTATATAACGGCGAGTTTCTTGAACGAATCTGGCTCTCCCCAAAAGCGTAACCTCGAATATTCCAAAACGTCCATTCTAAAACGAGATTCATCTGTGAAAAGAACGTTGCGCCAGTCATTGAAAATTCATCCTAGCTTTGCGATTGCTTATGCCCATAAACCTCCCAGTATTATAGAGGAACCTAAGTCGCATGGTTTAAACTGAAACATGTGTTTGTCGTTCTTTCGTCGTCTTGCTGCAAATATCTGTCCGACACTGCGTTGTTACACCCTCTCTGCCACCATGCCTGTAGAATACATTTACATGCTCCCGATGCCTTACCGGGATATATAATGCTTTGTGTGATGCCGAGTTTTCTAGCAACGTCAACTTGCCGCTCCAACTTCTAAGAGCCCAATTTCTATCCGCATGGTCTCCTTGGCGAGATACTTCCTTTCCATGGCTATAGAGAACTGAAGAACTATTATAATAAACAAAATTTATGTTCCAACTTAGGTTAGGTTAGGTTAGGTTAGGTTAGCAGGGTGGAGTGTTCACACCAATTGTGCGATCCACTCCCACTCGGTGGCTAAATGGCCCATTGTGGTGCCCTTTATATTTTCGCTATTCCCCTCCTCTCCTATTTCTTGATCCTTTTTTCCTCTGTCGTGAGGCATTTCCACCCCCTTGGCAAAGTTCCTCAATAGTTGAACATTCATGACCCCTATTTCCTCCAACCCTGTGAAGGATTCGCTCCCCAATATTTGCCTCCGACTATCGGCCAATGCTGGGCAGAAGCACAATAGGTGTTCCACTGTCTCCTCTTCCTCGTCACACTCCTTACAGAGACTGTCGCTTGCGAGCCTCCACCTCTGGAGGTTTCTTCCGACCGGACAGTGTCCTGTAATAACCATTTTGATGGTCCGGACTAAGGTCTCTTTTGCACTTAACAAGCCCGCCGTTCTTGTTTCCTCAATTCTGGGCCACAAATGCCTCGAGTTGAAGCAGTCGTCTCTGTTGCTCCATCTCTTGCCATGTTGTTCCCGAATTACTCTGTCGATGTTGTCTTTCAACAACCTCATCTTTGGCTTTGTAGAGTTGGCTTCTTCCGCACTATGAATTTCGGTTCCGATCCTTGCCAGTTTATCCGCCTGTAGATTCCCTTCCACATTGCTGTGTGCGGGCACCCAATAGAGGCTGACTTTGTCTCGGATCCAAGATAGTGCTTCTCGGCAACTCATCACCGCCTGTGACTTGATTGTGTTAGATTCCAGTGTTCTAAGAGCCGCCTGGCTGTCGCTGTAGGTTGTGACCTTCAGAATTTCTTCGTCAGTCAGCTGCTTTAGTCTTGCTGCTCTCTCTATCGCGTTAATTTCCGCCTGCAATATACTACAGCCTTTGTTGAGTCTGTGTGATTCCTTGACCTCTAGTATCTCCGAGAATATACCGACTCCAGTCCCCGTTTCAGTTACTGAGCCGTCCGTAGACGCTTATTTCGTCTTTTTCAAAAATGGAACCATTTTCCCATTCCTCTGGTTGGGATTTTGATCTCCAGCTCCTCCCCAAACCGTTGCTTTGCCACCATATAGTCCGTGCGCTGACTTAGCACTCCGGTTTCCACGGTGCCTCCCATTTTTACTATCTCTTCCAGTACACTAGCGTGCCCTTGGCCTGTATGCCTCCACAGTTTCGTTTCTTTCAGCCGTAGGGCTGTTTTGGCTGCCAGGCCCCTTATGAATAGGTTTAACGGTTGCAAATTTAAGATTTATAAATAGGCCTCCAGCGCCGCCTGAGGTGTGCTTTTGATCGCTCCCGTTATACCTGTCGCTGCTATTCGCTGCACCTTTCCCAGCATCTGTCTGTTCGTCTCCTTGTCCATGGCTTTCCACCACACAAGGGCTCCATATGTGATAATGGGTCTGACAATCGTTGTGTAGATCCAGTGTATGATCTTTGGTTGCAGACCCCAGTTCCTACCAAACATTTTTCTACATATGTAGAAAGTGTTTATCTCTTTTTTCATCCTTTCCTCCAGGTTAGTCCTCCAAGTGAGTTTAGAGTCCAGGATGACTCCTAAGTACTTCGCCTCTCTAGAGAAGTCTAGTACCCGTCCTTTCACCTTTGGTAGTCTGACCTTCGGTATCTTATACCTTCTGGTGAAGAGAACTAGCTTCGTCTTTTCCTGATTTATCCCTAGGCCATTTCTCTCCGCCCAGTTGCTCGTTTCTCTTAAAGCGTCACCCATGGTGTCGCAGATCGTTTGTAGATCTTTGCCTGTTGTCAGTATGACTACGTCATCTGCGCAGGCGGTGACCCTAACTCTCCTACCCCTGAGTTCTTTAAAGATCGTGTTGATTACGATCAACCACAAAAGTAGGGATATCACCCCTCCCTGTGGTGTACCCCTAGTCGCCAGTCTTCTGATTTTCTGTTCCCCCGTCTCTGTACTGATAATTCTGCTTTTTAGCATATTTATTATCCAGTACGTGATGGTGGGCTCCACTTTCAGCTCCATTAATGCCTCCTTTATTGCATTGGTCTTGACGTTGTTGAACGCTCCCTCTACGTCCAGAAGCGCCTCAGGGCATATTCGAAGCGCCTCAGTTTTTGCTGGAGGGATTTTTTAATCGTTCCGACCACTTCATGCAGCGCACTTTCCACCGATTTACCTTTGAGGTAGGCGTGCTGTGCTGTACACTCCTCCTCTATTTTGGTCTTCTGCTTAATATTAAGGTCCAAAAGTCTCTCCATTGTCTTGAATAGGAACGAGGAGAGGCTTATTGGCCTAAAGTCCTTTGGTGTAGTGTTGCTCGACTTCCCCGATTTGGGAATGAAGGCAACCCTTACCTCTCTCCATGTTTCAGGGATGTATCCTAATGATAAACAGCCCTGAAAGATGCTCGTCAGTACCTCTGCTATGCTGCCTATCGAATTTCGCAGCATGGCTGGTGTGATTCCATCCGGTCCCGTAGATTTGTTTGGCTCGAATGTTTTCACCGCCCATATTACCTTCTCCTTGGTGATGGCGTCTCTTGTAGTTACCTCCGTTGGACTAATCCTGATCGTTGAGCTCTCTTCCTCGCCCCATGTTGTCAGGCGGCCCGGGAAGTGAGTCTCCATGAGCAGCTCTAGTGTTTTCTTGCTCGACTCCGTCCACAAACCATTTGGTCTCTTCAGGTTTCCCGTGACTATGACGTCTTTGGAAAGAATTTTCCTGAACCTTGAGTCCTCGTTCACGTCCTCTATAGAGTTGTGGAAGTCGACCAAAGAGTCCCATTTTGTTTTTCTTATCTTATCCTTATACTCATTAAAACTGCGCTTGTAGTTAGCCCAGTCCTCCTCTTCTTTACTTTTCTTCGCTTTGCTATAAGGCTTTCTAGTAGCGTCCCTCTGTTGCTTGAGCTCTTTGTTCCACCACTTATCAGTTTCCCTTCGAGCTCTGCTTATGGGGCAAGTTTTCTGAAAGGCTTTTAGCAAAATCTCGCAAAGTTGTAAAGATAGGTACCGAAGCACTGTGTGCTCTTTGTTTTCATTGCCTTCTCCACTTCGGTGGAAAATCTGTTCCAGTCCGTGTTCCTTGGACTCCTGTAGGGTTTTCCTACCTGAACCTTCCGATTAATGTCGAAAAGAATTCTCCCATGATCTGAAAAGGAGTGCTCGGGAGAAACTCTCCAGTTTTCTACGTTTAAATTAATAGTGTTAGTGGCCAATGTAAGGTCTATAACCTCCTCCCTAATTTTGTTAGTAAAAGTGGGTGTGTCACCCCGATTACAAATTGTTAGGTTGGTAGCAATTATAAACTCTAAAATTGACTCACCCCTTCTGTTGATGTCACTGCTCCCCCATTGGACGTGATGATGGTTCGCGTCGCATCCCATCACCATGTGCCATCCTCTATCTTCGGCATCTTGTACAAGGGCCCGAGCGCTGCTGATGGGGGGTCTCCTTCCTCGTATGGCATCTATGTTGAGGCCAGGAGCAGGTTAGTTTTGCCCCTCTCCTCTAGTACTGCCACCACCATATCGTTTGTGTTGCGCTGTGAAAGTAGAGTGAGGTTTAATGATCTCTTTGCTACTATACACGCTCTTTTTTTACCTCTTGTGCTTGAGTGAAGTAGACTATAATTTTTTGACCTATGTCCTCGGATTTTGTCCCCTAAGAGCCACGGTTCCTGGACTAAGGCCACGTCTACTCCATTTGCCTCCATATACAGCATCAAATCCTCGGTGGCCGCTTCGCAGTGGTGCAAATTACTTTGCACTGCTTGCAGCCTCCTCGGTGCCGCTCTTGGATTCATTTGGAAGCCTCACTTTTGCTGCACTAAAGCCGAATTTGATGCTTCCCCTTGAATCCTTTAACTTGACGAAGGACAAGTCGTCTACCGTCACGACAAGGTCCTTGCCAACTCCGTTTGGACACTTGCTGGAGGAGATAATTCTCCATTTGCTGGTGTCCAGACCATTCTGCCTGGAAATCAACTTCATTGTGGCTTCGTCCTCCACTAGTGGGGGATGAATCCACAATAGCGCCAATTTCCGCAGTGGTAGCTCCGATTTCGGAATCACCTCCAATTTGGCTCCTGGCCAAAGTTCGGCAAGGCCCTCGACTACACGGCTCTGAAAATCAACGGATTTTCTCCCCGAGCAGCCAATGACCGAGCAGCGATATTCTTCTCGAAATCGGCGACAATCCTCCTGTTTCTTGCCAAGTAGCCCTCCTCCTTATCAGAAAGCTCTTCGGGCTTCCTCAGCAAGAGTTTCTTCAAACTGGCCTTGGCGCTTTTGTACCTCTTAAGGGACAGTTGCGCCTTGGTCGGCTTCCTCTTCTTCTTCTCAGAGGCCTTGGCTTTGGTAGCCTCGCCCAGCAATCTCTTTTCGGCCTCAGAGTCAATGGTTCCTGTACTGTTGACGGACATGTCGTCGTCAGTTAGGAGCTTTAGCTCCAGGCCTGTAGAGAGGCTAAACGACCCACCTGTGCCTTGTTGCCTCCCACTTGTAGCATCCACCGCAACGCTGGCCAAGTGTTCCACCGTCGTTGCTGTCACAAGCTTGAGTGTGCCCCCCCCCAGAATCCGAATGGGGCACGGCCTCCTCCGAAGAGGTGGATGGATTTGACGACTGAGTCGCCGCACCACCTGGGGTAATTTGAATTTGGCTCAAACCCTCCATATTTAAAAGGGGGTCCTCCCATTGTCCGCGGCCGAGTATTGAGCTTCCCGAGTTCAACTTGTACTCTTCTGCCTATTCCTCGACGATCCAAGAGAAATTTCCCCTGGACTTCCACTATCCGCAACCTGTGGACGCGCCCGGTGGCTAGGGAGGTGTCTAAAACGTCAAAGAGGATTAGACTAGCCGTTATTTATATCCCGGGATGTTCAAAAGAGCATACTTTTTTAGAATAGCACGGTACACTCGCACAACTTTGAACCAAACTATTAAAATGTTAACGGAAGTTCGCAAAACAAACAAATCATTTTTTATGACGTTGCACGTTTAATAGTATCTGAAAATTCCTTTCGTGTTGAATTAAATCGTTTTTATCTCTGTTTCCAGTTTAATTTCTACTAATTTTAAATATTCCTGGACAATGTGGATGTATCTTAAAATCCTAATTTCATTCACCGGAGAATGGGATTCACTCTCTGAAAGCCGGGAAAAGTCATTTTATGTAGATCAAACACAGAATGAATTTCTCTCCGCTTTCTGGAAATGAATTTCATTCACCGGAGCGAGGAAAATTAATTTTCTACAAGACGTCATATATATCTCTCGATTTTAATTTTTTGCCCGGGCTTATTTTTCTAGTGTATTATATTTTATTTGATGATATGAGCGTCTTGTTAAATGTATATCCATGCATATTTCATTGTTAAGAAACTAGTACAAAACTGGATCAGCTCTTTATTACTACAAATTCATTGGTCAGGGCTAGATTTTTCTGCGTGAGTATTGGCAAGGAGAAAATGATATAAATTCGTGGAACCCGGTGATAAAAGGCGCGTTTCCTATGCCAGCTTGGAGTGGATTGGATGGGCTTACGAGTACATTTTCTGCTCGTTTCGCACCCACGCACTCAGCCATATATGCCTCTCGTGCAATCTGGGGTCAATGGGTTGGACTCGCCAGATGGATGTGAATTCAATCCCATCCACCTTTGTAGTAGAAACGAGTGCCAGAGTCAGCGTAAACACACTCCACTCCAAGCTGGCATTGGAAACGCGTCTTTACGTGGACACATTGAATTAATAACAATGAATGGTTATTAATTCAATGTGTATCCGTTGATCTTCTTTACTTTTCTGGCGTATATGATCTAAGGTAAATTTTAATCTTAATATCATATAACGCTGCTTCTCTTACATTACAGGCCTTAATGATATGCAGATGTGTGAACTCAGTTTAGAGGAAACTGGTCTAACCCGTAAACGAGGCGCCGAAATTCTTGCGCATGAATTCAATCGAGAATGGGAACGGAATGGTGGCAACAGCTACAAATATTTACGTCAATTGGATTAATGCCGGAAAGGAAAGGCTCCGTGGTTATTAAAAATAAGTTAGTTTTCTTAAAGGCTCGTTTCCAATACCAGCTTGGAGAGGTTTGGATTGGCTTACATGTTCCGCTCGTTTCGGATCTACGCACTCCGCCATATGTGCCGCTCGTGCAATCTGTGCCCAGCGTGGATTGAAAATAGGTTCTATTTCTATTTCCACGCAGGAGTACCAAAATGATTTATTACGGAACGATTTCAACAGGTGGCCGCGACGAGATTATTTGAAATATGCAACGATCTTTTCTATTTTTTTTAGTAATTTCAAAATGCAAGAAAATATTCAGTTCTAATGTGTGAAAGGCATATTAATTCAAATATCGTTATTTCATCTGGAAAGAATATTATAATTTTGATAATTAAAACGACTGAAATTATGCTCGGCAGATGGATGTGAAATCAATCCACTCTGACATTGGAAACGAGTGCCAGTATCAGCTTCAACACGCAACTCCAAGCTGGCATTGGAAACGCGCCTTAAATCTCTGCTTAACAATATTCTTAAATACTTTGTTTACTCGACAGATTCAGAAAAGTTGTGGCAGTACGGAGTTTTTGTTAATATAACATGTTTATTTCCTTGATGCGATACTAGCAAAGTTTATGCCAGTGATTTGTTCTGAATATGTGGTTCCTTTGGAAATATTTTAGTATTGACTTGAAATAGAAACAATTTTTTTAGAATTTAGAATTTAAAAGCTATAAATTTTTACGTTTAAGAATTATGCTTTTGCTCAAAATCCTATATCCTATGTATTAATCCCAATGGAAATACTGTTTTGCTTTTAAATAAATATTAATATATGCATACGCTTGAATTTAAAAAATATTCCTTGAAAACTTTTCACATATACAGTGAAAATCGTTTAAAGCAACCTTAAAGGGACCGCGAGAATTTAGTTGGCAGGCATATGATCTCTCAATTTCTAGTCCAATAAGTGTTGCCCTAGGAGCCTCAGGAGCAAAAGTCCACTTTTTTAACTTATTTGCCTCTAATACACCATCATAAGGCATCTGAGTTATTTTACACCCACCTATGTCCCGAATTACATATCGATCATTTCGCAAGTGCTTATGGATTTCATAACGGCCTCTGAATAATGGCATAAGTTTTTATTAGTACCGGCATTATGGTTAACATTTCTTATAACAACAAATTCAACTTCATGGAACGCAGGAGCAGAAGAGTGTGAGTTAAGGAACTGATTCAAATAACTTAAAAATGTTATCGGAGACTTCTCGCCGAAGCACGTTAAGGTCGTATGTGATGTCTTTATTTTTGCTATCTAAGGCCGTGTTCTTTTGGTCACTCGAACAGAACTGTCAAGTCTAATAAATATAATATAACAAGTTTAGTTCTCGATAATAACTGGAACTAATTTGCTGTTCTGAACAGAATAGCTGAGCTAGAAATATCCAGATGCCGCAAACCTAAATTTCATTTTCCTTACAGCGAACCTAAATTTTTCTTTAAGTTCCACAAAATTACAATTTCTTCAAAACTTTCAGTTAATTTCATCTGAAAATTTAAATTGCAGTAATATGTGAGAAATTTATGCAACCAAGGGGTAACAAAATGGAAAAAAATAGAAGAAAATTCATATTGTCAAAGTTTAAACTGTTGAGAGATAGATGTCACTTTTGTATTATTTTTTACTATATATGTTGGTATTCTATGATGAGTCAGTCTTGTAAGTTACTTCTTTACACGACCACGCTGGAAAACTTTACCTAAATAAATCTGTTCAATTTTTCAAACTCACGTGCTGTTTTTTTACCGAAAATCTTGTTTCCCACAACAGGTTATGGGCCCAGGTGCGCATTGAAATAAAATTTTGTGGTGATTTTCGGTAATTTTGTGTGCAATTCGGTGTTCTCGACTAGACCTTGTGTCAAGCCAAAAACAAGATGGCTGAACCTGCACAACAACAAGATGAGAGTGGTCGTGTTCTGGCGAGCATCCGCAAGTTAGCGAATGAAGCTCATTGGGAAACGTGGAAGTGGCAAATCGAACTCTGTTTGAAAGAACAGTGCCTTTTTACAATCGTTGACGGTTCACGGTTGTGCCCTGTCGCGCCTGCTGCAAACGCAGAACCGTCCGATGAGTACAGACGATGGCAACGGGACAACGCGCGAGCGGCTCGTATTCTGGGCACGGCACTGGATGAAGAAGCTGCAATCTACGTTCGCAAAAAGACTGACGCCAAAGAAATATGGGATACACTTTTATCCGTGTTCGAACAATCCTCTTTGCAGCGTTTGTACACATTATTTGACAGTTTCTTCGAAATTCTTCAGAAGGGCAATCCTCATGCAACGCTACCAGTCTCTTTGCTGCACCACAGAATTTTTAAAACGCTTGGTCCTGAATACCAATACTATCCTTCGACTTGGTATCGTGTTCCTGAAGTTGAGCAGACAACTAAACTTCTGATCGAAAATCTTCGATCAATTAAAAATTCAGTCTCGTCACAAGGCACGTCGCATTCGTCAGGTGCTTTCTTCGCTAAATCAAAATCTCAACGACACATACATAAGAAACAATACAAAAACTCTCAAGATTCGTCGGCAACAGGCAAGAAGGAAAAGCGTGCATGTCTGTACTGCAAGAAATTTGGTCATATCATAAGTGAGTGTCGGAAACGTGAGGCTGCAGAACAAAACAGACAAACAAACGGTGACAAGACGGATATCAAACAAAACACCAAACCAGGTTCGTTTTTCGCTACAGGATTGGCTGTCAACACTGATGACGTTTTAGCTGAGAACTGGATCTCGGATTCTGGCACAACACACCACATATCGGCAAACAAGCAGCATTTTGCTACTTTCGAGAAGTTTCCGATTCCACAACGCGTTCAAACGGCCGGCAAACATTTCATTTTGGCGTATGGGTCAGGCAAGGTCGAAGTTGATGTTCGCATCGGTGACAGGTTGTCGTCTGCAATCCTGAATGCAATCAAGCTGCTGAACGTGGAAATGACATTTTATTCGATTCAGATGGAGTGAAAGTTTTGTGTGATGGTGAACTTGTCGCAACCGGTCAACTTGTTAGATCTGTGTACGTCATGGACATGCGCGTTCGCATCCCAGAGGTGTCAATCGCAAAAGCTAATCTCGCCACATCAGCTGACGTACTTCAAGGATGGCACGAAAGATTCGGACATCAAGACAAACGTCACGTACGTGACGTGTTGTCTCGTTTTGGCATGTCGTGCAAGTCGACAGACACATCGGAATTTTGTGACGGTTGTGTGTTGGGGAAATCGCACCGTAAACCTTTTCACTCACGTATTGATCGCCCAACTACGGTTGGTGAGCTAATCCACGCTGACGTGAACGGTCCGATGTCCGTTGATTCGATTAACGGTTTTCGTTACTACGTGGTGTTTAAAGATGACTTTTCTCTGTTCGCATATTTTTTATGACTGTTCGCATATTTTTTATGAAGCGTAAATCGGAAGTGGCTGAACATCTAGACACATTTCTGAGAGAGTGCGATACCGCAGGACACAAGGTGAAAATTTTTCGTTCTGACTGTGGTACTGAATTTGAGTGTGATGCTGTGAAGAAGTTGTTACGCGAACGAGGTATCGAGTTTCGGCCATCGTGTCCATATACACAGCAGCAAAACGGAGTCGCGGAACAGTCGAACCGTCACGTCGTCGAGTTGGCACGCTCAATGCTGACAGTTAGCGGTATGACAACATCGTTTTGGGCACATGCTTGTGACACTGCTGTATACGTAATCAACCGCACCGGCAAGTCGCGCGTTCCCGGCAAGACACCGTTTGAGATGTGGACCGGCAGAGTTTTTGACAGCTTCGATCGCCTGAGAATCTTTGGTACAGAGTGTTATGTGAATGTGCCAAAACAGTTCCGAACGAAATTCGACGCCGAAGCGGTGCTTGGTCGTTTCGTTGGTTACGTCAATGACAAGGATGGATACCAAGTGTGGGTACCAACAAAACATCGACTGATGAAGTCACGAGACGTCACGACAGAAAAACTTTGTACTACAAAGAATACAATCGACCTTAAATTTGAAACTGGCTGTGATGACCAAGACAGGAAAGTTGAAACCAAAGACCAAGCTGGCGCTGAATCGGACTATGAAAGTTTCGACGATCTTCCTGATGAAAGTGACGATGCAGAACGTGACTCTTCTGAGAATGCCACTCCCCTTGTACCAGGAGAAGCTGTCGAAGGACGAGTGTTACGTCCGGCACGTACGATTCGTTTGCCACCTAGATATGATGACTACGAAGTGGGACATCAAACTCGTCGCTCAGAGGCAAACATCGCTTTGGCTTGTATGCTACAAGCTGTCCAGGAAGATTTGGAGCCGACTAACTTCGCTGATGCCATGAAGAGTCGTGACTCAGACAAGTGGTTATGCGCGATGAAAGACGAACTGGACGCTTTCCGAGAGAATGAAACGTGGGACTTGGTACCGTTGCCACCGGGTGAGCGGGCTATCGACAATCGTTGGGTTCTTCGAGTCAAATACAAGCCCGATGGTTCAATTGATCGGTATCGCGCCCGTTTAGTTGTTCGTGGAATGTTTCAACGTCCTGGACTCGATTACGATGAAACATTTAGTCCGGTCGCCCGCTACGACTCCATCCGAACCTTCATAGCAACTGCAGCTGAAGAAAACCTTGTGCTTGGTCAATTCGATGTTCGAACTGCCTTTTTATATGGAAAAATTGACACTGTCATCTATATGAGACAACCACAAGGCTTCGATGATGGATCTGGATTCGTATGTCGTCTGAAGAAAGCCGCAAATGGCCTCAAGCAATCTCCCCGTTGCTGGAACAATGAGCTCAACTCATTCATGGAAAAGAACGGTTTTATGCGTTCAACCGCTGATCCATGCGTCTACACTAGGACAAGAGGAGGAGAGAAGTTACTCGTCGCTGTTTACGTCGATGACGGTCTTATTGCTGGATCATCGCAGGCCGTCGTCAACTCGTTTCTGGAATTGCTGACTGCGAAATTTAAGATGACGATTGGATCTCTCGACTCATTTTTGGGGATGCAGATTGAGCAACGAGAGTCTGATTTCTTCCTGTCGCAGCGCATCTACGTTGAGAAGATTCTGCAACGATTCGAAATGTCGAGCTGCAAATCTGTGAAGACACCTGCGGAGAACGAAAAACACGACAACTCCTGTGACGAGCCCCTTGACAAGTCCATCCCATACTGTTCTGCTGTTGGTTCCCTGTTGTATCTGGCCTGCGCTACACGCCCAGATATAGCGTTCGCTGTTTCGAAGGTGGCACGAGCAATGGCGAACCCTACAAATCTCGACTGGATCTGCGTTAAACGCATTTTCAGATACCTCCGTGGTACTTCAGCATTGGGTCTGCTCTACACTTCAACTTCTGATGGGCTGTGTGCTTATTCTGATGCTGACTTTGCTGGAGACATCAAGACTCGACGATCAACCAACGGCTTCGTGTCCTTGATCAACGGCACAGCAGTTTCGTGGACCTCGCAATTGCAGAAGTCAGTGGCTTTATCGACAACCGAAGCTGAATTCGTTACTGCGAGCGAAGGTGCAAAAGAACTGGTGTGGCTCAACCGACTGCTGTCAGAAATTGGTACCTCTAGAGAGACACCAATTTTGTTCCTCGACAACGCCAGTGCAATCAAGTTGGTGAAGAATCACGAATTTCACAAAAGATCCAAGCACATTGCAGTGCGATACTACTTTGTGCGAGAACTTCATCAGAGTGGTGACATCAACGTGGAATTTGTGGCTTCGGAGAACCAACTGGGAGACATGTTCACAAAACCTCTAAACTCAAACAAATTTAAAACTATGTGCTCCAAAATTGGACTTACAGTTTAATTAATTAATCATTCTCAGATCAGTTTACGGGGAAGTGTTAAAGTTTAAACTGTTGAGAGATAGATGTCACTTTTGTATTATTTTTTACTATATATGTTGGTACTCTATGATGAGTCAGTCTTGTAAGTTACTTCTTTACACGACCACGCTGGAAAACTTTACCTAAATAAATCTGTTCAATTTTTCAAACTCACGTGCTGTTTTTTTACCGAAAATCTTGTTTCCCACAACACATATAAATGTGAAATGAAGTTGATAAAAGTTTGTAATCTATCAAGAACAAGTCCGGTACGTTCTTTTGCTACTTGGTACTCGATGCGATAGCGATGACCAAAAGTTCACAGCTTAAGTGTTCCATCAGTTCGTCGATCCTTTTTCCGCGTTGTTCAACAACAAGTAGTGAGACAGAAGAATGGAAGACTGGACCGTATTTTTTCGGGCTTGTTCTACATCGGTTAGGTAAGACAATTTGCTTAATACGATCAGGCAATTTGCTTGAGATAGGACGTAATATCCGATTAACTCTTTCTCCTTGACCATTGGCTTGTGGAGAAGAAATTGAATTAAGTATATGTTGTACGTCTAGAAAGTTGCTTTATTCAACGGAAGTGAAAACAGTGCCTCGGCCGACTATAATAAGAGAAATATTGGCTTAAAGCCGGCTCCACATATGCGGCATTCGGCGAATGACGAATATTCGTCATATGTCAAGTTGCTCGCCAAAGCTCGGAATATGCCGAGCACATAGGTATACACATATTCGTGTATCCCAAATCCCAAATCTTTGTCGAACATGCGGCCACTTTGATGTGGCAAAAAAACCGACAACTATATTGCATAAATTACATTGTTGGGTATGAGCTTCGGCAGAATTGACTATACATATACTTAAGACAATTTTGAACAAAATTTTGAACTCTGTTCTCTATCTGCCTTAATCAAAACCCCTTGGATGTAGTAGTAAGACAAGCCATAAACTCAGACTATATTACTACCACATCCATGGCTCAGTAGTCCGGCTGCCAAATCGAAGAATGAGAAATTTCACACGAAAAATGAAATTTTCCTCGCGGGAGTTTTGAAAAATACAAATATTTTCTAATAAAAATCACTTTTTTATTGTTTTATAAATTTTATTATACATAAAAATGATTACACTTGCATAGAAATAAGTATTAATATACATATATTTATAAACAGAAAAGTAAAATATTGACAAAGTTGAAAATACGAAAGGAAATACGAAATTTCGTGTGCGGGAATTTTAAATAAATGGAACATTTTGTTGCATTAATCATTTTTGATTACTGTTAAGCAATTTAACAAAATATTGGCAACAATTAATATACAAACATATATGAAATAATAGCAAAAAAACATATCTCTTCGTGTTTATTTGAAGTAAACAAATGCGTAATTATATATAAATGGAAAATTTATTCATCTTTTTAATAACTTTAATAATAAATCCAACAATGCAAATTACAAAATCTTATATTGTAAATAATTCAATCTCTTATAGTTATAAATCATTTTCATATTAATGTGAAGCATACTATAGTTATAGTACATAACAAAAAAGAATAAGAAACAATATATAATAAAGTAAAATATACATAAATAACAAAAAAGAATATGTAACAAAATATAATAAATTAAAATATAAATAAATAACAAAAAAGAATGTGAAACAAAATTTAACAAATTAACATATAAATAATAAAATTAGATAAATAAATTAGAAAACTAATAACAGAAAAATTACATAGAGTGCTGCATATTAATTAAATTTTTGAAGTTTCCTCGTTTTCAATGCTAAAGAACTATTATTTGTGGCTTTGGTGTAGTTATTTAATAAAATATTGCACAGTGGCGAGCACAATTTGCTGAAAATTTCAAAATTGGTTAAACCGCAAGAGCATACACGATCCAAGTCAACGTCAACGTTATCAGAATGGATTGACTCAAAAACTAGAGCCCTTAAGAGACCTTTCTGATTGGTTGTCCCTAAGAAAATTGTCGTGAATTCCATATTAGAAATTATGTACCAGAAGATAGCACACATATGGAAAAATAAAATTTTGACACTAGCTGTAAGAATGTGGAGTCCACCACGTTGCATCGCATCAAAGTATTCATCATCTATGGGGACACCTTTGTCTTCCATAACTTCGAGCTTACATCTGGCGCAATTGATTTTTCGCTCGGTTGCATATGTGGCATATCCACATGCATATATATGGCCAGATTCATCAATTTGAACACTTGCAAGATATGACGAATCAAAAATGGGCTTAAAAATTGTGGTGTCAATATTATCTTGAACTCTATTTTCGCCATAATCTGCGATAAGGCTTTGGAAAGTTTGCCTTTTGTGGAGAACAAAACATTGTGAATTCGAATTTTTTTCTCCGATTCTAAGAGTTCCGTGTAAGAAACATTATACCGACAACCAGAAAGAGACCGATATAAGCCGAATCTTCCTTCCACGTCGTCGGTTTCCAACTTTCCTAGCAAAACGTACTTTAAATTTAAATTGTTCAAAGTATAACTTACTAAGTCCAATAAAGCGGACGTAGTAAGAACTGCAGCTTGATAAGTATCAGAACAAAATGTATTGAAATTATTTTCTGCCTGATTCCAGGTGTGAAGCCAATTTATAAAATTGGTCAGAAATTCCACCTGGGCGCCAGATAAATTGAAAATAGAGCTACAGTAAACGTTTCTTCTGTCTCTACCTTTGTGAAGTTGTTTCACATTAACTATGTTCCACCAAGCGCGAATAATTTCGCAAAAATCGGCAGTTTGGAAGCAACCTTCGGACTTCAAGGCTGCGATGTTGGAATCATGGAACACTTTGTCTGCATAACCAACTTTTTGCCTATCCAGATTGCTAGTGTCAACAGTTTTTAAATTTAACTTGAAAGCCTTCCTAACACTCAGGTTTCTTTCGCGGTTAAACAGATTAGAAATATCTTGAAAGGAAGCTTTTTTAATTTCACCGGTCTTGAAATCACTATAAAAAAGTTGTTTGGGATCTAAGTTGATCCAATTGTTGCGAAAGTTTTTATATAAAACTAGTCACACTGCAAAAAGATTTTTTTGTCAGGGAAATCTGGATTGGGGAAATAGTTCTGTGACTTTTTTCGAAATACTTTTAACATATTTTGATTCGTTTTGCTATTATCCAAGAACAAGAACTTGAAATCATATTTTTTGCACAAATTTTATGACTTCTGTGGTAAGTTCGTGCAAATGCTTACCGGTACTAGTCGTGACCGGTACTAGTCGAACAATTTCACTAAAGTTTCCATAAATTGACTTAATCATATATGATTGAACGGTTCTAGCCAATTTTGAACTATTATTTTCCGCCAAACTGGTAACATTATTGGATTTGAATTGTAGGCACGGTTCAACGTAAATTTCGTCAATTAGTAATGCGCCTACTTTTTCTACATTACTATGTGACTTAATTGCATGCTCGAAATACCGTTCGTCGTTGTGTTCATTTTTAAAATCAGGTGTTATATTAAATGACGACGAAATACTTTGAAGGTGTCTTTTGCAATGGAGAAACATGAATTTGCGCAGAAGTTCGTATGCGGCGGCAGAATGCGAATATATTACTAAAGACATTATAATGATTGAAGAGTCGTACCGGGTTCTTTTGGAGAAAAAGTGTTTGAGTTGGTTAAACAATATTTCCAACTTTCCAGAATGTTCGTATTCATCGTCAACCTGAGAAGCTGCCTCAAGATTGCGCAAAGCAGCCGTTAAACATATTTCGCGACTTGGCTTAGGATTTTCTTGGCATTGCTTATATCTGCTCATAATATTCACAAGTTGCGACCAAAGACTAAGTTTTTTGGATTTGGGCAAAACCCATGAAAGATCTTGGTCGCTCAATTCAGAATCTTTCATAAAAACCCTAACAAATAGATCCTCCGAAACCGATATTCTGACAACGAACTCGCAAATTTCAGTTGGATCTTTTTCAACAATGAAGAAAATAATACTGTCCTCATGTATTTTAATAAACCAACTATTTAATTCTAATTGAGACTTAAAATTGTCTCGGAAATTTTTGGAATTGGTGATCCGGTCTTTACTGAAGAACTCTTCATTGATTTCGTCGCAATTCGCAAGAGCTTGTTCTCGGTGAATATTGGGATCTCTGCGTAAACATGATGGTTCTGGTTTTGACAAGTAGGACGGACAGTTTGGGAAAAGTGAGGGAACGGCAGTTTACGTTAAACGAATGCGTTTCAGAGGACGACCAACCTCATTGACTCGTTGAATTTCGGAATTTCGGAAGTGCTTAGAACAGACAGAGGAGAATTTCGTGGGTTGCCAATTTTCCCGGGGTATGCTCTTCATCCACGAGTTGAAGAGCGAAGTCTCGGTTTTCGGAAAGGAAAATGATGAAAATGTTCCATCTTTCGCGATGGAACAATCATAGTTTGAAGAACAATTAGGCTCACAACAACGACGTGGCATTTTGAAGTAAACTAAAGTATTCTTTATATATGTACTTTAAAAATTAAATATAAAGAGACAACTAAATCTATATGCAGCACTTCTATCAAATAAATAATAAATAATATAATAAGAAAAAATAAATCAAATAATAAAAACAATAACAAAATATCTGAAAACATAAAATAAATGAAATAGATTTAAGTAATAAACAAAATAGATTTAAATAAAAATCGAGTAATAAAAAATCCCGCGTGTCCGGATCCGGTCGCCTCGTCCTAAAATATTAAAAATTTATCTCTTCCCAATTAAAATATTAACGTACCACAAAAATTTGCTAAATCCATTGAGTTTCAGCGAAATCCGTTGACGTTCATTCCATCATTAAAAAGGAGTCTTCTGCTAAAAAGGAAACTTACACATTTTATTCATATATTAAATCTACTAATTTTTTTTTTGAAAAATAATAAAATTTAACACAAAAAACATTCAAAACAATTAAAACGAAACTCAAGTAACTAAATTTACATTTGAAAATTTTATACATGGTATCTCACCTTTAGGAAAACGTTTTGCACCAAGACACAAAAACATTCTTATAATCACACTATATAATCACACTTTTATTGAACGTTTTCCTAAAGCGACACTAATATTAATCTATTGAATATTCAAAAAATAACATTAAAATAACTTATAAAACACAAAAACACTCACAATTCTAATTTAAAATTGACACCGGAGAAATATTTTCATGTGTCAATTCCGACACCGCGCTTGGAAATGGCGCAATCCATAGGACTAAATGCCCACATAGACAAAATGTAGTTCATGGCTTGTCAAACCACTACATATCCAGGGGGTTTTGCCTTAACCAATAATTTTGCTTTATTTGACTGCAAGGCTTGTCAACACTAAAGAAACTTATTTGAATAACATTCTCTATCATCTCCCGAGGGACATAAGGTTCTCTATTGCCAGACTTTAAATTCGTCATTTCGGTTCTTTTAATATTTATTCCTCAACAGGGCCACCTTCCAGATCTGACCTAAGCTTTTCTATCTCAGGGTCACATTGTGTTACCTGTAAAAAGAAGTCTAAGTCTACTTCATAATAATGTCGTGATACGTAAACACATGCCACGAAATGCCTTTATGCCCCTACAAAGCCCTTCATACGCCCAAATGCTCACTCGGAGCGAACATCTATACTCTGTCTGCAGAAATTCTTGATGCAGCAACAGTACGAATGTCAAATGACCAAATGAAATCATTCACAATCCATCGATGAGAGCAACGTTCCACCGAACGCCCGAATGCCCCTCTGCTCCCCAAAGCCGTTCATATGCCCCAATGCTACTCGGAGTAAAAATCTATACCCGGTCATTCAAAAATGTCAGAAAGTATTATTCGAGAGACACCCATGGCGGCTTGTCAATCAAAAATTGCTACTTATCAATCGCAATTACGCGATATTCGTCGTGACGCGCCTCTAATTGACCTTGGAGAAGAAATAAATATCGAACCATGAATATTAAATGCTGACGTCGAAGAAAGTGAAACAAAAGGCGTTCAACATACATCACCGTTGTCGTTGATAATTTCACCATCATATTGTCTGGATTTTGCAGAAAGGGGAACTTCAAAGCATTTCAGGGACAGATGGCCTTCAACATGAATGATTTATCATGATATTCATGGAACAATGGATCATGGCAACAGAAATTGCCTTACTTGCAGAATGCTTGGCCTTGGAGCAAAAATCATCTGACTCTGGTATGATGTCACCCAAGCCTGAATTGGGGATAAGTGCTGATTAGGCAAAAAGATGGTAACAAATTATGCCAGAAAATGATCAGAGAATGAATGTGCCCAGGTCCGAATCTAGTACAGAAGGAAGCCAACAGCCAATCCAGTACAGAAGGAAGCCCATAGCCAACAGCCAATCCAGTTCAGAAGGAAAAAAATACATAGTCAACAGTCAAGCCAGTACAGAAGGAAGCCAACCGCCATTCCAGTACGGAAGGAAGCCCAGAAGGAAGACAGTAGTCAATACCATAGGAAAAAAGTCAGAACCCGAGAAGAGACATCAAACTTCAAATAAATAATTTACGGTGGGCCAATTGAATAGACTTCCAGTTATTTGAGTCCCAACCAGGTTTCATTTAGTCAGGTGGACAGTAATATCTCAACGCTTGCGGAACTTACAGTAGACGTCGGCGTCCCGTAACTTAGCAGAAACTATAATATTAAATTAACTATAATACTGTCTACCTATTGGTCATAAATAAACGAATTTATTCACCAGTTATGTCCATTTCTTCCGATATACCACTCTAGGCTTTACGCTGAACAACAAGAGCGTAGCTCACACAAAGTGAGAACAAAACGGAAAATAGTACGGGAACAGAAATGCAGTAACATTGCCGTAAAACTGCCAAATTTTGATATGGCCTACGAACTAAACATAAAAAATTTAAAAAAATTTTCAAAAATCAATAATTTTTTAGTTACTAGTAATTAATTTACTTATAAATTTCCAAAATTCCTATACAAAAACATTTAAAATCAAATTAACAATTGTCATATGTCAAATTATGGATTTGACACTTTTTAAACCTTTAACTACACCAAGTTTTTGTAGTAAAATGTAGTAAGGATGGGAAGTGCTTGCGTGAGTAAATATGTTATACTTCTCCCAATTTTCTTTTATACGAGAACGCTAAATACTCAAATGTAGTAAAAAAGTAGTAAAAGTAGTAAGACTTACGAGTACGGGAACAGACCTAATCACTGAAATGAGAATTTCAGAGTTCTCATATCCTGATACGCAAACCTTTCCGAAAATCGAAATAAGAATTTGTACTGACACTGACTGAACATTTGCACCCTGTCATAAGTTTATGCCTATTAACAAGCGATGTACGTTCCTTTTTGTATAATCTGAGGTTAGTTCTTCGTAGACCATTTGTGATGGGTATTGTATCATCTGAGTAACGAGCCCCTTAATAATACACATTCCAATGGAGATGTAACTCATGTGTATCTTCGCTTTGCTATTTTGTTAACAAATTATCTTTAAAGACGCAAACGATGTTACGTCGTACTGTCGAACTTCGAAGTTATGGAGTGGTTGCAAGAAATGAAAGACACGACTAAAAAACATGGATTGAGAAACCTTTCAACGATTACCTATGAAGTATTTTGACCAATAAATATGTTTACAAAAATTTCTAACAAAAATGTAGGAAGACGTTACAATTCTTGAAGGAGACCCCATGTAGACATCAGACAACTGAAAATGTTGCTTCATTTTTAAACGCAGTCAAAATGTATAATCTCACTAAGAGTGAGTGCTTGCTGCTAGTGAATGAACCTCCGAAAACAGCTCTACACATCCAGCTTGTAAGTACACTAATATGTACAATCCACTCCCACTATTTATATTTAATAATTTCTAGTTGATCGAGGATAGTGAAGAACGTTTGACAGAATCCCAAGTGAACGAATTGATTCAAATTGCCCATCAATACTTATTACCTACAGTAACTGAATAAACATTGTAACTGAATGCAATTAAATATGTTTATTCTCTAAGGAAAATTTATCGTTTTTGGTCTCCTAAGTCCTCTATAAAATCTTCTTCGACCTCTGGCCACTTTTCAGGAATGACATCAAACAATTCATCCTTGACGTCACCTTGTATAACTATTTCATCCTCACCTGTAACAGATGACCCACACGCAAATTTCGTACCGAAAAACTTCGCTGCGACTTTGAGATCGATGTCTATCAAAAATAAGCTGATATATTTATCTCAAAAGGGAAGCTGTAACTTATACTAAATGAGTTTAGGCCGGTGACGACAGTGACTGACTTTTTCTTGCCTCGAGGAGCTCTCGAGACACAAATTTTTTTTGGTGTATCATCCCGTTTTTTAGCTTTCATCATTCCTTTTCCCCCTCGTTTTTGACGTTTTTTGTCGTCATCGCCTAAAGCGCCGTCTGCTCCAGATTCTCCGTCAGCAACCTTAACTTTCTCGAACTCAGCCGGTAAATGTTTTTGTAACCATTGTTTACATTTTTCATACTCTGGGTAATATTCGCAGTACTGAAATATTAAATTTGCTTTACGAACAATTAAACGTAAAAAATATAAATAACTTCTAATGGCATTGAGCAATTTCCACAATAAATCACGGAAACAGGATATTCAACTCCTTCTCGAGGACCCATTCTTAAGTGTTCTGGAATTGAAGGTGCTTCGGTCATAGTTTATTCGGGCTATCCTAGAATTTTTGTAAGCGTAAAAAAAAGTCCGGTAGTTGACAGTATTTTGTTCTTTAACGTCAACTCTTCAATTGACGTTAACTCTTAGATCACAGAGAACAGGATGGGGCTGCTCATCTGGAATCCGTATACATATAGCGGGATAGCAGCGACATAATCGAGAGTGCACATATAAGTCATGAATGTAGGAATCCTAGCGATGGTTCACCTCTGTGAAAGATATCGCGAAATCCAGGAAAGTGATGGTAAGGTGAGTGGAAGAGAGGAGTGGCCAGTCGACCAGAAATCCCTATCCCGATGTGGATTCCGAGATTTCGTTTTCTTAGTGTGTGTGTGTCCGAATTATTCGGAGTGTCACATTCATCATTTTGGTCGCGGATGTTGAACGAGTAACATCTCTTGTTTTTTATTTTTTAACCAATTTTATGAGTTTTAACCTAGCAGGGAAAATTAATTATCTGCTAGAGAATGCATCATAAATTTGGATATTAATGCACTAAATTTTCAAATTTACGAAAATCATAAGACACGTATTTACAACTTCACCTCACGAGAGCCAAACAAAAATCATATCTTATGATTGTGTTTGTGAATTGTACCGAATTTTGGCTGGCTGGATTTCTGAATTTCATTCACAGATGTGAGCCCTAGCCTGGAAAGTGAAGGAAAGCGAGGGTTCACTTATAAGCCTGGAAACGTGGAATCCTAATAGTCAAAAGTTGGTATAATTCACAACATTAATTCAATGAATTCACAAACACATTCATAAGACATCATATATGTTTAATTGGGTCGTTCAGAATCTTCATCCTCATCATGCACAGATTCTATTTCGAGGATATCAGCTTCGCTATAAACATTTGCTCTTCGAAGAATATTATGTAATACAGCGCAAGCGTTTATAATGCGTCCGGCTCTTGTTGGATTATAATTAAGTATATTTCCGGAAAAATGCATCGAAACGAGCTTTTTAAAATACCAATCCACATTTCAACCATGCGCCGTGTCTTTTTGTGTGCAATGATGTAACGTCTTTCAGATTCACTGGATGGATTACCGTATGGTGTCATCAGCCATGGCTGAAGTGGAAATCCGCTGTCGCCTAAAAGCCTAAAATTTCGTTTTCCGTTATTATGCGCTGTCTTTAAAAATTCCTGCACTGCAGAGCGACGCCAAATGTATGCATCATGAGATGTTCCCGGAAACTTTGCATTACCTTATGTTATTAAATAATTTGGATCGGAAATAAGTAGCACGTTGATCGAATGTGCCCCTTTCCTACAGTAATAAGCATGATCCACATCAGCCGAAGGCGAGATGTTTTTAATATGGGTTCCATCTATTAACCCTATTATTCCGGGGCAAGAAAATTGCTGATAGAATGCTTGTTTAAAACTTCTTTGCTCACGATCATCAGGAAATCGCACATATTCCAAGCAAACCTCATTCAATATGTCTGCCACTTCATGTATGCATTGATGAACCGATGTTTGAGACATGCATGACAGAAGATCCTGCCCTATAGATCGTTGAAAAACGCCCACTGCAAAAAATCAAAGGTCACATAAAAATCTTAGGTGTACCGGAATCGCTGATGGTCTTTAATTTATAAAAAATTTGGGCTTTGATTTCTCTAAAATTTCCAAACACAAGTTTCGAGGCAGACGATACAAGTCCGTGAATTGTTGTTCCGTTGTATTGTGAAATGGGTTTTCTGTATCCCTTAGATTCCGTCTTACTAATAAGAGTCGCCTCCTAAAAATTTAATTAAATGTTTATACTCTGCACAAAAAATTACACCTAAAATAATATGTTCACCTTCTATTTCGACGCAGTATTCTGCGAATGATAAATATGTATACAAGATCCAAATCCCAATGAGTTCTCACGTTTTTTTGAAATAATATTATTCAACAATGTCACTTAAACAATAATATTTATAACTATTATTATCATAATACGAAGAGTATTATTTTAACACGACTAGCAGACAAGCGAATTGATGTTAAATTTGACAGCTCACCACATCATTCACCTGGATCGAAAATACATTCAGCACAGCAAATTCATTCACTCATGCGGAATCGCTCTTTTGGGAAAAGTGAACACCGTGTCTTTCGGTGAATTTTGGTTTTGGTGTTCACCGGACAGAAACTCACCAATTCTGAATCTTGGTCCTGGTCGACTGTCCACTTCTCTCTTCAACTCACCACTGGTGGGGTGGCTAGTCTGTCCCTTAGTTCATTGAAAACTTCCACGCATCTCTCGTCTCATTTAAATTATACATCTTTTTGACGTGAAAATGTCATTCTTCTCGTTGAGTGTGTGCATTGAATGCAACTCTATATTATTAATTGTGTTACAAAACACTGTCATATTTGAATCGCAAATAACGACGAAACTAATTATACGATAACATCGACTGAGGTCACAATGGAACGAGCACATTTGTACGTATTTATTGTGCAGCGCTTGTTTTGTCCGTGACGTCATCGAACTAGTGTAAGCGCCTACGCGTAATTGTTGTAAATGAGGGTTGTGTAAAATTATGAATTATTGAAATCGCGTATAGCTACGACGTTCATTCAGGTGTCTATGGCTAGACCTCTGGAAGAACTACTCGGCCTCCTAGTGAAACAACAAATTAAATAAAAAAAAGAAAACTGGTTCTGTCCGGGCCAGTCGGTTGAAGTGAAATTTCGGGTTAGTCTAATTGGTTTTCTGTTTTCCCTTTCCCTTCGCTATACTTGCACTGTACACACCGTACTTGAAAACTAGTTTCACACTTAATTATAATAATTCACATAGAATAATTCCGATTCAAAATTAAAAGTAAAATGAGCACGCGACTTACGATATCTGTTTAGACCGAAATTAAAACTTTTTTCTTGAACTTAATTCTTTTGAATTCCACTAACTTGTTTTTGTTTTATATTAAAACACAAAAACGCTTCTTCAGAAGCATGCATTTATTTGAACTTCATATTTTTTCACACAATAGGCTTAGCTCTAATCTTGAGGAATTCTTAAACGTTCCATTTGAATTCAGGTTCAGACTGAATTTACTAATTTCGAAATCGATAATGTCAATTTTCAAAAGATGATTATTGGCCTAATTGGCGCTATGTTGGAGGTGCAAAATCGACCGGAGGTACAAATTCGAGTTGGAGTTTATTGCCCTCACTTAACACTCAAATTTACTGATGATTATGTTATAACTTAATTATTATTATTATTACAACGTTTTTATTAGGTTGCTTTCTTGTCTGTCTGTCTGTCTGTTCGGGTGGAATCTTGCAATTGGTTTTTAACTAACTTCCCGATGAGCTACAGACTTGAAACTTTAAACATAGCCCAGAACTGGAAGACAATGCAATATTATATATAAAAAAAAATTCAATTTAAAAAAAAAAGAAAAAAGCAAAAGCCCGCTTAGGGGAGATATCCTATAAACGGACATTTTTAAACAAAGGACAATATTTTTGGGGCCAAACAATTCCAATTTTGTTAAGTAACGGATCTCTCTTGATAGGACGCCACCGTAATCCGACGCGGGCAGAATCTCGTTTCATTATTTTATTGAAATGCCCGTATGAACTGACATAAAACGAAGTTTGTGTATGAAAAAATACCGTTCGGTTCCCTGGAAAAGTCGTTTAAAATCAAAGCATTTGGCGTTATTCGGAATAGGCCACACAATTTCTTTGCGTTTTAAGCATATCAGGCGAAAAATGAGTGAAATTGAATCAAATCTTTAACTTTGAAGGAAAAGATTGAATTTGTAGTAATTGGGGAAAGGAATACACGCAAAAAAAATTCGGAGATGGGGCCAACTCCCATGAAAAACACGGTTATTTTAAAACTGAGGAACTTAATATAGTCAAAACAGGTTATGACCGATACTCAAATTTCACTTTTGCAATGGGGCATTCGCTTTAAACGGACAAAATTGAGGGAATCATGCTTGAGAAGTTTTGCCATCTAAGGTCTCTCCATTAATATCCTCGATATCCTGCACCCTCCAAAGTGGCCACTAGTTAGAGTAGTTGATCTTCATACAGAACCTGATGGATTGACGAGCGTCGTTACGGTTAAAATAGCTGTATCTACATTTAAGGGGCCTATATTAAAATTGTATCCATTATCTGTAAAAGCAGACCCACTTTGAAGATGTTCGGTGTGAACGAACGGTGGCAGAATGGTCATATTCCTTCCAATCTTAGCGTGCTCAGCACCAGCAATGCTTGGCAAGGCAGATGCGTGGTTCATTTATCTTCAAGGAAAAAGGTATCGTAGAAGGCGCTTGAAGTAGGACTGCTATGATTTTTTTAAATTGTTCATTCTGCTTTCAGTTTGGTTTTGGAAATTACGACTTTGTTGTCTAATTTGACTTTCTTTGAATAAATTTGTGTAATTTACCATTGCTGTTTTTTTTGCTAATATTTAATTGATTAATTGGTGCTAGATAGGTGTTAGGTCATAACAAAAGGATTACGCTTCTAGCAATCCACTTAAGTATTGGTAAGTTCCTCAGTGCTTTGGCACAAATGACGAGCACGCTAAAGACTCTGTGGCACTAATTCGGTCAATAACAAATGGAGGCAAGATCTATTAAGGCTCTGACATGGGCCGTCTGCTTGAGTGATTCATTTAGGTAACCCAGGCTGGAACTAGAATCCTCATTCCGGGTTGGACCTTGAAGAGTTCAAAGAGTGTTTTGATTTTGAAGTGTCCAAAGTGTTTATGTGTTTGAGCCTTAAAGTATTGAGACTATTAAACGGTTTAAGTATGCATGGCTGGGTACTGCCAGTTTTTTCCATAATTTATGCCTAGGCCGCGTAGAGCACAGACATATTCAAGAGATTCTTTGAGTTTGAATCATGAACAGTCGGGATCTTTAGCGTGCAACGCAGTTAATGAACTGTCACTGTTGTTAGACAAATGGTTTAACAACGTTGCTTTCTACAACCAGAATATATTAAAGTTCAAAAGTTTAGGTTCCTAACCCCATACAGATTGTGACAATTTCTACGATGGTCATGGAGACAGCCACCCAACGTAAGCGATGCCTAGAGAAGAAGAAGCAAAAACGACAAGAGCAGCTTCAACAGGAATCAGAAGCATGTAAGTCTGCAAGATTAGCCAAACGGCATAGTGAAGCTGAAGAAGTTCCCGCAAAACAGCGCTGTGTCGATCGTGCAAATGCCAAGGAACGAATGGCTCAAACGAGATCGATCGAAACGATGGACACATATTCCTCTCGACTTGCCAGTGACGCGAAACGACATGCGGAGGCAAGAGCCATTGAAACAGGCGATGCGCATACCTCTCGCCTTCCTAGTGACGCATTTCGTCATGCTCAAGCAAAAGCAAGTAAAACGGCCGATGAGCATATCTTTCGTGTTGCTACTGACGCACTTCGTCATGCTAAAGCAAGAGCGATTGAGACTAAGGAAGCGCATGTCTCTAGACTGGAATCAGATCGATTGAGAAAATCTGAGCTAAGAGCTAGAGAGACAAGTCAGGAACGTGAAGCAGGACTACAACGTCAACGTCAGGCCTACGCTCAAAGGGTAACTGAGGCAGATTTTAACTCAACCATAAATACTTTTTGCGATAAGTGCTGTGATATCTGCCAGAAAAAATGCTACCCTAATAGTGAAAGTGAAATATCATTTAATTTCGCCAAAGCCATACTTGCCATCGGAACTTTCCTCTAAAAATGTTTTGCTTGTTTGCCATCGGTCCAATACGCACTTAAAGAGCTCAAAATGTTATGCTCCATCCAAGGCGTATTGGAATAACTTGCTTCTAGGTGATGTTCCCGATGAAATTGCGGCACTATCCGAATCAGAACGACGTTTGCTTCAGCGCATCATTCCGTACGTCAAAGTGATCAAATTTCAAGGAAGATTTGGTCAATACGGTTTCAAAGGACATGCAACATTATTTGCTCTGGATATCTTTGAATTCAGCGAAATGCTACCCGAAATGCTTCCTCGATCGAACACAGATGTAGGAATTGTTGTAGTGACTGAAACTCTGGAGAACTTGAATGTATCCAGAGATTTTAATATTTCACCGGAACGTGTCTACAAGGCACTTGATTGGCTTACTGCAAATAACCCACTCTACAAGGATGTAAGAATTAATCGATTTGCGCGATTAAATACGCAGGATATCATCCGAGTTATATCAGCTCAGCAGCAACGACGAAGTGAACCTGATAACCGAGCTACCGATGGTTCAGCTCGTAGTGCCTACATGCGAATAAATGATTTATCGCGAATCGGGCGTGCTTCGTGGAACCAAGCAAATGAAAAAATTTTTCGATCCAGACATGCTGGACATTAATGTTTCACCATGGTCGTGGCAAATTTAATTCGTGCTGCCATCTTAAATGTATACAATTTGGATACAAATGTTTTAAATGGAAACATGATTGAAGGCGATAGATTTTACGAATGCATTGATTGGGAAACTAAAAAACAACCAGGTGCCTTTCCAATTGATAATCGCGGCTATTTGGAGATCAGAAATCTTGATGTTGTAAGACATGACGTTCTGATGTTTGATAATGCCTTTGTCATTGAATATGACGATGTAAATGGCGCCTTCAATGGCAGCTTATGCGACAGGGAAAATGATGGAATTAGTTTCCTAAATATACGTGCTTCGATAAACTTACTGTTAGCCGAACACAATGTTGGAATTTTGATGGTTGCTGCCAGTGCATATGGTCTCATGTATTATAACAGCAAATTTTATTTCACTGATTCCCATTCATGTGGGCCAAAGGGAAAGAGTGGAGCACAAAATGGAAAAGCATGTGCCATCGAATGCGATACTTTTGACGAGTTCCTTCGTATTATCCGCCGAACTGTGCATTCTAATGCAGGTACACAATTTTCAATAAATGTCATCAATGTTGTCGTCAAAGAAAGAGTTTGTGGCGACTCAATATATGGGATCATGAAAGGAACAGAAAATGTGCTCGGGATAGCTCAGTGGTTAGAGCACCCGCCCGGCAAGCGGAAGGTCCGTGGTTCGATTCCCGGTCACGAGCATTACACATTTTTCTCCCAATATGATCGCCATAAGTTGTACCAATGCAGCAATATTTAGAGGCGCATCAATCGGTTCAGGTAGATGAAGAAAATAAATTGCAACCAGAGCCTGTACAAACGTTTGTTCCTGTGCAAACATCTGTAATGGCGCCAATTGATCACGAGCAGCCAGATGTTAATGATGAATTCAAGGAAAGTAGAAACATCAATAAAATTGTTCGGAAAACTAAGGATAATATTGTGAATGTTAATCGAGAGCTGAAAGCCGAAGAATTCTCATGGTTCCATCTCTTTCCATATGGCAACAATGGCTTGAACGAAGAGCGCTCGGTAATAATCACGCCATTAGATTATTTCCAGCAGCGAATTCTAGGCTTGGATACTCGTTTTCAAAGAAGTGACTATTTATTTTATGCACTCTTCATGTTTGAATATCTTCGAGTGCAGTCGACAATCAATGCATGTGAGAGAGCTATACGAGGCCAAGAAGGTGTTGTCGAGGACCTTCATTTACATTTAAGGAATCTGAGAGGATCGGCATCATATTGGCGAACAGCTCACAACGAATTGATTGCATTTATTCGTTGTCTTGGTCCTCCAACTTGGTTTATTACTTCGAGCTGTAATGATTTAAATTGGCTTGACATGCGCAAAGCTTTTTGATTGCAGATGGCAGACCTGATGAAGATCCTAGCCAATTAAGTCTTGATGAGGTACAGCGTTTGATAAAATCTTATCCTGTTGTATTGAGCCGACATTTTTCCCGTCGTGTCGATGCTTTCATGAAGCAGATCAAGCGAAATGATAATCTTCTTGGTGGAAAAGTGATCGATTTTTGGACACGAATTGAGTTTCAGAATCGGGGCAGTCCACATGTCCATCTTGTCGTATGGATTGAAAACGCTCCATCTTTTGAAATTCCAGAAGGACATGCGTATGTCGACCAAGTGATTTCATGCCGCTTGCCAAGTGAAGAAGAAGACCCAGATTTACGAGCACTCGTCAAACGCAATCAAATTCATCACCATACTCATACATGTCACAAGAACAACTCTGAGTCATGTCGATTTGTTTTTCCTCGTGAGCCTTGTCAACGAACTCGTATTGTGCCGCCGAGTTCTGAAGAGTTCATTCGAAATGAAGGACGATTCTGCACTTTGAAACGGACAACGAATGAAAAATGGGTCAATAATTATAATGAGAAAATTTTTAAGTTTTGGAATGCAAATATGGACATACAGCCATGCGGATCCAATGAATCCATTGCCCACTACATCGCCAAGTACATTTCAAAGACGGAACCAGCAGATGTAAACAAAGATGTCGCTCAAGCTATTCGTCAAATTCGTCGCGAAGAAGCTAACATTGCAAGAAAGATCTTCAAATCATGTATGCGGATTTTGAAAGAGCGACAAGTTTCCGCATCAGAATGTGTTTATCGACTCTGCCACCTTCCACTTCATTCAAGTTCAAGAAAGTCAGTATTCTTAAATACAAGAAAGCCCGATCAACGATATCGAGTGCTGAAATTTGACGACAATAAAGCAGTTGGACTTTGCTTAAACATATTTGAACGATACGCAAATAGACCAAGGCAACAAGAGCAAGGTTATGATTTCCTAAACATGTGCTTATTTGAATTTGCGATGAATTTTGAGCCATTTTATACAAAGAATGCGGGAAATAGTGAAGAAAGCATTGATGCAGAAAAAGAAGAGCAACCAACAAGACGAAGACTCATCAAGCTGGCAAACAACACTAAAATGGTAATTAGAAATGTTCAAGCTGTTGTACGGGTGCCATTCTTTCAAATGCAGACTGATCCGGAAAATTATTTCTATAGCTTACTCGTGCAATATATACCATTTTACTCGGAAGACGAATTGATTGATGAGCATAACAATGCACGGGAGGCTTTTCTTGCTCGAAAAGATCAATTGAGGCAAAAAAATTCATACCTCGAAATCCATCGTGCAAGAGACAGACAACTTGAAACTGCATTCAATCAGGCACATGCTTTCAATCTTCTTGAAAACCCAGAAGAAATAGTTGCGGCAGAACATGAAAATGAATTTACCGAACAGGCGATGACAAACGAACAGTTCCAAAATGTATGTGGAGCAATGAATTTACGACAGCGACAACTATTAAACACCATTACTCGCAGTGTCCAGGAACAAATGAACGGAACTCCGAGACGCATTAGAATGTTTGTCACCGGAGGTGCTGGAGTTGGCAAAACATTCACTTTCAATGCACTAAAAGAACAGGTCAATCGCTGCTATGGTAAGAAAGCAGTTAAAGTTGGCGCATTGACCGGTGTAGCTGCACGACTTGTTGGTGGAACAACGCTGCATACATTGTTCAAATTACCAGTTGAGAAAGATGGGAAAATTGCAGGAAATTTGGTACCACTCACAGGTAACTATTTGAAAGTTATGCGAAATCAGTGGAAGGACGTCGAATTCCTGTTCATCGATGAGATTTCCATGGTTCCATACGAAATGATGTGCATGATTGATTCTAGATTGCGCCAATTGTAAAAGAAGGAAAATGAACCGTTCGGTGACATCAATATTATGGTTTTTGGAGATTTATTTCAGTTGCCACCTATCCGAGGATCCCAAGTATTCCACCAGCCTGCTAAATTCATTCCGGCAACTCATTTGTGGAGACTTCTAATTTTTGTGGAGTTAACGGAAAACATGCGACAACATGGCGACACAGCATTCGTCGATCTTTTGAATGCTCTACGGGTTGGTGAGTTTAAGGCCCCACATTTTTCTCTTTTGATGTCAAAAGTGTTGACAGAGGCATCTGGAAATTTTGATTTGGATAGAGCAATTCGCATATATCTAACTCGTGCACAAGTTGATGCACACAACACAGCCGTCCTTGAACACTATTGAGCCCAAGGAGTTAGAATTTTCAGAATTCGTTCTCAGGATGTGCTAGTGAATGCGACAAGTAACACCGACAACGTTAGCATGGATAATATTGTGTCAGGGGATATAAACCAGACTGGAGGCTTACAAAAAGTGTTGGAAATATTCAAAGGAGCGAGAGTGATGCTTCGCTCAAATATTAACGTAGAGCGAGGAGTTGTCAATGGTGCAAAGGGCACTATCACTGAAATTGTTTGGCCCTATGATTCTGACATTCCATCGGTTCGTATCGACTTTGGCAGAGATGGAATTCATTTAGTCAAGCCGAAATCAGTACAGTTTCAGGCACTCCGAAACTATGGAACAATCGAGCGAACACAGCTCCCATTAATACTCTGCTGGGCCGGCACAGTCCATAAAATGCAAGGATGCACAGTGGACCATGCTGTTGTATACCTCGGATCTGCACTATTTGCCAAAGGACAGGCATATGTCGCATTGAGTCGTGTCAGATCATTAAAGGGCTTAAGAATAGAGGAGCTCGATTGCTCAAAGCTTACTGACAAGGCACCATGCAATGAAGATGCAATGAAAGAGATGGAAAGAATGCGAACACTTGGAGTTATAGCACCATAATTTAATTATAATTAATTTGTTTTAATACGAAAAAAAAATTTTCAAATTGTAAAAAAAGAAACTAAAAAACTTTTAAATCATAAAAAATAAAATTAAAAACAGGCTGTTTGAAGTCAATTGGAAATTTTCAGACTTACAAGACTAAAAAACAGAAAATAATTATTTGAATAAAAAAAATTTTTTAATATACAACGTTTTTAAAACGGACTAAAAAGTATAAAATAATTTATCCTATCCCAATAGAGATTTGCAACACCATACAGATCCCTTACTCCATACAGATTGTCCTGGAAATTTGTGATTGTGAATTTTTAATAACTATGAAAATACTTGTAAGATTAAAAACGAAAAACGTGGGGCGCATATAACTCATTGGCAGCTACTCCTTACACTTATTACCTTTATCTATTGGATACACACGTTTTCACGTTTCACGCATACACGCTTTTTGTTTTTGTTGGCAATTACGGAGCAGTGGCAAAACGAACGCAGCCAACGACGGTACTTTGAAGAGATTGGGAAGAGTTAGTTTTAGTCGTAGTTATGGTGGCATGTAGCGCGGTGGACTATTTGAATAAATATATTTTGTACAACACAAAGATTGTAACAGTGGCGACGAGGATATTTGGAAGGAAAGTAAAATTCGCACGGTAGAAATGGCTGAGTTAACCGAATTGATTCAAAAGTTGGTGGAACAGAACCAACAATTGCAAGCACAACATGCGGCGACTCTTAAAGAAATTGCAGACCGGCTAAGCGCAGCGCCTCACAGCAATTTGGAACAGCGCATGGACAGCCTTGCAAATTGTATGCAAGTTTTCCGACATGACCCGGAGTCCGGGCAAACATTCGAAAATTGGTACCGCCGTTATGGAGAAATTTTCCAGGAAGACGCCATATTCCTTGATGACGCAGCAAAAATCAGATTATGCTTACGCAAACTCGACGCTCCCGTTCACGACAAATAAAAAGACGTGCTACTCCCGAAGGCGCCAAAAGACTTCTCGTTCGATGAGATAATAGGGAAACTTAAGAATATGTTTGGTCGACACGAATCAATTTTCAATTTACGGTACAAGTGTCTACAAATAGTAAAGAGTGAATATATCGCTTTTGTGACGTATGTGGCACATGTAAATCGCAAATGCGAAGATTTTCAACTTAAGGATCTGAGCGTTGATCAATTCAAGTGTCTTATTTTCGTATCAGGACTATCGTCACCTCAAGACGCGGAACTGCGAACGCGTCTGCTCGCGAAATTAGAGCAGGACCAGAAAGCAGACCAAACCTTGGAGAAATTAATTAGTGAAACGCAGCGGGTAATAAGCCTGAAACGTGACACAACGCTGATAGAAAATAACGCCAACACACAACCGGCTGTACGGGCAATTAAGCAATTTCCTAAACGACCGGCAGCAAATGAGAAACCTCGATCAGATCAAAATGAAAAACCTCGGACAGATCAAAATGAAAAACCTCGGACAAATCAACCGAAATCAAATTCAAATAGCTCTAATGCAAGCGCAAAACCACCCAGACCATGCTGGCTCTGTGGTGGAGTACATTTTGTGCGCAACTGCACGTTCGTTGCGCATAAGTGTAACGAATGCAAGGAAACCGGACATAAAGAAGGATATTGCAACTACTCTCAGACTTCGAAGACGAAAAGAAGAGCTAAACAGCCATCAAGAGCATATCTCCTACGAGTCAATGAAATTCATAGCGAACACAACTTGGATGATTTTGCAGCAAAGCGGAAATTCATTAACGTCAAGATAAACCAAACTAGTGTTAATTTACAGATAGACACAGCTTCCGACTTGACCATAATTTCAAAAGAAATGTGGGAAATGCTTGGATCACCCGGAACTAAACTGGGCCCCACGACAATTAGATCAGCGTCAACGGACATCGTCCCCATTATTGCAGAGTTTGAATGCGAGATGGGGATTCCACATATCGGGCAAGTATCATCAGGCAAATGCCTTGTAACAAGCATTAAAGGATTAAATGTTCTAGGTATTGACTGGATAGAAAGATTCGGCATATGGAACCGCCCAATTAATTTGATATGCAATACTTTACAAACATCAGTAACGGAACGAAATGTAGTCACAAGCGAGTTACAACGAGAATTCCCTAAAGTCTTCAGTGATACACCGGGCAAGGGTGCACCTCAAACCAAATATAAGGCCTGTGTTTCGTCCTAAAAGACCGGTATCATTTGCCGCTCTCGAAGCTGTGGAAACGGAACTCAAACGCCTTCAAGACCTGAATATCATTAAACCTGTCGAATTCTCCGAATGGGCTGCACCAATTGTAGTAGTAAGACGACCGAATGGGCGAATTCGTATTTGCGCAGATTATTCAACCGGACTAAATTCTTGCGTGGAAGTAAACGCATATCCACTTCCAACTCCAGAAAACATGTTTACACAATTAGCAGGTAGCAAAGTTTTTAGCAAAATTGACCTATCGGATGCCTACCTACAAGTAGAGGTTGACGACGAATCTAAACGGTTGATGACAATTAACACACACAAAGGCTTATTCAATTTCAATCGCCTTGCACCCGGTATCAAATCAGCACCGGGCAGTTTCCAACAAATTATCGATACAGTATTATCGGGACTCGATGGAGTGATAGCTTATTTTGATGACATTCTGGTGCATTCAAAAGATGAAGACTCACACAAAACTGCCCTGGAACGTTTATTTGACCGATTAAATAAATACGGGCTACGCGTAAAGGCAGAGAAATGCGATTTGATGACGAACCAAATAAAATATTTGGGAGTAATCATAAACGCTGATGGTATCAAATCGGATCCCTCGAAAACTAGAACGATCTCAGAGCTGCCCATTCCCCAAGATGTCCAGCAACTACGCTCCTTTCTAGGAGCTATAACATTTTATGCGAAATTCATACGGCAAATGCACGATTTGAGAGCACCTCTGGATCGACTGCTCAAGACAGACGTAGAATGGAAATGGTCGCCGGAATGTCAAAGATCGTTTGATAAATTCAAACAGATGCTGACTTCTGATCTACTGCTCACGCATTACGACCCCGCATATCCAGTTAAGGTTTATGCTGATGCAAGCAACACGGGAATCGGTGCATCGATGTCACACGTATTTCCAGATGGAAGAGAAAAGATGATAGCGCATGTATCACGTACGCTTACAAAACCGGAGAAAAACTACAGCCAAATAGAGAAGGAAGGTTTGGCACTCGTGTACGCTGTTAAGAAGTTTCATCGCTATCTTTTCGGAAGAATATTTACACTCGTAACCGATCATAAGCCATTGCTAAGTATTTTCGGTTCCAAAAACGGAATTCCAGTATATTCCGCAAATCGACTACAACGCTGGGCCCTAATATTAACAACATATGATTTTGACATCCAATATACAGCCTCAACAGAAATAGGAACGGCTGATATGCTGTCACGGCTAATCGACACCTCCCGAGTCAACGAAGAGGACTACATCATAGCTCGCTTACATTTCGAGGGCGAACTAAATGAACAAATCGAAGAAACTTTCGAAGCGTTGCCAGTAAGTCGAAAGATGATTGAAAGAGCGACACGAAGCGACAAAACTCTGCGAAGCGTTACTAAATATATTCAAACAGACTGGCCGGATGTCAAACAGCAGGCTCAAGAGGATTTAGAAGTCTATCAATTGTATACCAGAAGACGATCGTTATCCCTGATAGATGATTGCATTATGTTTGGGGAACGCATAGTAATACCGAAACAATATCGTAAACGGATACTACGTACGTTACATAAGGCACATGTAGGTATAGAAGCAATGAAGATGTTGGCGAGAGCTTATGTTTTTTGGCCTAAAATCGATGATGATATCACCAACATGGTGCGCTCGTGTAATTCGTGCGCTGAAAATGCAAAACTACCAGTTAGAACACTGCTGCAGTCATGGCCAAGAAGTACTAGACCCATGGAACGAGTACATACAGATATCGCAGGTCCAATAAACGGGAATTGGTACATCATAAATGTCGACTCCTACTCAATGTTCCCGGAAGTGCAGGAATGTAAAAACATTACTTCGGAAACCTGCTGTGAAAAATTAACTGAGTTCTTTTCGCACCACGGAAATCCGGAAACGCTAGTTACTGATAATGGAACCCAGTTTACAAGTGCACTTTTCAGAAACTTCTGTGAGTCCCGTGGAATATCTCATATAACAACACCGCCGTTTCACCCGATGTCAAACGGGCGAGCAGAAAGATTTGTCGATTCCATGAAAAGGGCTCTTAGAAAGGCAGAGGGGGAGGGAAAGAGCAACGAAATCCTTTTAAAATACCTCCAGGTTCATAGGGCGACACCGAATCGCAATGCCGAACAAATGAAATCGCCGGCTGAACTATTCCTAGGTCGACCAATTCGGACTGAGCTCGACTTAGTGAAAGCTACCCCACAGCGGAATTCCGAACGGAATCTAATCCAGGAACAGCAGTACAACAGGCACCATGGAGCGCGGTTGCGAGAGTTCGCGGTTGGAGACAAAGTGTACGCAAGAGTATATCGCCGAAATGATTCATATTGGGAAAAACGCATCATTAGTATTGGGAAAGTGATCTACCTTGTGGAGCTTCTCGGCGCAAAACGAACCATTCGCTCATCCACGAATCAATTAAGGCTTCGTTATATGTACCTCCAATCACGTCAACAACGAAGGTGTTATACCACAGGATATCCTCATACCGTCGACCATAGATAGTCACAGTGAAACATTGGAAGCTATAGGAGCCACTCAAAGTCACCAAGCTTCCACACCAATGACAGTAACTGATCCAGCACCATCATCCGCGAGTTCCCCGAGACAACGGCCGTCACGCACGCGACGCACACCTACTTACTTGGAGGACTACGTGTTTAATTAAGGAGGGAGATGTTGGCAATGACGGAGCAGTGGCAAAACGAACGCAGCCAACGACGGTACTTTGAAGAGATTGGGAAGAGTTAGTTTTAGTCGTAGTTATGGTGGCATGTAGCGCGGTGGACTATTTGAATAAATATATTTTGTACAACACAAAGATTGTAACAGTTTTAAATCTTACAAGTATTTTCATAGTTATTAAAAATTCACAATCACAAATTTCCAGGACTTTTTAGTCCATTTTAAAAACGTTGTATATTTAAAAATTTTTTTTTTTAAATAATTATTTTTTGATTGAGTTTATCAAATTTCCAGGTAGGCTATTGACCTGGTCTTTTGATGACACGTGAATTTTACTTGCCTGGTAACCAGGAAATGGCAACATAAGTCGCGAGCTTTCGGATCCTTTTCGATCACCGATTTAAAGCAGTGTCTATCGCTGTTACTAGGGATGTCGAAAATATATCGATTCATCGAAATATCGATACTGTTTGTTCGATATATCGATATTTTTAAGCGATATATAATTTTCCGATATATGGATATATTGATATAAAATTCTTACTATCGAAAGGGTTTGAAAAAACGATATTTACCATAAGTAAAGAAAAATTAATATTTATTAATATTTTGAGAAAAACAAAATTTAATTTTCAAGAAATAACAATAGCTATTTTTTTTTAGAAGGCGATCATTCTTTTATAAACCGATCCGATATATCGATATATTGTTATATTTTTTGCAAACGATATATATCGATTTCGATATTTCCAAAAAATATCGATACGATATATATCGATATTTTTTTAATTTTCGACATCCCTAGCTGTTAATACACTGATTGTCAATGGGGCAAGAACATCTCGTGATTTAATATATAAGTAAAAAAGTAAAAATGATAACGATTTTAATAATTTAATAAACAAATATGGTACCTAACATTAAAATAAAATAATTTGGGCACCAAAATAATAATTCATAATAATAGTCATGTCGCGTAAAATAATATTCGCAACAATGTAATTTCTTATCGCGATAACCTCGATGCAACGAGAAACCCGAGGTTCAAGGACTTTTCCGTTGGGGGCCATCCATAAATTACGTCACGCCTGGAGGGGGGGAGGGGGGTTGAGAATTTTGACACACCTTGACAGAGGGGTGGGAGGTGTTTGCATCGGCGTGACGCGCCTAGCGATTTTTGAAATCCTCACTTCCTAAGTGAGTCGCGTGCGTTTTGTTTGTTCTCATTTTCCAAGAAAGAGTTCAAAGGCAAATCAATAGAGAATTTAAAAAAACAACGTCTCAAAATTTATTCTTTTTGTCAGAGTACTTGTTTAATTGCCATTATTAACAATATAGCGTCCCGAAAAGTTTTCGAAAATTTTCTCAAACCCAAAGCGTTAAAAAATTTTTTTGTGTTTTAACGGGGGTCAAAAATTTTAATGCGACATAATTTTAGACGGGGGTGTCCCAAAAATGGGACAAGGCGTGCCATGGGGGGAGGAGGGGGTCTAAAATCGCTGAAAATTGCGTGACGTAATTTATGGACGGCCCCTTGTTGATGAAGCGGGAACACATTCAGTGTGCCAAAAATATATTAAAGTCAAGTCGCATTAATTTCAAATCAATCTCAATTCAAGTGGAAACATATAATCCTACACCGATGACTATAGTCCAACTTTTAACTTCAGCTAGTTTGTATGGCCGACTGCTTCGTCTATCTCAGCGAATTTTATTCTTTTTTATTCTTATTCTTACGCCAATCGGCCATATAAGTTAACAACATAAATCTAACACGCGCTTACGTCACGTGGATCAAACACGCATTCAACACGCGCGTTAAAATTCGCGATCGAGTAATTCCAGAATTCTGGAAAAGTGAAATATGAACCTTTTCTTCCGTTCAAAACATTTTCGGCCAGACAGTTCCCACGGCCAAAATTTAATTGTAAGCAAAATTCAGTAATCAAATTTGTCATAATTTCGGAGAGCAATTCAGTCGCGTTTTAGATTTATAACACACATAAGGTTTTTTCGTGTACTTTTGAATTTTACTAGACTTTACTAGACTTTACTCGAGGAAAAATGAGAGGTTTGAACGATTTCGCTCTGTTACTCGAAGAGTAAGAAAACGCTTTTGAGTAACATCAAGCATGTTTACTTGAAAATCTGACAACTTTGACAGCTGTCAATGAATTTTTCAAGCACCTCGACTTTACTCGACCAAATTTGTCTAGTAACATTTTTCAAGCTCGAGCTCGTTTCCCCTCCATGACGTTACGCGAAATTCTCTCAAAAATTCAGCTTGAGAAAGTACGCGAACGGCAATCTCGAGATTGAAACATATTGCAATATATTGCAATTTGTTCCGAGCACGTTCGCGACCAGACCTATATTGAAATAGAAAAATATAGTTCGGTTTTTTAAAGTAAACAATCTGAGTCTTTAATTTATTAACTGGCGCCCGATCAGAGACCCTGAGTGAAATTTTCAGTAATCAAAGTGTTAAAACAAATCACAATGTTCTCCAAATTAATCAGAGTGCTAAAAATAATCAATGAATTCATAGATCAAATTTTGAGGAAAATAAGTAACATTAGGTTTCGTCAAGTGCAAAAGTATATCTTTGAATTTTAAAATAACATTCGAGTTCAGTTAAAGTGACTTTAGTTAAAAATATTTAAAAGTGGTTTTATTAAATTAAAGTGATTTTATCGAAAAAAAAACTACTAAAAGATCAAAACGATTAAGAAATATCTAAAAAAATAAGTGAAATAAAAGGTAATATTTTTAAAGAAAAACATAATAAAATTGATTAAAATAATTAAAAGAAATATCTGCAAATTTTTAAACAAGAAGTAATGAAATAATATATTTCTGGATACAAAATTATTTCTACAAATAAAATATCTTAGTGTTTGTAGTCATTTCGTATAACACTCCGATCATATAACACTTCTGTATAAGATAATAAAACCCAGTGTATTGTCCAATAACAGTGCTGCAGGCAGTGGTAGCATTAGCACATTTGACCTCACCGAACTTACCCGAATCATAACAGAGGTCGTTAGAAACGAAAACCAACAAATTCTCAGTAGATTTCCGAATCCTACTCAAAATACTAATGAGACAGACGAAACTACTAATCTACAACACGTTCAGAATCTCGAACAAATGGACAAAATACCAGCTGTAGGCAAAAGCTTACGCGAGTTTTCCGGTCAACCGGGGGAATTTGGCTCCTGGAAGAAAAGTGTAGACTGGACCCTAAAAGCTTACGAACCTTTAAAATTTACTCCCAAATATTATGGGATTCTTAGTGTTATAAGAAACAAAATAAGAGGGCACGTAGATACAGCTCTCGAATCTTATAACACGCCATTGGATTGGGAAAAAATTCCGAGATGTTTATCTCTACATTATGCCGACAAGAGGGACTTAGGCACTCTGGAATACCAGATGACTACTCTTGTCCAAAGAAATGAAACCATTTCCGAATTTTACAAAAAAGTCTATTATCGCCTATCTCTGATCTTAAACAAATTATCTTCAATGGAGATGAGTCAAGAATCGATGAAGGTCATGACCCATTCATATAGGGATAAAGCAATAGACACATTTATAAGAGGACTCAAAAGAGACTTACCAAGACTCCTGGGTATGCTGGACCTATCGACCTACCAGAAGCCTTCCACTTGTGTCTAAAATTAGAAAATGTTGATTATCGAATCCAACATAGCCATGGGCATATTAGAACACAAAATCCAAACCGACCAGCTCCACTTCCTCCGAAAAAGATAGCGCATCATCCACAGCACGACTATAGGACTCCTCAAAACATTTACCCTCAGCTGTATTTCCAACAATCTTTTAATAAACCTTCCTTCCAACCGCCACCTTGACCACAGAGAAGTCCTTTCCCAAAACCTGAACCAATGGATGTCGATCAATCAATCCGATCTCAGCAAATAAATAACATGAATAGACCAAATGACCAACAATTCGCTAACAAAAGACCACTTTCCAATCAAGTACATTCGCCTGTGAAGTACCAAAGAATCAATCATGTTGAACAAAACTTGGAAGACCAATATTTGCAGCACTATTACGAACAAATAAAAAGCGACGACACAGTACACGGCCAGACAATTGTTGATTGCACGAATACTCAAGGCACAAACCTTGAGACCAGACGAATACCTTCAAGAATACGACGAAAACTATCTTCAGGAACCAGTCGAACATCTAGATGAGGTTCATTCATCAAGAATACGACGATAACTATCCTCAGGAACCAGTCGAACATCTAGATGAGGTTCATTTTTAGATGAGAGAGCTCTTCGCTTGATTATTACGAACATGGGATGAAGAGCGGTAAAAAGTTTAATTTTTAATAGATACGGGATCAAACAAAAATTGTGTTCAATCACAATATGTCAAAAATTCCACTCCAAATCAGAAGCCATTTCTAGCTTATCTGTCGCAGGAAGCGTTAAAATGACGCGCCACAATTTGATTGATCTTCTTGGACCAGATCGACAACTAAAATTCGGAAATGACCGTTTAAAACAATTAAAAGCCACTATTCATACTCTCGAAGGATTCATGACAAATATTAAAATCCCCTTAAAACAACAAATTTCTGACACAGTAAATAACATAAATTTAAGAACATCCCATATAAGCTCTCATCAGAGAGAAACTTTGAAAAATTTGTTTCAAAATTTCAAAACCACTTTTTCTGACCATAACGAAAAATTAACTTACACAACTAGAGTAACAGGGGAGATACGTACAAACTGTCCTGATCCAATCTATTCTCGATCATACCCATACCCCTCATGTTTGAAGGATGAAGTCGACAAGCAAATTAACAAGTTGCTGGAACATGGAATCATAAGACCATCCAGATCACCCTACAATTAACCTGTTTGGTTTGACCCTAAAAAGGAAGACTCTTCTGGAGAGAAAAAATACAGATTAGACATCGATTATCGAACACTAAACTCTATCGCCGAAAAGCATCCTGTTCCCGACGTAGTTAACATCATATCCAACTTAGGAGCAAATAACCTATTCAGAGTTATAGACCTGAAAAGCTTTTTCCATCAAATTCCGACATTGAGAAAACTTCTTTTTCAGTAAACCACGGTAAATATGAATTTACACGCTTACCTTTTGGCTTAAAAAACGCACGATCGATATTTCAAAGGGCTCTCGACGATATTTTGAGAGAACATATTGGTAGAAGATGTTACGTCTACATCGACGACATTATAATCTTCGGTTAAACGGAAACCGATCATGTCAAGAATTTAGAATCAGTTCTGAAAACATTAGAAGCTGCGAATATGAAAATACAATTAAATAAATGCGAATTACTAAGGGACGAAGTCGAATTTCTAGGATTCGTTATGTCGAAAAATGGCATTAAGGAAAACCCAAAAAAAATTTAGGCAATTTCTGAATATCCTTGTCCAACAACAGTAAAGGAACTCCGTTCATTCTTAGGTCTTGCCGGTTATTATCGACGCTTCATCGAAGACTATGCGAATATCTCAAAGCCTTTGACTACGCTTTTAAGAGGGGAAGATGGACATGTGTCCAAACACGAATCAAAACGAAAGCTCATAACCCTCAACGAAGATGCAATAGAGTCCTTGAATAAAGTAAAGAACTCTCTTCTTTCTCAAGAAGATCTCCTTTCATAGCCTGACTTTACTAAAGAGTTCGAACTTACTACAGATGCGTCAAACTTCGCTCTTAGAGCAGTATTATCACAAAACGGTAGACCAATAATCTTTCTTTCAAGAACACTCCAGAAGGCCGAAGAAAACTATGCCACAAATGAGAAAGAAATGCTAGCCATCATCTGGGCACTCAATTCGTTAAGAAATTTCCTCTATGGATCAAAGAAAGTTAAAATTTACATAGATCACCAACCTTTCATCTATGCCCTTAGTAACAGAAATACTAATTCCAAGATGAAACGGTGGAATCCTGGAAGAGTACAATTATGAACTTAAGTACAAACCAGGAAAATCAAACGTCGTTGCAGATGCTCTCTCAAGGAATCCAAATTTAAAAGAAATTAATTCACCAACGAACCTATTAACCCCGAATTGCAAAAAAAAAAGGGGAAATCTAGATCTCGGACGCTCACTAACAGGGGAAGTCCTCGGTGTCACCCGAAAGAAGACAGGGAGAGCGGAAAGGAGTAAAAGTGGGGTCAGGGAACGGGACAGGAATGGATTTTCAGGACTAGGAATCAGGGGGTAAGGGAAAGGAGGAGGAGTTCCAATTAAGACGAGGAAGGGTAAGATGGGGAGGACCGACCATCTCCATCTCGTTGGTGGATAATGGTGTTGTGGATCCACCGTATCCCACCCAACCGTGGAACGCCACCGTCATCCGGAACGCGATTCGGCTTTCCCCCATAATCCGACTAGTTCTTACGTTGGACTCGGTTGGACGCGAAGGAAGCGGACGTTGGACTATGGTCTAGTTTTTCACCTCATTGGGGTTAAATAAAAGTTGTTTGCAAGTGTCATTTATTGATTTGATAAATTCTCAAACAGTTCCTTTCTGTGGTTTGTGCAGGATGGATGTGTTAATTTTTGTGTGCAAAATTCTGTTTAATTTTTGTGACTGAGTTGAAGTATTGCTATTACGATTGTTTATCTAGGCATCGGGAGCTTTCGATTGTGACTGACTATTGTGGTCGTCTGCATCACCATATTAGTTTATTAAAAAGTGAGATATTGTTTTTTTAGTGCGTAGAACTCAAGTTTTTCTGGGAAAAAATTTAGATTCCTAAACCGCAACTGGGGGCGCCCTGCGACCCCTTTTAGTATTCAACCTTGGAAGACTGAAAGTTCCCTTATCCTAAGATAAGGGTCTTGTTTCTTTTCTCGAAGTTCTGAATACTTAAATGGATAGCAATAACCACGACACCGCAATTAGAGTGGCCGAAGAGGTTCCTCTTCCCGATAGTTCTCCTTCTTTGGAGCATGTTAGTAATGCAATTTCACCTCCTCTCTCTGATGCCAAGAGGTTTAAGACCTTTGACGTGAATGAAGAGCTGGAAAAACGTGATATGGTCTTCCGTGAAATCGACAAGAGGTTCAAAACTTATGACTCGTTTATAAATAACCTGATCTCGGGATACAACCAGGTATTACCGATGTTAACTGCTTTAAACGATGCCGTTTCTGGTCCTTCTCTACAAAAAAAGAACACGGAGAGTACATAAACCATATCTATTGAGGATGTCTCCGAGAATCCCCCGAACCCCACTGTAATGTTGGTTGATGAATCGTCTACTAGCTGGAATCGTATTAAACCTGGTTTTGGAGCTAAGCCAACAAGAATCAGGAAAGATCAAAATAATGACTCGAGTGTGAACAACGAAAATAGGTTTAAGTTACTTGATATAGAGAACACTGACAAAATTATAGATGCTTTTCAGGGAATTCAAAATGTTTCCTTCAACAATTTTGATAATGTATAGAGCAGTGAAAACCCCTCTACGAAACGAATGAAAATCCCCCCAATTATTGCTAAGGATATTCGGATTAAAAAGCTGAACGACGGGATGAAGGTTTTGGGTATCTCTGACTACAAAGTCAAAGAAAATAGGAAGGAGGGTAAGTATACTGTCTATCCGTCCAGCCGCAAGACGTATGATAGTATTATTAATGTTTTCGACACCAAAGGAGTCAAATTTTTCACTCATACTCCTGAGAGTGAAAATGGAACTAAATATATACTTAAAGGTGTTCCTTCGGATTACGAAGCCTCCGATGTTCTTGAAGAACTCAAAGTTCTTGGGTTTGGGGATATCATATCTTAAGTTGTTCCAATGGACGATAAGCGAAAGCTCATGTACAATAACTACATCATAGTAGTTAAGAAAAGCCCCCTTTCCAGTCGAATAGTGAAACTCAACAGGATGTTTCATATGACTGTATCTGTTGAACCATTTAACCCTCAATCGGTTACGAGGTGTTGAAACTGCAATGATTATGGTCATGTACGCTCCAATTGTCGCATGCCTCCCTGGTACCCCCGCTGTGGTCAAGGCCACGCATCCTTAAAAGAGTGCCCTCTTGGTGAGGAAACATCTAGGGAAAATTACTATTGCAGTCAATGTAAGATCAAGGGCCACTCTGCTGCTTGGAAAACTGTCCCACGTACAGTAAGGTGTCACAAGCTCTCAAGGAGGCCAAACAGAAACGAACCATTTTCGCGCATGAGTCGGTAAACCGTTTAGTCAACCCTAAGATTTCGTTCTCGAATTCTGTTTCTGGTAGCGATGGCAGAACTTCTAAAGAGGCGTTACCCAAACCAGCCACATTAGGCACTGCTTCTAGCAGTTTTAACAACACGTATGCGCCTGTAATGAATTTTCTTGATGAAGCCTGTGCGGAATCCTTCGGTTGCTCCTTTTCTGTGCTCAAAGAGAAGGTTGATAATTTTAAGCCCCAGTACATCAACGAACCCAGTATTGAAGCTAAAAGAGATATATTTCTATCCTTTATGTTCTCGCTATGAAATTAAAATCATTGTCTGTACATAATATAAATGTCCGCTCTATTGCACCTCTTGTTAAACGTCATGATCTTTTCGGCCACGTTAAAAAACACAAGCCGGATATTCTTGTTGCTACTGAAACTGGCCTTACAGACAAACATATACTAAAACTTAGTTATAATAATAAGGTTATAATATTTTGAGAAGCAATAAATCTCCATCAACTCATGGTACATTCATTCTCTTGCGAAGTGAGCTCTCTCTAATATGGACAATAATAATTTTACCGCAGTTAAAATATTATGTGGTTCTACGAATCTAATCGTTGTCGCTGTTTATTTTCCCACCAACGGACTGTCCTGCGAGGACCTGGATAGGTTCTTCTCCTTTCAAGACGATGACACACGAGTGGTTATCTCAGGCGATTTCAATCATTCTTGGGATAATGGATAAGACATCATTCTTGGGATAATGCCTGCAATAATCCTAATGGTTCCAGACTCGCTGCCTGGTTGCTCTCCACTGCTGGTATACACGATATCAAAATGCTGTTCCCGACGGAACCTACTTTTGTCGGAGCCCGTGGCTCATCTATCATTGACCTCATGCTTCTTTCTTCGGACTTAGTCCCTACCTCCCCTCCACAATATGGTCATTACCACATTGGCGGTTAATGTAACAAGTTTCGTGGGTTCCCATTACCTTCTTGACTACTCTGCTGTTAACTGGGAGTATTTCTCCAAATTCATTGATTCTAAAGTTCGCTCGTTAAATATTCCCGAATCTCCTGATTGCTTTCAAATTGATAGTCTAATCTACGATCTGCACCCTATTACTAAGTCTGCCATAAATAAACTGATTCCTAAGAAACAAATATTAAAGCATTCTCTTATTTCCCCAGACCCTCAGTTAAATAAAATTATCGCCTTCCGCAAACGTCTCCTCCGTGCTTGGTTCCGGGGTCATAGATCGGACCGCTTACTTAAGTCACTTATAAATAGAGTAACGTCATTAATCAATCAACTTATTGCATCTGTGCATGCGAGCCGAATAGAAACTTGGGCCGAAAATACACGTCCTGGTCAACTACTTAGCATCAACCCTTTTCTGAAACTACATATGACACTGAGTATCCATCTTGCTCTCTTGAAGACTTGCAGTCCATAGTCTGAAACCTCAAAGGAAAAAAATCTCTTGGTTTAATCGGTTTGTCAAATTTTTTGCTTAAAAAAGCCCCACCTAGCTTCATTCGTGCCCTTTATGCTATTATTAGCAATGCTCTTAAACAGCAGCATTTTCCGTCTCCTTGGAAACAGGCTAGAATTGTACCTATTCCCAAGAAATCGATTTCCAATCCTGAACCTTCAAATTTCAGACCTACAGCCATACTTCCTGCTGAATGTAAGGTAATGGAAATTATTATTAAAAACTGTCTACTCAAATCCTTCAATCTGAATTGCTTATGTAGGATTTAATTTAGTTTATTAAAATTAGTTCAAGATCAGTTAATAACAATAGTGAATATACAAGTTAAAATTACAATTATAATAACAATCTTCTTAGTTCTTAATCATTCGGCCGCTGGTGAGAAACTGGTTCCACTCCAATCCCTTCGACATCGCGTTGGTCAGCTGAAACGGACTGAAACCGGTTTTTCGTTCCGATGGAAATGGAACATGGGAATCGACCTCGATATCAGTTTTCGATGTCTGATTCCGTCTCGTAATCTAGCTGTTCAGGAGGTGGCCATGACTTCATGTGATCGGCTGATGTACTGGTAAAACGCGGACCTTCGTGGTTACCCATTCTTTCTACTTTGTACCGATTATTCCTCAAAGCCATAGTAACTTTATACGGCCCTAGAAAATTCATGTGAAATTTCTGCCCTGGACTTTGCTGTGTTTTCTGAATAGTGACTATGTCTCCAACTTTATAGACTGTAGCTTCTTTTCGTTTCTTGTTATAGTTCCTCTTGTTTTCCTCTTGAATTTGACCAATATTTTCTTTTGCGTCTTTTCGCAGTTCTCTACGTTGATGATCAAACAATTCGATTGATTCTTCTTCAATTATGGCTCTTAGTCGTAAATCTTCTTTCGATCGCATTGGGGATCCAATTAACAATTCGAACGGCGTTCGTTGAATGCTCCTGTGAAACGTCGAGTTCACATATCGTTGTACGACGTCTACGTATTTATGCCATTCGCCAGGATTAGGGTCAGCAAGCTTGGTCAACACAGGTATAATGGTTCTATTAACCCTTTCCACCTGTCCATTTCCACGTGGTACGCCGGTCGTGATTAAAACATGTTCTATTCCTTCTTCTTGGCAGTAATTCTTGAAATTATGAGCGGTGAAAGCCGATCCTCGGTCTGAAATAATCCTTCGGGGATTACCAAAAACTGCTGCTTGATTTTTAAGACGAGTTATTACTTCTTCAGACGTTGTTGATTTCGTTGGGTATATCCATGTGAACTTTGTAAATGCGTCCACTACTATAAATAAGTGTTTGTATTGTTTTTTAGTCGACTGTAGAGGACCCAGATGGTCTACGTGGTATGTTTCTAATGGAATGTCACCTTTGTTGAGTGGATTGAGCAATCCTTCCGCTTTTCCTTTTTTCTTCTCAGCTAATAGACATTTTATGCAGTTGTTTACTATCTTTTCAGTTTTTTGATTCATCTTAGGAAACCAATATTCTTGTTTCAGAATGGATAAAGTTTTTTTCCAATGAAAGTGTCCTTTCTCATGCTCTTGTTTAATTATTTCGTATTGCATAGATCTGGGGATGACAAAAAGTTGATTGCCATTTTCTTCTTTGTACAGCAGTCCCCTCATTGAGATGAAATCTGTATCTTTGTTTGACTTCATAGATTCGATAACTCGTATGACTTCATCATCCTCTTCTTGTGCCTTTTTTATTTGATGGAATAAAGAACTTTGATTGTCCTGTATAAGTAGAACGTTAATGGGGCTGCGACTAAGTGCATCGACATGCTTCATTGATGAGCCAGGTCTATGTTCGATCGTATACTGGAATTCTTCTATCTGCAACGCCCAGTGAGCTACTCTCAAACACGTATCCTTTTTATTCATTGTAAGGGCAAACGCTCGGCAATCTGTTACAATCTTTATTGGTATTCCGAGCAGATAAACTCGGAACTTCTTTAAAGCTTTGATTACTGCAAGAACTTCTAACTCGTAACTCGAATATTTTTCCTCAGCTTGAGAAGTTTTCCAACTAGCAAAAAATACAGGGTGCAACATGTTGTCTTCCACGCACTTCTGCAATAGAATCGCGCCTAAACCATATAAACAAGCGTCAGTGTGGAGTTCAGTCTCGGCCCCTACTTCATATAGTTTCAGTACTGGCCCTTGGATTAGTGCTTGCTTCAGTTGCTGAAAAGCTACTTGTTGGTCTGGTCCAAACTCAAACTTCATATTATTTCGCAATAGTTTTGATAAAGGTCGTGCAGTCATCGCAAAGTGAGGTATGAATTTGCGGAAATACCCCGTCAATCCTAGAAAAGACTGAATTTGTTTGATATTTGTGGGGACCGGAAAATTATCTACAGCTAATGTTTTCTTATCTGTTGGTTTAACCGATCCTTCTTCTATAACATAGCCCAAATATTCTACCTTCTTCAAAAGAAATTGACATTTTTTCCAGTTAATCAATAATCCATACTCACTAGCCACCTTTAGCACTTGCTCCAATTTTTGTAAGCAATCTTCTACATCCTTTCCTAAAATTATTAAGTCATCAAGATAGGCGAGCACAATTCCTGAAGCAATCAAGTCTCTGAATATTGCTTTGATAAGTCGCTGAAAACAAGCTGGCGAATTGCTCAGTCCAAATGGGGCTTTTAGAAATTCGAATTGCCCATCAGGAACCACAAAAGCAGTATATTTAATACTAGCCTCGTCGACGGGAACGTGGAAAAAACCATCCTTCAAGTCCAATGTACAAAATATTTTGGCGCCCTGCAGCCTATCCAATTGGTCCTCGATCAACGGTAAAGGGTATCTGTCTCTGATGATTTTTTTGTTAACTGTCTGAAATCTACGCACAGTCGAAATTCACCATTTTTCTTCTGTACTAACACTATGGGGCTGGCATATTCCGAACTACTTGGTCTTATGATTTCATCTTGTAACCATTGATTTATAATTTTATTGACTGTTTCACGCTGATGAAACGATAGTCTTCTTGGATTTTGAAAAACGGGTACGTCATCCTTCAAAATAATTTTCAGTTTTACGCCACTGTCCTTGGTTTTAACTGATTTGTAATTTGTTATAAGCTCCTGTACCTCCAACTTAACTTCTGGATCGGCGATGTGTGCTGCATAGTCCTGTTGTTCCACTATATCTTCTTCGTCTACTTCTATGCAAAGAATTTCTGGCCTGTTCGTTTCAGTTTCGTCCTTTGTACTAGTGTCATCTTCAATTCTTGATAATACTGCTTGTCGTCGATTCAGTGTGATGATCGCGTGATCTGATAGTTCATTTCCAATAATGAGATCATGGCCCACGTAATCGCCTGGTATCACGTCGAATGAAAAAGTAAATTTGAGGCCATCGATTTCTATGTCGGTGGTGAAACGTCCTAAAGATTGTTTACATTTAGATCCAACCCCAGTGAAATTGGTTTTAACTCCATCTAGCTTGGGTGCACCTAACTTTACGTAAAGCGTAGCTCTAATCAGATGCAGATCACTTCCAGAATCCAGCACAGCAGTCACTTTCGTTCCCATAATTTCAGCAGTTTTATATGTTTTCTTGTCATTGATGCTAGTTAAATCACAACGAGTTTTACTGGCTCTATTTAAACTTCTAACATCAATATCTTTTGTACACTTTTGGGCAACGTGTCCAAACTCTAGGCATTTAAAACATTTCGTTCCTTTTAGCTTATCAGGGCATTCAGCACTAAGATGGGCTTTGTCTCCACAATTAAAACATCTTTTACTTTTTCTGCCACCTTGCTCACTAAATTTTTGACTCTCCTTGGTTTGGTTACTTGTACGTTTGATTTTGTCCTGTTGCCTGGTTTTATTTTTGTAGTTACTACGTTGCTGCATTGCTTCATACTGCAAAAATCTTTTTCTCAAGCTCTTGATTGATTTGGCTCCGTATAACACGGTTTTATTTGTTTCGTCATCCGATATCCCATCAATGATATACTGTATCTTCGATTCCAATTCAATTTCAGCATGGCTAGCAATCTCCAACATTCGGTAAATGTATTCTTGATTAGATTCGTCAGACTTCTTCTTGCTAATACTCAGCTGCCTATGAACCTGCTTACTATTGATGGTTTTTGCAAATTCCTTCTTCAGCGCTTTCTTGATTTCTGTCCATGATTTTACGTGACATTCAAAATTGATGAACAACTTCGCGGAACCTCGTAGTAACCTTTTGGCATATATTACTTTCTGTGCATCTGTCCACGCACACATATCCGCTGTTTCTTCGAAATTGCTGATCCAACGGCAAACATTTCCACTACCGTCCCCTGTAAAAATTTCAAGTGCGTCTTCCACATCTTTGAAGGTCAAAACCGGCTGCCTATACTCACGCGTAAACCTTTGACTTTGTTTATGTCGTCGTGCCAGTCCACCATCGTAATCACTTTCATCGTCGTCGTCTTGTTCATTTTTGCTTAACGATCCTCCTAATGTTTTTCGCTTAGTTCCAGTTCCACTACACTGTCGCCCCTTACTACGCCGTTTCTGTTTCACCTCGTCTGCAGAGTCCATACAATTTTCATCGTCGTCGCCATTATCGTCTTCGTCAGCATCATCGTCTTGATTTTCGTCAGCGTCGCCATTATCGTCTTCATCGGCGACATTATCTTCATTTTCGTCAGCGTCATCATCTTCTTTTTCGTCTTTGTCATTTTGTTTGGATTCAACGGCTTTTCCGAAATCACTATTTGCATTGTTCTTCTCCAATGCTTCACGGAGTCGCTCACACAGCACCGGTTTGTTACCCGTTGTGGATAACCCCAAATTATCTAATTGTTCGCGGATTTCACCAACTTTCATCTTGTTCACGTTTTCAGCTTTGTCCATCGCGATTAACTTGTACTCAGCTTCCTCTATCCCGATTGAGCCCCCAATATTTGTAGGATTTAATTTAGTTTATTAAAATTAGTTCAAGATCAGTTAATAACAATAGTGAATATACAAGTTAAAATTACATTTATAATAACAATCTTCTCAGTTCTTAATCATTCGGCCGCTGGTGAGAAACTGGTTCCACTCCAATCCCTTCGACATCGCGTTGGTCAGCTGAAACGGACTGAAACCGGTTTTTCGTTCCGATGGAAATGGAACACACCACAATGAACCCACACTTATTTTCTCCTTACCAATTTGCGTTTGCTCGTGATCGTAGTGCCACTCACGCGCATACCCTAGTTTTCGAAACCATTCACCACTATCTTAATAGAAAAATACCTTCCTTACTAATTTCTCTAGACTTGGCGAAAGCTTTCGACACTGTCCCCGTTGTTGGAATAGTAGGCAAAATGATTGATAACTCTGTTTGTGTCCCACTTACTCGTCTTGTTTTGTCCTATCTCACAAATCGGCACATCTGTGTTGGCACTGAAATCTCTATCTTCCCAATGGGTGAAATCTGGGCGGGTGTGCCCTAGGGTTCTATTCTGGGTCCAACATTGTTCAACTTCTTTCTACGTGATATCCCCATTCCCCTAATGCCTCATATCAGAACTATCACTTATGCTGATGATACACTCATCATTTCATCCTCGAAGGTGATCAAGACGCTTATACCGCAAATCAATGAGTATTTAAATTAGTATTTAGATAAGGATATCTATGTCTAAATAAAGTGAGAATTATAGTTAAAGATCGCATTATAATCGGAGTTATAATTGATAAGAAACTGTCTACTAAATCACATGTCGACTCAATGGTTAACAAAGCTAATGCTGCCTTCTCTATCCTTCGCAAAATATTTCATAATAGATTTATACGACCCAAAACTAAAATTACGTGCTATAAAACACTGATTAGACCGCTATTATCATATGGATTTTCTGGATGGTCTTCCATATCATCCAATCAAATGAGGCAACGTTGCCTTGAACGCAAGATCTTATATAAATGCATTCCCTTTAATCAATCCCACTACCGTGATCCTTCTACAGGGCTATATTTCAAAATCAAACGTGATTTACTTTACAGTTTCTTCCCAAATCTTCCGAGACTTGATGTGTTTTGGTTAATTCCTACGTCAAATTTCTGAACAACCTGTCCGTGGACTCTCTTCCCAAATTAAACAGGATCACCTGTGCTGACTACATGGGGAGAGAATATCGAATGAATTGTCGTAAACACAAATACAAAGTACTTGGACCTACTTTATTCAATTTCTTATATACATCTGGATTATATAGCATATATAGGAAATATAATAGCAACGATCTTACAGACATCGTTTATGACCTAATTACATAGTCTTTTTATTATTATTATTTCGATTATTTATTTATTTTTTCTGATACTAGCCGGCTTGCTCTGCTGCATCTTTCCGATGCCGCCCCTTTTCCTTTTCCTTTGCTCTTTCCTAGTCTTAAGACTTTTATTATTCATTATCTATATATATAAAAATGAAAGTTTGTGTGTGTGTGTGTGTGTGTGTTCCCTATGGACACAAAAACTATCCAACCTATTTGGCTCAAAATTTCAGGATGTATTATTTGAGTCTCCGCGAAGGTTATAGAGGGGGTCCCGACTCCGACCGACAGATGACACGGCATGTTCGTGGTGACAAAGTTCATTGGAATTTCGATAAAGTGTTTCCACTGTTTTTCTGTTATAATTTTGGAGTGATACTCACAGTGTGTGTTTGTGCAACACAGCAGCTACTTTTTTCACATTCTTTATCCCAATTACGAATGAAAAAAAATATCTTGATTATAAAACTTTTAGATATATATTCGATTCGTTTTGATTTCATTGGTATGTCATGTGTGTTTTTAGATTAATCCAACCTATTTGGCTCAAAATTTCAGGATGTATTATTTGAGTCTCCGCGAAGGTTATAGAGGGGGTCCCGACTCCGACCGACAGATGACACGGCATGTTCGTGGTGACAAAGTTCATTGGAATTTCGATAAAGTGTTTCCACTGTTTTTCTGTTATAATTTTGGAGTGATACTCACAGTGTGTGTTTGTGCAACACAGCAGCTACTTTTTTCACATTCTTTATCCCAATTACGAATGAAAAAAAATATCTTGATTATAAAACTTTTCGATATATATTCGATTCGTTTTGATTTCATTGGTATGTCATGTGTGTTTTTAGATTAATCCAACCTATTTGGCTCAAAATTTCAGGATGTATTATTTGAGTCTCCGCGAAGGTTATAGAGGGGGTTCCGACTCCGACCGACAGATGACACGGCATGTTCGTGGTGACAAAGTTCATTGGAATTTCGATAAAGTGTTTCCACTGTTTTTCTGTTATAATTTTGGAGTGATACTCACAGTGTGTGTTTGTGCAACACAGCAGCTACTTTTTTCACATTCTTTATCCCAATTACGAATGAAAAAAAATATCTTGATTATAAAACTTTTCGATATATATTCGATTCGTTTTGATTTCATTGGTATGTCATGTGTGTTTTTAGATTAATCCAACCTATTTGGCTCAAAATTTCAGGATGTATTATTTGAGTCTCCGCGAAGGTTATAGAGGGGGTCCCGACTCCGACCGACAGATGACACGGCATGTTCGTGGTGACAAAGTTCATTGGAATTTCGATAAAGTGTTTCCACTGTTTTTCTGTTATAATTTTGGAGTGAATCCACATTCATCGTCCGTTTAGCATAGCGTCAATTGATTTTGGATTGAAGAAACCTAACCAACAAAAATTTCGATTGGGAATTAATTCATTTTGGCATGGTAAATATTAATTCTTTGCAATTCAGTGTATCTCAATACATGGAGCATGAAATAATGATAAATGTGATCATTGCATTGTTGTTTGAATAGTGATACTGAGAATTGTTGTTGATAATTGAACACAATGCCACCTAAAAGATCATCATTGAGTAGATCAACTAGCAGGTCGAGACGAGTGGCCGCCAGAAGAGCTGCAGAAACACCACAACAACGTTCAACCCGAAATGAAAGAAATCGAATCGCAACTGCAGCCACAAGAGCAACAGAAACACCACAACAACGTTCAATACGAAATGAAAGTAATCGAACTGCAACTGTAGCCACAAGAGCAACAGAAACACCACAACAACGTTTAATACGAAATGAAAGTAATCGAATTGCAACTGCAGCCACAAGAGCAACAGAAACACCACAACAACGTTCAACCCGAAATGAAAGTAATCGAACTGCAACTGCAGCTACAAGAGCAACAGAAACACCACAACAACGTTCAATGCGAAATGAAAGTAATCGAAGTGCAACTGCAGCAACAAGAGCAACAGAAACACCACAACAAAGTTCAGTCCGTCTTCAAAATGAACGCTCTCGACGAGGCCAATCGAGGCTGCGATCCGATTTGAAATTAGAAGCATTCAACTATGACAGAGATTGCGACTACAGCTTACATGCCGATATTATTATCGGTCAAATGGACAACATTTGCATATATTGCAGAGCTTTGAAATTTAAGAAAGAGTCTCCTGGTATGTGTTGCTCTAATGGTAAAGTTAAATTACCCCCATTGGAAGAACCACCCGAACCACTTCGAGGTTACATCTCTGGAACAAATGTATTGTCACAACACTTTTTGAAAAACATTCGAAGTTATAATTCCTGCTTTCAAATGACATCATTTGGTGCAACAAATATTGTTACTGATGGTTTCATGCCAACATTCAAAGTACAAGGACAAGTGTATCATCGCATCGGTTCACTTCTTCCAATTCCCAATGAAGATTCGAAGTTCTTACAAATTTACTTCATGGGAAATGAATCTACAGAGATCGAACAGCGTTGTGTAATTTATCGAGCATCAAAACGACAAATCATTTCAGAACTCCAGAAATTATTTCATGAACATAACCAATTGGTTAGACTGTTCCAAGTCGCTTTGGAACGAATGCCAGCGGATGATTATCAAGTGATAATCAGAGCCGACAAAACACCAAGTGGTGAACATGAAAGGCGGTATAATGCTCCAACGATCAATGACGTAGCAATTGTTATGGTTGGAACAGAATTTGAACGGCGAGACATTGTAATTAGCAGAAGAAATGAAAGTTTGCAACGTGTCAGTGAAACTCACAGATCGTATGATGCACTTCAATATCCAATCATATTCTGGCAAGGAGATGATGGGTATTATTTTAATATTATGCAAATTAATCCTGTTACAGGTATTGCAACGACAAAAAAAGTGAGTAATGAAATGAATAATACAATCAACAACATATCAACAAATCAAAATAACCTCACTTTAACGAATATATTTTTCTCACACAGGTATCGTGCATGGATTTTTATGCTTATCGCATCATGATTAGGGCTGAACAATTCAATCACATCCTGAAGTGCCGAAAGTTATTCCATCAGTTTATCGTTGATATGTTCGCAAAAATTGAAAGCGAACGTCTTCTTTTCATTCGCCTTAATCAAAAAAAACTTCGTGCCGATGAATATATTCATTTACGTGACGCTATTGCAAATGATGGAAATGTTACAAACATTGGACAAATGGTCATACTACCAGCAACTTATACCGGTAGTCCCAGGCATATGAACGAATACGCCCAAGACGCAATGGCATATGTCCGTAAATATGGTCGTCCTGATTTATTCATCACGTTTACTTGCAATCCATCTTGGATAGAAATAACAGATTTACTTATGCCAGGACAAACACCAGTTCACCGACATGATCTTACTGCGAGAGTCTTCAATCAAAAAGTTATTAAACTAATGGACCTCATCAGCAAAAATCATATTTTCGGAGAAACACGCTGTTTTATGTATTCAATAGAATGGCAGAAACGCGGACTGCCACAGGCACACATATTAGTTTGGATGAAAGAGAAAATTCAAACAGATCAAATCGATAATATTATATCTGCTGAACTGCCAAATCATACAGAAGATCCAATACTATTTGAAATTATCAGTAAGAATATGATCCATGGACCATGCGGTACAATAAATATGAGTTCACCATGCATGAAGGACGGGAAATGCCAGAAAAGATATCCGAGAGCAATGATTCATGAAACACAAACCGGTGGAGATGGATATCCACTTTACAGAAGACGTAAACCAGACGATGGAGGGCATACGACAATTATCAAAATCAATAATACCGAGTTCGAAATCGACAACAGATGGGTTGTCCCATATACTCCGTTACTCTCAAAAATGTTTAAAGCCCACATCAACGTAGAATTATGTAATTCGGTTAAATCGATAAAATATATATGCAAGTATATAAACAAAGGCAGTGACATGGCCGTTTTCGGTCTTTCGGATCGAAACACACCCGTCGACGAAATCACACAATTCCAAATGGGTCGTTACATTAGTAGTAATGAAGCAGTCTGGCGGATCCTCGGTTTTAGTATTCACGATCGCTATCCAACTGTTTTTCATCTCAGTGTTCACTTGGAAAATGGACAACGAATTTATTTCACTGAAGAAAATGCAGCGGAAAGAGCTGTGAATCCACCGAAAACAACATTGACCGCAAATGTTTTTTCCATTTGTGTCGAACGGATGAATTTGCAAAAACTTTACTGTACCATGAAATTCCGAAATATTTTGTTTGGAACGCATCGAAACGTGAATTTCAACGAAGAAAACAAGGTGCATTTGACCCCGATCATCCTGGAATACACACTTCCGATGCACTTGGGCGCGTATACACGATCCATCCTAATAACTCAGAATGTTATTATTTAAGAATGCTGCTTCATGAAGTCCGAGGTCCAATATCATTCCAATCACTTAGAACTATTGATGGTGTTATGTGCGAAACATATCGAGAAGCCTGTTTCAAACTTGGCCTCTTAGAAAATGATCAACATTGGGACACTACGATAACAGAAGCAGCTGTCACATGTCTCCCAAATCAATTACGAGCATTGTTAGCTATTATTTTAACAACATGTGCACCATCTGATCCAAAAAATCTTTGGGAGAAACATAAAGATAGTATGAGTGAAGACATACTTCGGCAAGCACGCAGAGGTAATCCTGATATGAACATACAATTTTCTAATAACATTTACAATCAAGCGCTCATATTACTTGAAGATAAATGTATATCCATCAACAACAAAATACTTTCTCAACTTGGTTTACCTTCACCGTTACGTGATAGAATGGATATTAGCGACCGAGACATTCTTCGTGAAAGACAATATGATATCGAGCAATTACAAGATTTCGTTGAATCTCATATCAATCTTTTAACCGATGATCAAAAACATGCATTCGATACAGTTATGCAATATGTTCAGAACGGTAACGGTGGAATTATTTTTCTTGATGCACCAGGAGGTACCGGAAAAACTTTCCTAATCAATTTAATACTCGCTGTGATCCGAAAAGAAAATGAAATTGCACTTGCTATAGCCTCTTCAGGAATATCAGCAACACTATTAGATGGGGGTAGGACAGCACATTCCGCTTTAAAGCTGCCATTGAATGTAAACCAAACCGAAAATCCTACCTGCAATATCGGTAAGGGGTCAGGTATGGCCTCGGTATTGAAAACATGTAAAATTATTGTTTGGGATGAGTGTACGATGGCTCATAAAAAATCGCTAGAAGCTCTTGATCGTACTTTACAAGATTTAAGAGGAGTAAATCAATCTACGGGTGGAACTCTTCTCTTACTAGCAGGCGATTTTCGTCAAACATTACCAGTAATTCCGCGGTCAACACCGGCAGACGAGCTAAATGCATGCCTAAAAGCATCACCACTTTGGAGAAATGTGAAAAAAATTACTTTAACGACAAACATGCGCGTGCATCTACTCCAAGATGAAAATGCTCAAACGTTTTCCAAACAGCTACTTGATATCGGTGACGGCAAATTTCCCATTGATCCTGCTACAAATGAAATAACTTTTCCATCAAACTTTTGCCAAATGCATTCATCAATTCAAGATGTTGAGAAGAAAGTTTTCCCAAATATTTCAACGAATTTCAAAAATCACAACTGGCTCTGCGAACGAGCCATTTTAGCTCCCAAAAATGATAATGTTAACAAAATCAATGATCGAATTCAAATTCAAATTCCTGGTGAGGCAACGAAATATAAATCAATCGACACAGTTACCGATGAAGATCAAACTGTCAACTATCCGATAGAGTTTTTGAATTCTTTGGAACCATCTGGAATGCCACCGCATATATTATGTTTGAAAGTAGGCTCACCAATTATGCTTCTTCGTAATTTACATCCACCAAAACTATGTAACGGAACGAGACTTTCCATTAAGAAATTATCACCGAATGTAATCGAAGCGACGATAATCAGCGGCAAAAATAAGGGTGAAGATGTTCTCATCCCACGCATTCCAATGATTCAAACGGATTTGCCATTCAATTTCAAACGTTTACAATTCCCCATACGTCTCGCATTCGCTATAACAATTAATAAAGCCCAAGGACAATCTTTAGCTGTTGCTGGATTAAATCTCGAGAAACCATGTTTCTCTCATGGCCAATTGTATGTGGCTTGCTCCAGAGTGGGAACACCAGAAAAATTGTTCATTTTTGCACCAAATGGAAAGTCTAAAAATATCGTATATCCACTCGCATTAAAATAAATAAACAATGAAATTTTGTATCAATTTTTTTTAAATGCAATTAATAAACTCAAAATATAGTCTCGAAAAAAAAAAAATGTGTGTAATAAAGCTAAATATTATCCTTTTTGGGGCGTTACGAAGTACGCCGGGTTCAGCTAGTTTATAATACACATATATGCCACTAATCACTGTTTTTGTCACTGGGTTTTTACTGCTCTTTTTTTCCCTAATTTTTTTAGTTTCTTTATCCTTAAACTAGATGTAATTTTGATTAAAATTGTTTGTTTTCTTTTGACTCCTTAATATAGTAATATTCTTGCAAAAGGTCGTTGACCTACTAGATGCATAATGTCCTTTCCTCTTCTTCCCGTTAAATGGGAATGTAGTAATAAGATTAAATAATGTTATATGAGCGAATAAATAAAATAAAAAATAAAAATAAATTCTCAAGGTTATCGTTTTCGATTCACGAGAAATCGTAGAATACTCCTAAAATATCTTTTTGTCAAAATTATATTCCTAAATTGGCTTGCGATATCAAATTGATTGATAAAAAAATCGTGTAGAATATATGTTTATTTTTTCTCCTATTTTTTTGACCCGAGGAATGACAAGACAACCTTAAGGTATAAAGGTATCGGTAGTAAAGATAATGTTAACTAAATTTATGTAGTATGGAAACGATCGATCCACGAATCTTGGTTGTCTCACTACTGCGTTGATTAAAGACAAAATTGGATACAAAAAAAAAACAAATTTAAGTTCTTTGAATTCTTCTTATTAGCGGAAAAAAAGTTCAATTATCACAAATAGAGCCATAATGTCTGCTTTTCTCAAGCCAGCTTTCGTTTTTGAAGTAATTTTTGAATCATACAGAGTCTCCGTTTATCTAATATATGTTTCATCATGCTAGAGAGCGCAAGAATATTTGGTTTAATGTTCCCTTAAATAATTGCAAAAAAAACCACTAGTTTCTAAAAAAAAAAAATATTAATAATAATAAATTTTGTTTTAAGAAAAATCACTGCACCAAAATCATTTCAAAATAAGAACTATCGCAAATAGATGTAGTACAATACCGACGCTGCAAAGAAAGTTATATAAATACAATTTTTGTTCGGATGTTTTTATGGATTCTGATGCCTCGAATTTTATTCAGTCCCTTTTTTATCCCTTGTCGGGTTCGGCAATAGATGCCCAAAAAAATCTGCCATATTTTCACTAATTTTTCTTGGTTTATTTTTTGGTACTAGTTATTTTTGACGGATTTGACCGATTTGTTTTTCTCCTCTCCAAGACGAGTTCTTTAAATTTTTCACTTGTTTCTAATATCTAATAACTAATATCACTTTCCCGGATTAATTTAAAATATGCTGGAAATTTGGTATATTTGACATTTATAAACGGAGGACGACCAAACAATATTGTACCCATAGAATGCATGCGAAAAATAAAAAAAAAATCACTCTGTTACGGCGTCGCCATATGGCTGGAGGATTTGTGGTAGTGATCTGGCGGTTATCAGCTTCCTTTGGAAACTATTTCCTTGCACACGACATTTCGGTTATGATATTTTATTTGAAGTGCTTTTCTTAAAAAGTTAAAAGTTTACATTTACCTATTCATTTCGAAATCTAGTAGATTGTAGTAGAATTTGGAACAAGATCTAGTGAATTTTCCAACGGAGTAGCTGGCAACACTGAAACGGTCGTATGCTGATTTTGCGCGAGTTCTCTTGAAATAAGCGTGTGCCCATTTTTTAGCCTAACTTTATTGATCAGTTCTTTTGTGAACCAATAGGGGTAGTTGCTAGTTTTCTTCCAGTAGACTGGAACGTAATTTTCCATGCATTCTTTGATTTTATCGTAGAACCACTTGACTTTATCATCAACGGAGTCAAGTTGATACAAGACGATCCAATTGGTCCTCAAAAAGAAGTTTTTAATTGCTAGATAGCCGCCACGTCTGATTGCGTAGGTTGGTGCCTGGTGGACTTAGTGGTTTTAATTTAGCCTTACTATCATCGAATATGATGGTCATCCTCGTCGATTATTGGATCTGATTTCTCTGATTAAACGTCAGCGTTGATGTTTCATCATGTCTATGATGTAGCTATACACACGGAATATGACGAAAAACTATGACATATTTCATAGAAATATGTCATATTATATGATCGTGTGGACAGTTCATCATATATATGACAATCAATATGTTATATATTCTTTTCCACTTTCGATTAAAAGAAAAATATGATGAAAATATATGATGAAAAGTGGCGCCAGTTCTAAATTTTGACTGTTTGTTTTGGAAATAGTTTTGAGGTTAAATTTTTCTGTCTGTGACGAAACTAAATAATATTTATGCAGCAGGAAATTTCCTCGTAAATAAAAAGGAGTGCGGTAAATAGGAAAATAAATTATAATTTTTATATTTTATGTATAATTTTCAAACACTATTTTATTTGCATCACTCATATTATTTGCAATTTGCTAACTGATATTTTTCGTGAAATACAATCTGCGTATAACACCTTAGAACAACATACATCATTAGAAATATATGTCATATTAAATTGTGTCGTGTGTACAGCAAAAATCCCTTTGTCATATTTTTTCATCATAGAAAATTTAAATCATATGTTTCGTCATATTTTCAAGAACGTGTATCTACTAGTTCATCATATTATATGTCATAGATATGATATGATACAAATATGTCATATAATATGATGTATTTTTCTATGATCGTCTGTAGGGACCTTTACTGAAGCATAAGTCGAGGAGACGGTTGGACGAGTTGCGTACTTTATTTGCTTGCATACATCCAGCGAGGAGCAATTCGGTGTAGAGTAAGTTTTCACAGTCTTCTGGTGGAAGGCTACTAGGGATATTATAGTCGCCAACGATGAGCATCTTGGGGTATTTGGCTTGAATAAACGAGATAGTGTTAGCATGCCCAGCATAAACGTCGGTTGTTGAGTGCGGCGGTATTAGGATTGAGGTTCCGGGACGTCTCGTGTCTCGAAGTGCCGGGACTTGTACAAAATTCAATTGTCTCGGGTCCCGGGATTTTCGTGTCACGACTCGAGACACGTTTGTTATTACAGACAAAATGAAATTTTATATTGCCTGGAGCGACTTCTTGTAACAATCAGCAATGGCTACCACCCATTTAACCCATTGAGCATTCTGTCATGGTTATTGGTACCTAAGTAACTTCGATAATAATCAAATACATAATTTCAAATGTAACAAATTTTTTTCTTTTCCTTAAATTTTATAGCCTTGCTTTCGATCCACAAGTGTCCAAATGGCGCGACGCTTTTGTGGGCCATAAAATAATAACCAATGTTAGGTGATACCAGCTGATCTTGCAATGAGAGCTTGATATTTTTGTGGTGGTGTCCCTTTGGGCGTCAGAATTTTAATTCAAGTTTTTGTGGTGGATCGTGCGGGTCCATTTGTTAAATACAGAAACAAAAATTGTGAAAATGTTGGTAAAAAGTCTAACTTCTATGTGAAAATACCGTTTTTGAGTAATTCAATGAATTTAATTACACTTACTTGTAGTAAAATAGCTTTGAAAAACTAATTGTCATTCCAAAAAGATTATTCCATCATGGAGCGTAAATTTGGAAATGTTAAAAATGGAAAAAATTGAACGGATCAACGGCACAGTGCTCATGTGCAAAACAAATTTCGAGCAAAGGGTCGAATTCTACAGGCCTGCAAAATAAATAACTGTTGTACCTGGATCATCTTGCGAACCAGAACCTAAAAAACTAAGACTGAAAATAAACCTACAATTAAACAATATTTTGCAAAAAAGTCATTGCTTGAAATAATTTCTCGCCTGGCGGCAAGAGATGGACTTCCAATAAGGGCAATCACAAGGAGTGAATGCATTCGTGAAAGTATTATCCAGCAAGGTTATAAAATGCCTAAGAACGTAACTGATGTCATGAAAATCATAATAAGTTTGTAGGAAGAGCAAAACGAAGAAATGATTCAGACTTTAAAAGATTTTATCGCTTCTGGTATACGTTTCCGTTTCTCGGTTAACGAATGGAGCAGCCTGCGAAACAGGAGATACTTTAATTTGTGTCTGCATGGTGTGAACGAAGAAGTATTCAATTTGGGATTAGTGCATACATATACCCGGAAAATGTGGTGCTGAAGAAACCAGACAAATAGTCGAAGAAACATTGAAAAGTTTTCAACTGGATCTTGGCGAACATATTGTGGCCAATACGAGCGATAGTCCAAATGTAATGAAGAAATTTGGAAAAGAAAGCCTCAGCGAGATGATCCTGTGCTGAATCACGCAATACACCTAGGAGTATTAGACACATTTTATAATAAAATCAGGCTCCAGCCATATACGCTTCTTCCTCCGAGGACAGTAATTATACTGATGATGAAATAATGGAGAACAAAAACTCTTCTGATGAAGAAAAGGACTGCAATGCCAGCTACGAAACAGACATCCAATTACAACCAATTGATGAAATGAAAAGACTGATTGATGAAACTCGATTCCTAGTGAAATTGTTCAGAAAGAGTCCACTGAAAAATAGCCAATTGCAGAAATATGTCAAATCAGAATTTGGGAAAGAGCTGTGTTTAGTGCTGGACGTCAGAACAAGTTGGAATTCAACCATTGTAATGGTAGGTAGAAAGGTTTCTAAAGCTAAAAAAATGCATAAAGAAAGCGTTAATTTATTTATTATTTAAACATGTTAGATAAATGGAATGAAGAAAATCTTCTTATTTTGCAGTCAGTTGTTAGTTTATTGGAGCCAGTCAAGATAGCCGTATAACTAAACTCTTCGTTACTTACAGCCGAAGCAACAATTCTCGTTTTATTAAAAAAAATTCAATTGGCAACGAGAAATAGTAATCTGGCGGAACGCTTCTTTGAAACATTGAAAGTCCGTCTGGAAGAAAGGATACCACAACGGGTTATATGCTTCCTAAAATATTTGCACACTGGCCATTATTCACACTACAGTCCCAAAAAACTGACTTTTTTGCTTCGAATTTCAACAAAACTGCACTTATTGCTTTTGCTGAAGATCTCTATTGCAGACTTTTTGAAAATATCCCTCGTACGTCAGATTTCGAAATAATGAACGCCGAACCCAGTACCAGTAGCTCTAAAGTAAACAACGATCCCGGTAGCTCTAAAGTATACAAATGGAACCAGCCATAAAAAAAATCGAAGAAAGTGTACCTGGAGTTGCTGGAAGGAAATCGAGAGCAACATTAAAAATGGAGTTTCAGTTATTTGAAGCAACTGGGAAACTTACTGAAAGCCTGGAACTCCTTTATAAATCTTTGACTACAATAAAATCGACATCTGTTGAAAACGAAGGAGTGTACTCCTTGTCCGGAGGTATGATTACAAAAATCAGAAACAGATTGTCGGACAGAGCTATTAGTGCACTAGTTTTTTTTAAAATAGGAAAGAAAACTAGTTGTTAGTCGATTATTTGTATGTTAATTAGATTTTGAATTAAAATTTAGAGAATTTTTTATAATATTCAATAAAAGTTTTTACTAAAATTTATAATTTATTAATATATCCGCCGAAAATGTCAAGACTTCCCAAACCCTTGGCGGTATGTAGACACATCCAACTATGATATCACCGTCCGTACATTTTATTCTAACAAAGATTTGTTCAATGTTAATATGTCGGCTAATATGTTGCGTTTGACTGGAATAAATACTCCACCTCCTCTGCTGTAAGTACTTTCATTAAGATCTCTGTCCTTTCTGAATAATATAAACGTATCATCGACTACTTCTCCGTCAGCTATACAAGAGCTTAACCAAGTCTCACTAACACAGATGACATCGTTGTTGTTAATTGTAGTAGAAGTTAGAAAACTTTTTAATTTAGTTCTCAGACCTCTTATGTTTTGATAATATATTTGTAAGTAATGTTTCTTTGCGCGTCGTTTTTACCTTTGGTGGGTGAAACGTATGCTTATCGGCTATCTTAGGAACTCCATTGACATATTTGTTAGTTTTGCTCGTGTCTACGTTGTCCACTAGTGTGTTCAACTCAGTTCTAAGTTCCTGGAGGTGCTTCTGTTGTGAAGGTGTAACGTATTGCTTGATAACCACTCCGGATCCTTCCACCAGTTTTGTTTTAAGTAGAATCCCGGCTTCGATAACAAATGGTGTATCGAGTAGTAAAGGCCTGGTTTTCCCCTCAGTTTCTTTGCCCAGACGACGTTGTTTCATATTAGGTATAGAGTTAGACATCTCTTGTGGGATTATAGTAGAGAGTTTAACACGGTCATCTTGAAGCCGATCAGTACCAGCGGGCTTATCTGACTCCAAGACGTTTAGAACGATAACCTGAGTCTCACACTTTTGTCTTTTACTCAGTTGTGTATATTGCTTGGCAGTGACTTTGGTTCTGTCAGCGAGTTTGTTGAGATCAGACCTAATTCCAGCGAAATTGGACTCAAGGTTCTCCATCCATTTTGCAAAAGGAACGAGGTATTTTCTAAAAAGATGTTCAATCTGGTTGGTGAGTGTCGGTGACACGTTGATGTCAATTCCATCGCCATCGTCCTCGCTGTCAGAATCTATTAGAGATGTAAGAAATGAGTAGTATTCGTTACCGAGTACCGGATACTCACTATGATTCCGAGTATCCAATGAGTACTCGCGAATACTCCTCGTTACCGAATACTCTCTCTCTTACGAGAAAGAGAGATGAGTGACGGTAAGTATTCGAGTGAGCGATTCGCTAGCAGTGTGTGTTGATAGCAAATCGCTCTCTCGTCCGACGTCTAGGAATGATTGGGAATGAATGTACATTCATGAACGACGGTTTCGTGTGCGAGAGAGTGTGTGAATGGGAATGTGAGAATGGGAATGGGAGAATGCGAATGTGAGAATGGGAGAGGGACAGGAACGGGTCGAAATGAAACGAGTACTCGCGGATACTTTTATATGGGAATTTCCATATAAAGATTCGACTGCTCAAGTAACGAATAGTGATCCGGATACTCATTGGGTAGTATTCGTTTCTTTGGGTATTTTTGGATTTTTGCATAGAAGTTATATAAAAAGAAGCGGGAATTTTGAAATAAAGAATTTTTTAATGAAATAAATTATGACAATGGACTTATACTCCCCTTCTTTACATACAAAATTTGTTTATATTGAAATTTATATCGAAATGAAATGGTTTCATATTGGAAAATGAAATTCAAATTGGAAAATTGTTTTTTTTTTTTTTTTGCTCGCTTTGTATAGCCCAAGGAATCAGTAACGATGATGCGGATACAACGAATACTCGGTCATCAAGTAACGAATACATTCGATTACTCAGTTTTGAGTAGTTTTTACACCCCTAGAATCTATTATACTAACCTCAAAAGTGCATAAATCGTCCCTGAAAAACCACTAAATATTTTTAAATACAACTAAAAAAACCACCAAATCGACCATGTACCATATAGCTTTCTCATGAATCGATGGATTTTCACCATTTCATGCGTATTTTCCATATAAGGAAAACCAAACCGTACGTCGAGTATTATGAAATGAGTCTCTTAAACAAACAAAAACAAGTAAGAACACATCACTAAGTTTTCATAGCTTTTTTAATTAAATTTTTTACATGTCATTTTTGATTACAATGTAATGAAAATTAATGGTAAAAAATACAGACAAGTGTACTGTTTAAAAAATGTCTGTAGATTTACCTTTGGGGATTCACATTCTTCTTCAAGCAACGTCGACTTCGGAGATATAAATTTCTTTAGTGCCAATGTGTGTCAATAAGTATAATATGTATAAGGAGGATAACGGTAACAACATAAGGCGGGAATTCACGCTCCACGCGCTTTTACTGTTTAATATTTTTAGTGATGCCAATGCAACGATTAAACAACATTGCCAATGCAAATCGGTTTAAGGTTTAACCTGATAAATGTTTAAGCTATCAAATGTTTTTTTTTTTTTTTCAAATTTGTTAAAAACCACTACCCATTAGAAACATAATTTCCCCACAGAGTGGCTCGAAAAACCACCAGATCTAGTGGGAAAACCACTGAGTTTGCAACGCTGAACCCGAGTTTAAGATATCGTCTACCAACGAACGTAGAAGTTTGTAGTAAATTTTTTTCGTTTGTAGTTAAAACGAGACTCGGGTTCCAGGTTCACAGAGCTTTTCTTCGTCAATCCTTTTTTGAAAACCCTTCCTCATTGTCGAAAAATAAAATGCAGTTATTGTATTACTTTATATTCACGCTTTCATTGTTTGTTCAGCTATTTAAGCAATTCAAAACGTTTTCCACACTATTTTTGACTTTATTTCAAAACTGCTTTCTTCCCCATCACTTCAATAATTTTCATGCAGCTTATTATTTAAATGTTTTATTACGAGCTTGAAAGATCGACAAACTCATCGTCTTCATTGAGTTGTATCGTAATTATGTGACCATATCTAAGCTATCCAAAAGCAATATTCAAATTATTTTCTTAGTGCGTTCAAGAGAAGCTTAATAGCATTAAATTTAGTTTATGTTCGGTCTCGCCAGTGGAAGGTCAGTCGTGTTGCCCAGCTGCTTCGCACATCTCCTAACATCAAGCTGGGAAAGAAAAGTTCAGTTAATGTTATCCAGAACAGTTTCACGAAATTGTAGTCGGCATTTTGAATTTATATTTACATTTGTCAAGTACGCGTTTCAAACATGCGTTCAACAGACATGGGAATAGAAGGTAAGGAATTCTTTTAGTTGCTTATAATGATAGTAACAACTTCATGCGTTAGCCAATAAAATTTGATTTCAAACTGTTTCACCTAATAAGTGCGGGCTAGGTGCTTAAAACGAAATGAAACGTGACAAAAACAAGAACGAAACTACATACCTAATATGACGGAACCGGAAGAGCCATACATTTAATATATTATTCTTTTGTATATTGGGGAAACTAAAATTGTTTTCGCTATAGTGGCTTATGGCCTATAATATTGAGGGTTTGGAACCCGTAGTCAATAATATTGAAATTGCGCATCATGCTTTATAATATGGAAAAAATTAAAAATTTAGTTAAAGTGTACTCTCCCCTAGTGTTGAATGCCATCAGCTGTTCGCCAGAATGATACTCAAACAGCCTGAATACTAAAATTTAGTTTGAAAGGTTGCTTGGCATAATAAATTCCCAGTAAATGGTGTGCGCACAGAGTTCAATTTTGTAAAATATTTCATTCTACAATGGCTTAGTATTGGCCAAATTAAAAATTTTAAATAAAAGTAATCCAGAGTAGGTAGTGATTTGTTCTTCGTGAAAAGTAAGTTTCACTAGGCGAATGGACTTTTAGTGATAGTATCGTATACATAGAACAATTGAGTGTCGTGCACTGATTGGAATTTGTGTGTTCCATGCACACCAGATGAACAAGTACCTAGAGTAGAACAAGAGCATTATTTCTCGATCTTTTAGTGGAAACGAAAGCTCAGTTTCAGCGTTTAAACCAAAAGAGCAAGAGAATCAAGAACAAGAGTTCTTGCACAAGATCATCCGCACGATAAGTATGTATTCAAATCGCTAGAACACAAGAACACTTTGAGGAACCCGCTCCGGGGAGCGAGCAGGTCTGAACCCGAAACAACGCTCTAAGCAAATGTTCGCACGCTCTAGTGCCATTTGTATCAAACGATCGGGCATTCTTAGAATATTCCATAGCATCTTTGTGAACGCAGACAGAACAACGAAAGAATGCTCTACGTCTGTTTACACTTAAAGAATTCTATGGAGTAGGAACAGAATGGCCATTCGTCTGGTGTACATCCGCCTTCATTGATCATTTGATAGAATTCTAAAGGTTTAAGAATATTAAGTGTTTTGAGAAAAGTAGAATAGTAGAGGACTCTGGGCGTGGTAGTTTTGATTAATAAAATCAGAGAATAAAGTCGTGTTCCATCGCTGCTCTGCTCATGAGCAGATCAACTTTTATTGATGGAACAACAACAATTTCTGTGCCAGTGCTGTCAAACTTAAAAATTGAAAATCGGTAGAATTCGCCCCAAAAGTCGGTAGAAATCGGTAGATAAAAGAAAATCACTTTTTTATCAATTTCACTTATTTACATAGGTAATATTATATTTACATTTTTACATTAACTAATTTAAATTACAAAATTCAATTTTCTTATGCTCAAGCAAGTATTAGACGAAGCAAATATGAAGCAAATATTTGCTTCGTCTAATACGTGCTTAAGGGTCTGTGCGAAAGAGTCTAACTCCTAGTCTAAATTACTTTAAAAAAAATTACTTCAAATTTTATAAAATACATGCCTAACTTATGTATTTCTAATAATCTTGACTATCATACCAATATTCTTTAGACATGGCAGAGGTCATATGCTGCCCAATTTCAAAGTTATAACAATTTGAATCTCTAATGTATCGTTGGCTATGCAAAAGACCTATAATTGTTTCAGACGACAACGAAACGAACCATCTGGTGGTGAGTGCAGGCAGTGACTGGTTTAAAAAGTGTAAGGCTGGGCCCTCAAAATCGGTAGAAAAATCGGGAAATTTATGATTTATTGCTAAAAATCGTGGAAAATTTGTGGTTTTCGGTATTTCGGTAGACCACTCTCAAAATCGGTATATCTACCGAAAAATCGGTAGTTCGACAGCACTGTTCTGTGCAATCCTGCACACGTTTTAAAATGTGAGCAAAAGCACTGCTCACGAAATGAATTTTGAACAGGAATGGAACATAAATAAAAGAGTCGAAGCAAAATATGCAAATTTCGTTTAGTTGTATTAATGCGATTATAGAGGGGCTATATTAACAGTGAGCGCGGATTTTCAAAATATGATTTAATTTATAACATTCACTTTATTTTAATAGAACTTATTCTAACAATTATTTAATGTGCCTGATTTTTAATGTCTTCTGATTTTCTTTTTCACATGTGTTATCTTCTTGTCCTCTCCGTGTTCTGTGTATTCTGAATTTGGTCACCATTCCAACCTGCATGCCACCTATGTATGAGGTATTCACTACTCAGTGCTGCCACTACTATAAAATAAACAGCGGAATATAATATACTACAAATTATACAAATTTTTCTCCAAAATTTTTGTAAACGTATTTAATTTCATACGCAAAGTAATGAACGCTTGTGGTTTTACTGATAAAAATTTTTAGCATATGAATTTCAATATGTAAATATTTACAAACTATCAAATTTTGCTACCAAGAGCGTAATCTCTTTAGTGTGAGCGAAAATTTGAAAGTAGTACGGGAACGTAAATTCAGTAACTTTCAGTAAAAATGTCGATTATTGATATGGAATATAAACATAAAAAATTTAAAAAAATGTTCAAAAAATTATACAAAAATCAACAATTTATTAGTTACTAATAATTTATTTATTAATAATTTAACAAAATACATATAAATAAACAAATTAAAAGTCAAATTAACAATTTTTATGTGACCGTTTTCAGGATTTTAATGAACCAAATTTGTTCAGTAAAAATCAGCAAGGAGGGGAAGTGCTTGTGCAAGCAATTTTCTCGCGATTCTTCTTATTTTCTCTTACACGAGAACACAAAACTCTCAATTTCAGTAAAATTCAGTAAGATTTTCGAGTACGGGATCAACCCTTCTAGTCGAAATTTAATTTATATACATACATATTTAAAATTACCGCTTGAACTACTTCTTTGATTTCCGATTGCACGAGGAGTAAACTTTACACTTTATTCAAAATAAGAAGCGTAAATTTCAAAAATAAATACTAATGCACCACCGACAAATCAAAGCTTGCGTCACTCACCTATTCTATATGTATACCTTAGGGCCATTCCTGATCTATTTATTCAATGCAATTGTCATATAAAAATAAGTAATGTTCCCTTCATTAAATTTGATCTTTGCGCCATATTCAATAGTTCCTTAATAAATCACGGTCAAATTATTAAATTGATATAATTGAAGTTGAACTTGAAAATTGTAAATTGAAATTCTAAATGACAAATGTCAAAATATAAACAGGTTAGCTAACCTTTAATAACTAAATTTTGTGCGTTCCTTTCGTCATGAGTGGCGCAAACGCGACTACTGGCTAGAAATGGCGAAAACAATACGCCAGTTCTCGAAGTGTTTATTGTGTCAACTCTCTACATTCTCATTTAAGTCGCGTTCCTTTCACATTGCTCCGCTCACGACGAATGGAGCGAACAAAATTCAATTATCAAAGGTTGGCTATCCTGTTGATATTTTGAATTTTGCGTTAAATATGGACAAGACAAAACGAACACGAATCAAATTAGCGAAAACTAAATAAGGTAAATGTAGGCAAAAAAGCAAAACTAAGCACTACATATGTTGTTCTTGCTCCATTGTTTGTTTTTTGACATTAAATCACAAATTCCACCAACCCTGAAAACAAAAAATACAGTCATGATCAAAATTGTTTTCATGAAAAAAGCTTCTGCTCACATTAAAAAACGTGTGCAGGATTGCTCACAAATTGTTGTTATTCCTCATGTAAAAGTGGATCTGCTCATGAGCAAAGCAGCGACAGGAACGCGACTAGTGTGGGGTTCCGTCAGTGAGCGGTTTCCTTTCCGGCCCAGGTGAAGTGCCTTGATAACCTTCTGTTTCCAGCTTCTAGCAATGAGACAGCGGTTTACCATCCAACAAATCGTTAGCACTCCTAAGGGATCTTGTGTCAGTTTAAAATAACCTAGCTAGGCCTCCTACAAATTATTTTGTAGAGTCATCACATGCGTCCACAAATCATTTTAACATTTTTCAGATGGGTGAACTGATTGAAGAAGAAACAAAATTAGAACCAGCGCAGCACGAGGAATTAATAACGAAATCTAAGATTATTCGTTGAATGTTAGATATATTTCAATTCGCTATCAGTTGTCAAAATTTTAAGGTTATTCTACGAGTATTTGAAAATACTACGAGTGTTCGAATACTAACTTCCCTAAATTCCTTTTATGTATGAAGAATGTGAACAACTCTGGAATGGGTGTATTACACATTTTATAGGGGAAAATGTCTGAAAGCGAAAAAATTCTAGTAATGCGCAATGTCAGTTTATAGTCAATTTAATTGAATGTTAAAAATTACTGATGGAAGGAAAATGGAGCATTGTAAAGTGTTTTTGTTTTGGTTTAACGTAAAGGAAAGTACTAACAAGTTGAAAAAGTTACATTTTTGTTGGAAAAGTGTGCATTAGTAACTTTAGTGGTTCCTTTAGCTGAAAACTTTCAAAATATTAAGAACACAAGGATTATACTTTGTCACGCTACCATATTGGTTACGAATGCAATGTCAGGTGAGAAGATAAGTGAAAAAATCAAAATTTTCAGTGAAATGTGAATTGCCACAATTTAAATTAAAGAATGAATTATTCAAGGATGTTCAATAGCAATGAAAGGAAGAAGGAGAAGAGGGGACGATACACTTATCAATTTTTCTCGAAAAAAATCTCATATTTAGATATATTGAACTATCCTGTGTATTTTAGGGTGAGGTTTTTTTTTCTTGTTTACGGTGAAACGAGATTCGCACCTTTATCAATCTCATATCTGGGGAGAGTACACTTTAACTAATTTTTTACTAATGACTTTAAAAAAAAAATACACATATTTAGATATATTAGACTATTCTGTGATTATAGGATACGGAAACTTTTTTGACCCCCCTCTGCCCCCCGTGCCATTTGGAAAAGACAGATGTGTATGATGGAAAACCAATTTTTCTGTACCTAAAACTAAAGATAATAATCACTTCAAACTACATAAATATGTAATTTTTTCAGAAAAGTCACTAAAAAAAATTAGTTAAAGTGTACCCTACCCTTCATATCTATGTATATATGAATGAGTTGTTTTCAATAAAACATGTAGAGAAAATTCACTTGAATGCTAAACCTTTTAAATTCATTCAATGAATTTCAAAATTTCTAAATATGCACTCCGAAGTTATTAATGTACGAGATGCTTATTGATTTTACTATAAGTTGGGCCCAAGCCAAAGCTGGTACGAAAGGGGTCTTCCATGAATTACATGAGACGTTTAGGGAGGGGAGGGGGTCGAGCCGTATCTCATTGAATCTCTCGTGCGGGAGAGAGCTGAGCTTATTCTGAGCTTATGCGTGTTCGATACTTTTTTTCTTTATTTAAATAATTGAACGGAATCGGGCACAGATTAACGTTACGCTGAAAATTCGTATTTTGAAAAATCTCACGTGAGGTGGTGTTAGGGGGTTGGGGTAGTGTCAAATCTCAGGAAATCTCACCAAGTGGGCATGGGAGGTTGAAAAACCGCTAAAATCGTCCCACGAAATTAATGGACGCCCCAAATAGTATACTTCACCCTTACTGTAGGCCTTACCGAACCGAACCTGTGAGGCCTTACATGCAGCGAAGATTGCTAAGATTTTCTATTATGAACCTACCTAGCTTTCAAAGGTTTTGCTTAACGTCGCCAAAATAGTTCGTATAAAACTGTAACTGTTGACCTGTACAGTTGACTTTTATGAGTGACGTGCATTATTTTGTTTATACTATTAAGCTTTTCTGTTAATTTCACGTCCCTTGTAATTCGTTGTTGGATTTCGAAAACTTCTGTTACGAGCGAAATCGGTATTCTGGTGACAAAAGTTAACCAGTTTTCTGTTAAAAATCTGTTACCGAAACAGGCCCGAAATTCATCGACTTAAACAGAACAGGTTTTCTGTTAAAAAAGTTAAAAATTTGTGTTTGTGAAGTGTACCAAATTTTGGCTAGCTGGATTCCGCGATACGATTCATTGATGTGAACCCTCGCTAACAGGTTCGAACATAATGCTGTGGACAAAACGGGTTATCGGCTAGAAAAAAGCAAATAAAAAAATAGCCCGCCGTGGTTTTCAATGAGGGTGCAAAAAACTGCGGCTTGAGCTTTCGGCTATAAAATAGTTTATAGCCGGCTTAGCGCTATTTTCTAATTTTCTAGCCGTAGCCGCGGTGCAGCCAACTTAATACCCAGAAATATTTTGAATATATTGGCTGCACTGAACGAAATTGACGTCTGATTGTTTCAGGTTTGTGTTTCATTTTCATGTGTTTTGTGACATATTTTTGTTCCGGTGGAAATTATTCTACGTCAAGCTACATTTATAGCTGCAATTGTGTTTCTAATTTTTAGCTCGCCATAGCTGACTACCAGCTATTTCGATAATTATAGCCCGTGTTGTGTTTACAGCTCAGAATATCAACTTTGACTGAATGTTCATCATTTCAGTACAAAATCTCATGTCATGTTCATTTCAAATTTTCGAAAAGTTTGTGTCTCAGGAAATGAGAACTCTGAAGCTCTCATTTCATGTTCATTTCAGTAAATGTTTCAAAACAAAATGGAGACGTCACGTGAATATGGCAAAAGACGTCAGTATTTTAACATATATTTGAAATAATATCAGTTTATTAATTTTCTTCTGTTTTAGTAACAAGTAAGGGTATCAGATGTCAAAAAAAAATCGAAATTCGCACACAGTCTTACAATCGACGGCATTTAATTTTGAATGACCTTCCGAATTGAACTTCGAACATTTTTAGACATTTGATACCTGTGCTTGTTATAAAAATGGAAAAAAAATATGAACTTATACTACTTCAAAATTATATTAAAATACTTACGTCTTTTCCTGCATTCACGTGCTGTTTCCGTTTTGTTTTGAAATAATCACTGAACGGAACAATGAAATGTTAAAATGAAGTTGGCATTTTCTGGGACGCAAACCTTTCGAAATTGGAACTTTGCTATAATGCCAATCGAAAGGTAATTTGTATAAAAGTGCCGACGATTAACACACAGTTTCAAGGAATTCTGTTAGAAACCAAATCTGTTAACTTTCTTAAAATAAATTTGTTACCTTAACAAGAGTGGCCAGAATCGCCCCCATTATTTTGGAGTGGTAAAATTTGATTTTTCTTAATATGTCAACTGTACAACGAAGTACTTATATTACAAATTAATAAAAATGGTGCACATACTGAAGTGGACAATGTAATGAAGCTTAATACAACCCAGAAGCTAATAAAGTTTATGTCCTTTGACTAATGCAAATTTAAATAAATTTTTAACATACTCATGTCACTTACATTTTTTATAATGGGGCGATTGAAAATTCAAATTTTTCCTTTTCTAGGAAATTATTTATTATTGTATACTCAGAGAAGATTTAAATATATCTATATTTTAATTTCTATCAGTGCATTCAGAAGTTTAAGCCCATTATGATATCAAGTTACATTGAATTATGAAATTGAAATTTAAAGTATTAATTTGGTAGTATGTATGTATACGATAATGTTTGCATATGATATAATCTTACTTAACCTGTATATATAATGAAAGGCGTCACGTCGTGAATTTAGACCGATGAATTTCAGTGGCAGCTGTTAAAATACCGATGCGTATGAGCCGACACATCATGACGCGTTTAATTCCAACCGGTTGGAAATTTTCACGCGTTATACCGCGTTTACACCGACCGAAATCTAGTAGATTAAGCGACTTGAGAAGATTTAGCCCGAAATCATGGTGAAACCTCCATGATTTACCATACATTTTCGAAATCTTCTCGGGAGTAGATTAATTCGAAATCCACATTTAATCACCTCAGTGGCACCATCTACTGGTGATCATTTTACCCGTTTTACGTCCTTTAGTACAATTTAGTACTCTTATGATGTATCCAAAGTGAGTTCAATTGGTTGTTTTGCGCGATGTTTAATTTCATTATGTGGCGCGGTTTTTGATTTTGAAAATTTATATAAAATTTTAAATTTGTTTAATGAAAAAAGAATCAATAGAGGCAAGGGAAGGCATGGACTATTGTCCAAGATAGTTTTGTAATAGATTTGAAGCAAAACAGAACCACAAAACACTACAATTTCACATGAAAAATGTCGAAGTGTCAAACGAAATCTCCTCACTGGCGGTGTAAACGGGCGAGGAGATTTATCAAATCATCTCACGAAATCGACTAGATTTTGGTCGGTGTAAACGCGGTATAACACGTCAATTGTCACATTTGGTTCACAACATAATAATTGAAGCAACGCCTTGCATTTTGTGACCAGCGAAAGCGACGACTTACAATACATTTCCAGCTTTAGATCAGAGAGAACAGGATATGACACAATTACTGTTAAGTGTGCAATTTTTAACCTTGTCTATCAAGACTTAGGGGTCGTCCATAAATTACGTCACGCAATTTTTAGCGATGTTAGACCCACCATTCCCCCTATGTCACGCTTTGTCACACTTGTTGGAACCCCCGTCCAAAATTTTTGTCACACTGAAATTGTTGACCCCCCTTTAAACACAACAAAGCTTCTTTTACCCTTTGGGCTTGAGAAAATTTTCGAAAAATTTACAAGACGCTAGTTTGATAATAAAGGCGATTAAACAAGTACTCGCACAAAAAGAATAAATTTTGGGACGTTGTTTTTTTAAATTCCCTCTTGATTTGCTTTTGAAGTCTTTCTTGGAAAATGAGACCAAACGAACGTCACGCGACTTAGTTGGCAAGTGAGGATTTCAAAAATCGCGAGACGTGTGTAACGTCACGCCTATGCAAACACCCCCCTCCTCGCTGTCACAGACAATTGTCACAATTAAGCCTATTATTAAACAATAAAGGTGCGTTTCCAATGCCAGCTTGGAGTGAAGTGTATTGGAGTGAAGTGCATCCCGACTCTGCCACTTGTTTTCAATGCCAGAGTGAATTGATTTCACACCCATCTGTCGAGCACAATTTCAGTCGTTTTTTTTATCTAAACTATAATATTCTTTCTACACAATATAACCATATATAAATATTTACTTGTTTAATACATTAAGACTGAGTACTTTTTCCATTTTTACATAATTTTACTAAAACAATGCGTCGCATATTTCGAATAATCTCGTCGCAACCGCCAGTTGGAATCGCTCGGAAATAAAAATTTTTGGCACTCCATAGTGGAAATAGAAATACATCCTATTGTGCACAGATTGCACGAGGAGCCCATGTTGCGGAGTGTGTGGAAGTGAAACTTGCGGAACATGTAAATCACTCTTGCCCACTCCAACTTGGCATTGGAAACGCGTCTTGTTCAATTTTCAATAATTGGGGCGATTCTGGTCAGTTTCGTTAACGTAACAGATTTCTGTTAAGAAATTTAACAGATTTGGTTTCTAACAGAATTCTTTAAGTTGGTATTCTGGCCAAAACTCACGTTCGAATCTGTTAAGAAACTGGTTTTGTTCCAAATTTAAGTCGACGAATTTCAGGCCTGTTTTGGTGACAGATTTTTAACAGAAAACCTGTTAACTTTTAGCACCCAGAATACCGATTTCGATAGTAACAGGATGTCAAATTAACAGATTCTCTTTCGTGAACCCAGAATAGCCCCGAATAAATATCTTCTTAATAAATAATAAATCCTTTTGGTCGTCGTCGTGAAGCAGAAAATGAATTTCATTCACCGGTGAATGGGAATCCCTCAAGCGGGGAAAATTAATTTTCTACACGACTTCATAGATATCTATCAATTTTTATTTTTTGTATAATGTTTCGGGACCAAACCATCAGATTATACATATGTTGTTATTAAGTTGCTTCTAATGTAATTCACTTAAAGCTTCAATAGGAAAAATGTTCTCATGGTTAACGAATTCTTTTTTTTTTTTGCAGCGACGAAAACGCCTCGGGAACGTGATTACATAGGGTTTGCAACACTTCCCGAACAGGTTCACCGAAAATCAGTGAAACGAGGATTTGATTTTACGTTGATGGTGATGGGTGAAACAGGACTAGGAAAGTCTACTTTAATTAACAGTTTGTTCCTTGGTGACCTATACAAAAATCGTATTGTTGCAAGTGCCGAAAATCGTTTAGAAAAAACGACACGGATTGAGAAAAAAACTATGGACATTGAAGAACGTGGAGTGAGATTAAGATTGACACTAGTTGACACACCAGGATTTGGAGATTCCATAAATTGTGAGGACAGTTGGCGAGTTTGCACAGGTTACATTGATGAGCAGGTAAATTTAAAACTCTCTTAATACACCAACAAAAAAGTCTATTATATTTCAGTTTCGCCAATATTTCACTGACGAAAGTGGATTAAATAGAAGAAATATACAGGACAATCGTGTACACTGTTGTCTCTATTTTGTGCCTCCGTATGGTCATAGGTAAAAGTAAAATCCTCATAGTTCTGAGCATCTCCATATTCTTACTTTTGTTTTTAGTCTTCGACAAATGGACATGGATTTAATGCGTCGTTTGCATAGGAAGGTTAACATCGTCTTGGTTATAGGAAAATCAGACTGCTTAACGCAAAGCGAAGTTACGAAGCTGAAGGAAAGAATCTTGCAAGACTTGGAAGACAATCGAATACAATTATACCAGTTTCCAGACTGTGATTCCGATGAAGACGAAGAATTCAAGCAACAGGACCGAGACTTAAAAGCAAGCATACCATTTGCGGTAGTAGGAAGTAATACAATCATTGATGTTGCTGGTAAGAAGGTGCGTGGGAGGCAGTATCCGTGGGGAGTTGTTGATGTTGAAAATCCGGAACACAGTGATTTTATTAAGCTTAGGACAATGCTGATTTCTACACATATGCAGGATTTAAAAGACACTACGCAAGATGTCCATTATGAAAACTTCCGAGCGCAGTGTATATCACAAATATCGCAACATGCTCTCAGGGAACGTGGAAAATTGAAACGTGATTCAATGAGTTCTAATAACATGGATCACTCTATAACCGAAACAGATCGGCTGTTACTACAAAAGGATGAAGAAATACGACGTATGCAAGATATGTTAACACAAATGCAAGAACGACTCAAACAAACCCATAAAATTGAAGTAAAAAAAAACGATAGTGCAATTGACGTGTAGATTCTCCTCTGCAATGGAATTAAAACAAACAATCGATACGAATCGTACACTATATAAATTAAATATATATATGTAATTTATCTATAAATTTATACTTAGATGTAATTACACATGCTTGAACGTGTACATATAAAATATTTGCTATATGCAACCGTTTTGTGTTCCAAACCATAGCCAAGTTTTAAAATTTATTTTAAGACAATTTATGAGCAAAACAGCACAAGCGAAGGTATTATGGTTAAACATATAAATGGACTACTAAAATACATTGAAATAATTTCTACAACTAGTAAGAATGAAATAAGTGCAATAAGACGAAAAATAGAACTACATCGTAAAACACCTTGGGTGTTGCTTAATATTAAGTATAATTCTTTGATGTTACGTACCTATAAAGGTGTTAAGTAAAAATATTGTCATTCCCGGTTTATTACTGATCTTAAGTCAGCTTTCATTTCTATATCCTTTTGTACTAGCGATTTAAGTACAACGGTACTCTATCCTGAAGTTTTGGATTGATCCGTAAGTTTGTGAGTAATTTGGTTTTAAAACTCGTTTCCTGAGAAACATCAATTCATGACTTAACACTTTTATACCTAACATCAAAAAATTGTTTTCAACCTCTTGAAAAGTGGAAGCCTGTATCCCACCAATAAGTCTAACGAGTGAGTGACTCATTATCAAGAGGATAGTTAAACACATGGAAACAGCATTATGAAGCCGTAAAATGTTTTATCTAACTATTCTGGATTTAAAGCAGAAATTTTTATCATAACTTTTACTTTTTAAAGCAAAATTATTTTTTCAACGGGTCATACGTATGTCAAATAAACGAAAATTTCGACGAATAAAATCGACAATCACTGTCGATTTGTTAATATTACCTCTGCAGCGGAGAATTATTCGAAAATACTTGGCAGTTAACATAATCATGAACTATACTACTGAGTATGAAGCATTCCTATGCCGTGGATTGTCCTGATTTGCTTAGTCTTTCAATTAAGTCATTTCACTGGTTTTATTCTAAATAAATTTGTTGTTAGCCATTATTGATGTCATTTTTATAACCGTATTTATTCTGTAAGAAGTAAGTATTTGACTGTGAGAGAAATGGGTGTTTGTATTGGGTTTTTGTTTGGTGGGACCAGCTCTGGTCACTTTGTTCAGCATATTTTCCTGCGGTTGGCGAAACTGCGTCGTGCTATTTTGAATGTTTTCCCTTGTCGCGGAGCACATTATGAAAAATATCCCTGAGTTAGCGAATTTGTTTGGCCCAAAAAAATGCCCTCTGCGCCATCCTACGCCAGTCTTTATTCAGACGTGAAGTAAGGGACCCAATGTTTTAAAGAAAAGGAAAATATAAAGTGAGGTTATAATTGAAAATTAAAGTGAAGAGAATACGAAGTTTCCGTAAAAGAATATAAAACTTTTAAGTGTGAAAAATAAAGAGTGAGAAATAGGAATTGGTGCAGGTACGTAGTTGAACAGAGATTTCCTTATTGATGTTAATTTAACACCTAGTTCTCCCTAACAGTTGATCCTATTAATTGCATGAATTTAATAATCTCTTGACCTATTTTGTGATAGTGACCTAGTTTCACTTGCGGTCTCAAATCTAAGGTGGGATTCCACCCTGTTAGATATAGACGTAAAGTGAAAGTAGTGAGATGGCAAAATACTCTTCAAAGTGGGGTCCACTCTTTTGAAGAGAGCGAGTAATTCCTCAAAAACCCACTCCAATTCTATTACTTTCAAGGTGGGATTACACCCGATTGAAGGTAACGTGTCCGAGTTGGTTGAAGTCAAGGTGGAGTTCCACCCGATTGACTGAAGTAAATTGTTGTATCTCCAAGGTTGGGTTCCACCCGATTGGAGGAAGATCAAGCAACCTCTGGAACTAGACTGAAGACCAATCATGTCCTATAAATGTAGCTAGTTTATCCAGCATAGATAAATCTCACCCTGTCTTTTTAAAATCTATTTTCAGGTAAATGATTGGATCCTCTTTCTTGGACCAGTGCTAACCAACCAGCCCAAAGTGTGACATAATCTTTGTTTTTAACAAAATAATATTATTTGAAATATCAAAAATATATACGTATATTACAATTCGATGATCTTGTGATTTTGCTGAAATCAACTTGTTGCTATGCGCTTGCTAATGTGTCGGAATAAGTCAAACAACTCAAAAAATGTTTTTGGAAGTTTCCTACCGAGGTCACCTGGGCCTTCGACTATATGAATGAACATATGAAACCCTGAGTAAGATTCCTACTTTTTGAAACGTTTGCCCCTGGGATTTGTTAATTGTCATCGCAAAAGCCAGAATGACAGGAAATTGAGTGCTTTGAAAGGAAAAAGGCAGAACTGTACCTGAATAATTAAGGTGTATTTGTGGTATCAAAATACGTGTGTTTCGAGCAATTCATGTTAAAATCTCACAATCTAAAGAATTATTATGAATTTGGACTAAACGCTAACATGTTCTATTAATCAAGTCATGTTCTGTACTCCCATAACGATTATGTAAAAGTATGCAATTTGGTTTTAAAATTTATTTGTGGGAGCTGGAGCCCACTTACATCAACGTATAAAAACTCTACTAAAAAATAATTTTGCCCACTTAAGATAAAAATGATCTTTTAAGATTTTGTCGGAACTCAAATAAATTCGTTCCTCTCCGGCTAGACAATTAAGAATTTCCGCATTTATGAAAGTGCGGTCTTGATATTTGGGTGCTAATATAACCGAATTGAGAATAGCCTTACACTGAATGGTTTTATATACATTAACATAAATATTTGCAATCACGGAGTTGCTGCTAACTAAATGAGAGGGAATTTCAATAACATCTTGTCCGAAATCTGCAAATGTGGGTAAAGTTCCATTACCAAGAGATGTAAGAAATTCAACGAATTCAATTTCATGAGGTAAAGTTCTCATGTTTTGGTCAAAGTTTTTTGTAAGGCAATTCTCAATAAGTGATATATGTACGTGTACTGTGAGGTATAACTGGCATAGTTTGTCGAAAATCTCCACATAGTAAATTAGTCATACCTCCGAAAAGTTTAGTTGGATTACCGCATAAATCGTTTAAAATTCGGTCAACTAATTTGAAAGCATTAAGCATGCACATTCAAATTTCATCTATGATAACGATAGATGCGGACTTTATGAACTGTGCTTGTGTACTGTTTACAGAGAAGCTTGATACAGAATTCTATGGGCCGGGGTGCAGAGCTCAGGGACTCTGTGGTTTCACCATTGTATACCTGTCCCCCCGTTTTTGCTTACAAGTATACGCGATCCCCAGAGCCCTGCAGTACGCAAGAAGGTTGTTCACGCTCACCTCTTCCAGAAGCTCGGAATCGTGAATCTCACTACCCAACCATTCCTGACGATTCTTCATCAAGGTCGGGCATTTGTTCTAATTACTACGCTAATTAACAACAATCTCGCGTAGGCGCTTACACTACTCCGTTGGCGTTACGGATAAAACAAACAAACACGAAACAATAAATACGTACAAATATGTTCTATAGAATGTGACCACAACCTATTGCTAGCTGACATTGAATGCATTGTTTGGCCCATTGTGCGGTTTGCTTCTGCATGGATGGCCATACATATCGTTGTGCTATTGTTTCCTTGGTACTACTTCCGCTCGGATGAGAAGTATTGTGTATGATGTTAAGGATTTGTCGACGAAGAGTGCGAGGGATGAACGGTCTGATTACAGGAGTTGATACATCGCAATAGAGATCTGGATGGATTATCAGGATCAATGTTGAGTTTTTCTAGTTTCCGCTTGAGCTTCCGCTAGTTGTGTTAAGTTGATAGTTGTGGGTAGCTGAATGGTGTTGATACGGGATAAAGCGTCAGCAACATCATTTAGTTCACCGGGAACATATTCGATGGAGGTGGTAAATTGGCTGATGTAATTCAGATATCGTGCTTGACGAGGAGAGTTTTTGTCATTACGCGACGTTTGAAAAGCGTACCTAAGAGGTCGATGATCGGTTCTGATTGTAAAATTTTTACCTTCCAATAAGAATTGGAAGTGTTTGATGGCTTCGTATATTGCCGTGAGTTCTCTGTCAAACGTGCTGTATTTACGTTGAGCCGGGGAAAGCTTCTTCGAAAAGAATCCTAGGGGTTTCCATTCAGACTTCTCCCCTTGCTCGATGATCGCTTTAATAGCGTTGTTAGAAGCATCCGTAGTAGTAGCGGGTGCGTTAAAACAGTTGCTTCTCCGACTAGCTGCTTCAATTGATCGAAGGCAATTGCAGTATCGTGAGTCCATAATACTGGGCGTTTATCGTTTTTCTTGCTCTCCTTTAAAAAGTCATTCAGTGGGGCTTGTAGATGTGCTGCATTTCTGAGATGTTTACGGTAAAAATTTACCATGCCGATGAATCTTCGTAGTTCAACTATTGTATTGGGTTTGGAGTAATCCAAAATAGCTTGAACACGTTGAGGCAAAGGAACTGATCCATGTTTGGAGATGCGGAATCCTAGCAAGTCAATTTCTTAAACACCTAAAATGCTTTTTTCTGTATTCACATATACATAGCCCGTAATTTTGTAAGCGTTTGAAGATTTCGCGCAAATGGGTTTCGTGTTCTTCTGGTGATGTTGATGCAACAAGTAGGTCATCAATGTATGCGAAAATAAAATCCAATCTAAAGTCTAAACACTTCATTGATAAATCGTTGAAACGATTGTGACGCATTGCGAATTTCAAATGGCATACTTATAAACTCAAATAGGCCGAATGGCGTTATCACTGCCGTTTTAGGAATATCTTCTTCTGCTACAGGTATATGATGAAAAGCTCGTCGAAGATCAATGGTAGAAAATATTGTTTTATGAGTGAGGACGTAAGTATAGTCTTGTAATAAGGACATCGGGTAGCGATCCGGTAGAGTTTGGGAATTTAATCTGCGGTAGTCGCCGCATGGTCGCCAGTCGCCGTTTTTTTTCTTCTGCATATGGAGTGGGCTGGCCCAAGAGCTGGAAGAAGGTCTGATAAGTCCTAAGTTGATCATTAATTGAAATTCTTCTTTAGCTTTTTTTAGACGCTCAGGGCAGAATTGTCTGACACGTTGTACACACGGTGGTCCTGAAGGTATGGTGTGGTGTCTTACATTGTGTTTGGTCGCTGTAACGTTGGAAGGATTTCCAAGGATGTCCGGAAATTCTTTAAGAATAGCCAAGAAGGGTACGACGGAAATGTTCGCACCGGTGTCGATGAGGTATTTTGCGTTGGTATTGGTATCTTAGATGAATAGTCGACGGGGAATATTACTGTTACCAGTAACCGCCGAATTTACTGGTCGAGGTTGGAGTTTTTTGGCTCTGAATTTTCGGAGGGCCAACTACACGGTGGAGTACATTTGGTGGCCTTGGGTCCAAATTTGTGGTGGTAAAAACATCGCGTTATTTCCGTTGCATGAAAATGAAACTCATCGTTTACGTAGTGATTTTCTGTTAGAAGACGATAAGACTGAGTCGAGTTTCGAAGAAAGGTCATTCATTTTTTTTTTCTAGGGAGTCAAGATGTTTATCCGGGTCATTACTTTTTTGTCGATCGTTGATGACGAAGATGCTCGCTGGGTTGATAGAATAACGTTGAATTTCCATGATTCGATCGGCGAGTTGAGCCATATTAATGTTGTCGAGTCCGTCAGTAGTGGCGAGTGCTATTTGGACTTAAGTGTTTTGTATTTGTTGTCTTGTGGAGGATGTGAAATTATGTGCTCCACTACAGAGAGTGAATCCTGATCGAGCCGTGCAAGAGTTGTAAAATATTTCGTATTGTCCGAAGTTATGTTTCGGCTGGAAAAACAAGCTTCTGTAACGCTGAACCAAAGTTGGTCTTTTTGGAACCAAAATGATGGGAGTTGTAACCGCTCCATCTTATCGACGTGCACCGCATGATTGTCGTGTGTTTCTGCTTAATCTGATGACGCGCTAGGCTCCGCGGAGGTTGGTAGATTGTCTGTGGACATTGTATTAACATGTTATAATAATGTAATATGGAAGAGTGTTTTCTTAGTTGTCGCTTCAGTGCGTATGATGCCTTGATCGTAGTTGCCGTGGGTGAGGGACACGTGGAAACCTCGTGATCCTCGATTAAAGCTTACTCACGTACAGGAATATACGCGCAAAAATTTCTGTTTGTTGTATAATTACAAATTTTATGGATGATTCCAGAAAAAGCAAGATTTGCTTCCACGAATACTTCCGGAAAATGCGCAAAAATCTGAATTTTATCATATTTCCTAACTTTTATACTGACATACCTTTAAAAACATAATTTAGAGAAATATGATACATGACAAAAAGATAGGAAATGACAAAATAATGGGGTTAAGCCATACATATCAGCCGCCTACGAAGGTCAGATTAGCCGCTACGAGAAAAAACAGATGAAAATTCAAAATTTTATTTTTGTATGGAGACACCTTTAAAAACTCACGATACAGGAATATAATGTATGAAAGAAAGTTACGAAATGTAGAAATAGTGCGAGTCAGTCATACATATGAGGCCTCTAGGAAGCTTAGTTTAGCCGCTGCGAACAAAAAACTGTTAAGAATTCAAAATCTGAATTTTATTATACTTCTTATCTTTTGCTTATTTTTAAAAACTCAATCTAGAAAAAATTTATTTTTGAAACAATGATAGTAAACGACAAAATAATGGGGGTCAGTCATACATATGATACCCCTAGCATCCATAGTTAAGCCGCTACGTTGAGAAAACTGTTACAAATTCAAAATCTGAACTTTATCATATTTTCTTTGCATATTTTTAAAAACTCAATTCAGAGCAAAATGATGTACGAGGAAATATTATGGAATGGAAAAATAATGGGGGTCGGTCATGCAGATAAACCTCCAAGGATGCTTCGTTTAGCCGCTACGAGCAAAAACCGTTAAAAATTCAAAATTTGAATTTTTTATGGACACACCTTTAAAAACTCATGAAAGTTAGGAAACGTCAAAATAGTGGGGCTGGTGATACTTATGAGCCGTCTAAGAAGCTTAGTTTAGCTTTAGACATTACAAGCAAAAACTGGTAAAAATTCAAAATCTGAGTTTTACTACACAGCTGGACAAAAAAAACGGAACACCTCATTTTTCCATAAAAAAAGTTGTAGTAAGCAAAACGAATGAGTCGCCATTTTTACAAATGAAAATTGTATTTTATTGTGAACATTTTAGTCATAAAAAATTCTAAATTTTTTTTTTTTTTTAAAACCTACAGCCAACTTTTCTTAGCTTTTCCATACACTTTTAAAAACTGAATCTACCGAAAAAAATGTATGAGATAAAGATAGAAATCGAGAAAATAACGGGGGCTGGTCGTACATATGGGCACTCTAGGATGCTTAGTTTAGCCGCTACGGGGAAAAAACTGTCAAAAATTCAAAATTTGAATTTTATCATATTTCTCAACTTTTGTCTGCGCACCTATAAAAACTCATTTTAGAGAAAAATAGTGTATAAAAAATGGTTAGAAAATTGGAAAATAATGCGGATCAGTTGTACAAATGAACCTCCTAGGATGAAAATTGTTGTAATTCTAATTTCCGGAAATTATGACTTCCTATGATCTGAAATGCATAAAATATACTTACTATTTTCATGAAACTCTTGCTACGAGTTACAAAAATCAACCTACTACAATTTGTATATATTGCATGTAAATGTAAACATTTCGCGAAATTCTTTCTGTTTTGTTAGTCGAATAGTGCACACTGAAATTGATATTGAGAAATTTATTTAACTTTAAATAGTTAATTTTAATTATAATTAAAGTATATTGTATATAAAAACATAAAAATGTCGTACAAAGTGTATAATTGTATCATGTCAAGCATCACCAAAAGATTTTCCGGACAGGAAGTTCTTGAGATTCCCAAACAGGAATACTGATTTGTATAAAAAGTGGCTTAAAGCAATTGACTATAATGAAAATATTCAAAATCGAAAACACCCTACATTTGTTCGAACCATTTTCGGCTAGAAGATTTTGGAAAACATCGTCTTAAAAGGACTTCATATCCATCTCTACATCTTAAGTCAAATATTTCGGAAAACGAGGATGATGTTATTCACTTCGATGTATCAAAACTAAAGCGAACCTATAGCCGCAAACAGCCTGATGCAACTGATATAACTGCCGCAGAATTAAGTACATTGGCTAACTTAGAAACATTAAATCCATAAAAAACTATAGAAATTGCATTCTCAAGTTGCATGAAAAAGTCTAAAACCGTAAAATTTTATATGAATTTGGTAGCTAAACTTGAAAAAAACATAAAACATTTGAGGCTGGTATTTAAGCAAAGATCAAAAACTAAAAGGGCTCTAAGAATTAAACATGAAAGGCTGAATAGGGTCAATAATATGCTTAAACAAAAATCGGATCAGTCCATAATGTTTCAAATTGATTCACTCAGGGATGTTAGTGAGACCTCCAAAATTTTCGCCAAATTAATTCTGAGAGACAACAAATAAACAATTTTCACAGAAGATGAAAGATGGATATCGCAATGTCTCTATTTTAGGTCATCAGCTGGATATGACTTTTTGAGGACCTCGCTCAATTTTAACCTTCCCCATACAAGTACTCTTCATCGTTGGACAACGATCAAAAGCTTGTCGCCTGGACCTGACCCTCATGTCCTTAACAAAATACATAGTGAGATCACGAAACTTACTGAAAGAGAAAGAGAGGTCTTGCTTATATTCGATGAAATGAGTGTCCAAGCAAATTTGACTTATAACAAAAAAAAGGACAAAATAGATGGGTTGTTGATTAAGGAGATGATGTACGGACCAGCATTTGCGCAAAAGCAATATGTGTTTTTATGTTGAGGAGTATTGTAAGTCGATTCAAGCAACCTCTTTATTACATCGCCAGTCCAACTAACACAACATCTGAAATCTTACGAAACGAAATCTCAAAAATAGTGGAAATTTCACAAAATCTAGGTTTGAATATTCGTGGCATACTTATGTATGTTGTGACCAACAAGCCGCAAATTATGATATTTAACCCTTGGTGGATAACGTCCACCAACACCTCCTTTGAATACAGGGATAGAATTCTATGTGCTTTTTACGACTATCCGCATTTGTTTAAAAGCATGCGAAATAGACTTATCAAAGGAGACTTGTATACAAATGATAGTTAGTTGGAAAGTAGTTGCAAAAATTTGTTCAAAACTGGCATACGCACATGTGGACCCGAATAATTTTCAAAAAATTAACGTTAAATTACCTATTCAAGTGCTAAGCAGGAGTGTAGCAGTCGGAATCGAAACACTATGCAAATTGAATCAATTTTCGGACCATTTGAAGATGTAAGCAATACCAACTGCAAAATTTATTCACAAAATGAACATCCTATTCAATGTCATGAATGGAAAGCAACCAAAAATGCCTTCACTGACAAATATTCCTCTCCTAGAGAGTATGAAAAACTACTTGCTGCAAATAAGACCTATCGGATATGTTTTAAAGTTCTGATCATTACCATAGAAAGTATCATTTGCCTATCCAAGAACGTTGTTTGATGAATTTCCGGATCTACAATTTATATGTGTCAACAAGTTTAATCAGGATCCTCTTGAAAATTTATTTGACCAAATTAGATCTAGAAATGCAATGAACCACAATCCAACCTATGAATTTGGATGCCTGTTTGCAAAAATTCTATCAATAAATTTTTTGTTTCATTCTAAGTTTTCAAACTGTGAGCTGTCTTGCAACATCATTCCAATGAAACCATCATGTCAATTGCAGAAGATGAACAAACTGTCATTGATTTTTCAGAGTTGATTAGTGTGGAGGATAGTTATGAAAAAAAAAATATTGACACAGAGGTGGAAAATATAGACAGATTTTGTGCAGAGATTCTTGATATAACAGACGTCGCAATCAGATATTTTGGCAAGTATGTCATAAGTGTGTTCAACCAAAATGCAAAACATCTTCTGTGTTTGAAATGTCTGAAGTTTTCCTTAAACTAAAGGAATATGGAAATTCTAAAGAAGAAATTATTTTGATGTGGCCTTCGGAAAAATATTTCAATATATGTAAATTTCATGCAAAAATAATTTCAAAATATTTTGAGGAGCGTCCATTTGTTTGTAGTGTTAAGCAGCATTTTCGGGAACGCTGTACAACATTGACAAATTTAATGTACGGTGATTGGTTTGCTCCAATAGATCCTTGCTACCAATACCGCATTTACATCCTTGATTTTTTGATAGTTGTCCTTCTTTGGGAAAATTGGAAGTGGGTTCTCGTGAAAAATATAACCCGCAAAGCTTCACAAAAAAGTATCAGGCGAAAACAAGTAAATATCACCAATTTTTGAGTGTAGTATTAAGAAAATACCAGGAAAATAAGTTTTAAAGATTCAGTTTGAAGATATGACATCAAAACAAGAAAGTTCCAAACAAACAAAATGTTAACACCAAAACTGTAAAGAATGATGTGCAACTTGATGGTGGATCTCCGGGAATGTCACACCTACCACCTATCTTCCCTGTGTTCTATCTGACCTGGTTTAATATATCCTTCATATATATACAGAACTTCAGTTGAAGACAGAAGGATCAAGTAGACAAGAACTTTCAGCCAGTGAAAGTAGTTTTTATAAATTGTATGGGAAAATATTCAAATTAAATTTTATATATGTGCCTAACCCATCAATTTTGGATTTCTCTTTAAATTAATTCCAATAATTTTGAATTTATTAATAATTTATTATTTATTACGAAAACCTGAATTATGCTATAATTCCTAACTTTTGCATGGACACATATCTTTAAAAACTCAATGTAGAGAAAAGGAATGTACAGAAAAAAGTTAGAAAATCTTGAAATAATCTGAGTTTGGTGAACATATGTACCCTCTAGGATTCTTAGTTTAGCCGCTACGGGGGAAAAAATGCTTAAAAATTCAAAATTTGAATTTTATCATATATCTTAACTTTTGTCTGCGCACCTTCAGTTTAGAGAAAAATAGCGTATGAAGAAAAGGTATCAAGGTAAAATGCGAAATTAGTACCGGAAAAGGCCCCTGAAAACCGGAAGAAAGTTGTTTAATTTTTGACACCGGGAAACAATGATGTTCTTTAACATAAAATTCATAAATTTACATGCAAATCTGCATAAAAAATCCACCTGCTATAGGTTCAGTGAACCAAAATAGTATTTCAACACGGGCAAAGGGATTGTTTTTGTTGCTGGAGTGACAGGAAAGGAAATTCAATCCGAATTATTGAAAATCGAATTTAAGTACCACTACACAACCAACAGTCCCTTTGTACACTTATGCTCCATTTAGCTCAACATTGGTTTTAAATCTCTAAAAATTAGAAAATGTGTTGAGAGAACGAATGAGTGTTGAAGTCGGCAAAAACACATACAGTCCATGCGTCATTTGCATGCATCATTTCGTGTCTGCAGTAAGAAAAAGTGGGTACACAGTCATGTGTGGGATCGCGACATCTGAATAGTTATTGTCTATGGTAGAAGCATAGAACATAATAGTGAAGACAATTAACATAGATTAACACAATGTACTTACCTTTGACTCCAATTTTGAACTCGATGGAGGACGTGAGAATAATCGAATTGCACAGATATTCTACTTCAAATTTTGTGCAATCAATTCTAGTTCAATTCTGGTTCTCCTGGAAACTTGATTCACATGAGGTTATTAATATGTATCAATATGTAAAATTTGGTATAAATAATTGTAATACTGGACGAATGAAGTCAGTTTATTTTCAACCTTAGAAAAGGGCGTTTTATTATAGATAATCACAGGGCACCATTTCAGTGTTCTGACGTTCCTCAATATGGTAAGCTCCTCAATATGGTAAGATTTTAATCCTTTATTTCAAATCATATATATATAAGCATTACAACCCGTTTCAGAAATGAGTAGTGGACAGTACGCTTCACCAGTTGTAAAAGTGGATGAAAAATGGCTTCAAGGTAGGCCAAATTCGACTAAAATAGAATTTTAGGTGATGTAGTTATTAAAGAACAACTACTACTGCTAATTGCTTGCATCTGATAAACCCATGGTTGAAGTTTAAGACTGTGTGCGAATGTTCATCATCTTAGACTGTGTGCTAATCGACGGCACTTTCATACAACTGACCTTTTGATTGGCATTATAGCAAAGTCCCAATTTCAAAAAGTTTTTGTCTCCGAAAATGCCAACTTTATATTGGCACTTTATTGTTCCGTTCAGAGATAGTTTCAAAATAAAACGGAAACGTCACATGAATGCAGGAAAAGACGTAAGTATTTTAAAATATTCTTGAAGTAATATAAGTTAATAGTTTTATTTCTGTTTTAGTAACAAGCGAAGGTATCAAATGTCAAAAAAGTTCGAACTTCAATTCAAAAGGTCGTTCGAAAAGTTATGCCGTCGATTAGTTAGTCTTAGTACAAATTCTCATTTCAAATTTTCGAAAGGATCATGTCTCAAGAAATGAGAACTCTGAAGCTCTCGTTGCATGTTCATTTCGGTTACAGGTTTCAAAACAATATGGAGACGTAACGTGAATACAGCAAATGCCGTCAGTATTTTAATACACATTTGAAATAATATACATAAGTTTATTAATTTTCTTCTGTTTAAGTAACAAGCGAGGGTATCAGATGTCAAAAAAAAATGAAAAGAACATTCCGAAATGAAATAGAACCCAAGTAGGTACTACATTATAAATTTTTGTATTAATAGTCTAATTTTGAGAATTTACGAACATCGTGAAACATGTATAGTATTTACAATTTCGTTACCCGAGAGCGCAACAAAAATGATCTAGACTTTACTCGAATAAAAAAAAGGTTTGAGAGGATTTCACTGTTTCTCAAATTGTAAGAAAAAGCTTTTGAGTATCATCCAGGTGATATTACTTATTCACTTGATATGACAGATTTTCTCGGCAGTAACATTTTTCGATTTTGAGCTCATCAAACCACTATGATGTCACATGAAATCCTCTCAAAACTATTTTAGAGAAAATACGAAGACGACAATCTCGGGATTGATTGCAATATATATATATTATTTGAACAGACCTATAATTGGCTTCAGCCTCGTTGTTGTTCGTAACATCCTTATATACTTATTTGTAGTTTGGAGGGCCAAGTAAAGTTTTGTGTGAATTCCATTTGTCCATTTTTATTTCTTGTATGAAACTCACACTATATAAAGGAGCAATTTTGGTTAATGGCATGAGAAGGGCAGTAAAAACTCTTTACATAAAAAAAAAAATAGGAACCTTTTATACTACTAACAAATTATTTGTTAAGCGCCTACTGAGTAATCGAAATGCTTAGTTTCACAGTTGTCAAATATGTACCTCGGAAAATTTTTAGTCAGAAGATATAATGCAACAGTCTTATTTGAACAGCAGCAAAATTTGATCATATATCTCCCGCTTGTAACTGCTCATATATGACTTCCAACCAGGACCACGACTATGAGGCAAATGAAAATGCCAGGCGGTGTCCAACGAATCACATGGCAAACGGGGAAATCTGTGCACATAAGTATTTAGAGAAATCTCTTGGTTTTTAAGGCAAATTATAATGCGATTATTTTTGTTATTACAGAAAATTTAGAATTACTTCGCCAAAGCATGCACAGAAAAATACACAGTACAAGTAAGTGTTGGCTACTATACTAATCTCAAGGAATCTTTTTAATAAAAACACCAACATCCTGGAGCGCACCTGACAAGAGACACCACTTGTAGGCCACAGTTTTGGATGATGTAGGTAGATAGGTAAATTATAAAATATAAAAGAATACCTTCAAATTGTATTGATCTACATATGATCATTGTATTGACATATCAAATGTAAACAAAAGTTCTCTTTTAGGTTAGAAAATTTGCAAAGTTTTATTTTCAAACATTTAAAAAAATACATCAATTTGAAGATTTTTTTGTAACAAATATTCTTTTATAATTTAGCTATCCACATCATCCAAAACTGTGGCCTACAAATCGAGTCTCTCCCCTTTTCCGTAATTGTATTTAATTGTAATTTACGTACGCAGATGCTCTATACGCATCACAAATTTAACCACCACTTATACCGCGTTTACACCGACCTAAATCCAGTAGGTTAAGTGAGATGATTTAATAAATCTCCTTGCGCGTTTACATCGCCAGTTAGGAAATTTAGTTTGAAAGTTCGACATTTGGTTTTGTGAAGTTGTAGTTTTGTTGTTCTGTTTTGTTTCAAATTAATTACAAAACATTCTTGGACAATAGTCTACGCTTTTTCTTGCCTCTAATTGAAACTAAATAAAATTTTCAAAATCAAAAGTCGCGCCGAATAATGAAATAAAGAACTAAACTTTTCTCGGAAACGTTGAAAGAGTACTTAATTGTGCGAAAAGACGAAAAATTACACAAGTGATTACAACTAGATGGTACCACTGAGCCGATGTAGAGTGGATTTAGAATTAATCTACTCGCGAGAACATTTAGCAAACGTATGGTAAATCCTGTAGATTTAAGCAAGATTCAGGGATAAATCTTCTCAAGTCTAGTATATTCAGCTCGGTGTAAACGCCGCATTAAACAACAATTCATAAAATTTCTCCGATCATGACTAGGTGTAGCGGCTATCAGTAGTGCCAATACTGACACTTGCCCACCGAAATCATACTGGTGCCAATCTTCCAGCTGTGGGACATAATGAAAAACCTTTACAGCGAGCATTTATTTGATAACAAATTTATCCTTGGTAGGGTTAAGTTGGTCTATGAATAAGTGCATGTATATAAAACAGAAATCATAGCGCAGCTCAAGGCAGTTCATAAAGATAACAACAGGATAACGGCAATGCCGGCAGATAGTAAAGTATGTAGTTGTTAGTTGGAACAATTGTAGAATACGAAAACATGCACTTTCTAATAAAACCTCTTCTTAATTATTCTTTAATTATTTTCAAAAAGCTTTTCTTTATTGTTTAATGATGAATCAGTATAAACATCTTTACGGTCAAATGAATTGAAGCATCTTCACCACAAGTTATTGACATATGATTTTTTTTTTTGATTTTGTAACTACAATCTGTCCAATGAACAATAAGTAATTCTGCTGACATTATATTATACTGACATTTGGCTTTTGCGCAAGCTTAACCACTTAGAACCCGGTCCGCAACTCGGCGCTCCAAGACAAACGAATCAACTCCAACAAAAAAATTCAATTGGACCAAAATTGTCCAATCCCGACAATCATGAACCCTTTGACGAGCTTCTATCAATTTTTAGCAAATGAGTCCCTGTCAAAACTGACGGGTCTTAATTCATTATTTCTCACTTTCTTGATTTTATTAATCACCATCAAGTTTTGTGATCAATTCGCAATTTTCAGTTTATTGTAATCAAAAATTCGCCAAATCGCGGAAGGCGGTTGACCACAGAGATTCACAAGTCTCTTCTCCAATTATGATTTAACGAAGATTCATGTGTGACTATTTGCACATATGATATAAATTAATCATATTCGATCATTTCTCACTTTCTTACGTTTCTTCATCAATTCACAATTCCTATAGTTTTACACGATTCTACACAATCATATTCGATTAATCACATATCATTTCATATATTAGTTATATTCGATCTCTCTCACTTTTTCAAGCTTCCTAAGGGGCGATTCACAAACCACGTAACTCTCTCTCCAGGGGGGAGGAGGGTCGGTTCGACCTGATGTTACGTAACGCTGATACAAATATAATTTTTTCAAAGAAATATGTATGTAGTAGGTATGTAAAATGTCACCACGTGCAATCCATCTGAAAACTCTTTTAGATTGGTTAGTTTGGAAATTTGCTTAGTTTGCATGAGTTCTAATTTCTTCTTAAGAGACAAGATTTATAGGCTTCGATGTAGGTCGCCCACATCGAATATATGTATGTCAGGGTAATGTTAGTATTGTGTATGGTGTCTCTTCTCTTACAATAAATTCGTGGATAGAATCCATATTCAAGCATGTCACAAAACTGTCGAGCATTTTTGGCATAGGCGCCACGATTAGGGAAAAGGGAAAAATAGTGAGTGTGATGCAAATGTTTAATTATTTATTATTATTTCATTATTTATTTTATTTTTTCATTGAATAATACTTACGTAAGGAAATTTGATTAATTAGAAACTGCTTATATTTGTTTCACTAGTTCGACTAAATTAAATATTTTTTGGATTAAAAGTTACGTAACACAGCATATTCAGGACAGGGGATAAAAAACGCGTTACGTGGTTTATGGATCGCCCCTAATCAATTCACCGATTCCACATCACATTTAAATAATTTTATATTACTAGAAAAAAAGCCCGTAAACGAAGCAAAAAATAAAAATTGGTAGATATTCATGACGTCATGTAGAAAATGAATTTTCCCCGCTTGAGTGGATCCCATTCTCCGGTGAATGAAACTCATTTCCAGGAAGCGGAGAGAAATTCATTCTGTGTTTGACCTACATAAAATGAATTTTCCTCGCTTTCAGAGAGTGAATCCCATTCTCCGGTGAATGAAATTCTTGTTCTGCTTCGCGTACATCAGGATTTTATATATTAAAATAACACATATCGTTCCTTTACAAATATTTCTCACTTTCTTCACATGATTTACGATCAGTTTACAGCGTCTGTGATCAATTCTGTGTTACATATATTAATGACATTCGAGCACATCTCACTTTCTCAAGTCTCAGCGTCATACAGTTCTACCCATCCCTGCATTATATTTGATTGAATATAGATTATATCATGTATCAATCACCTTCGCTTATTTCTCCCTAACTCTACATTGCATTAAAATAAACATATATTATATCATGTATTTATTTCGTTCAATTAGTTCTCACTTTCTCAAAAATTCAAACGCCAATTATCTTGCTGAAACATGAGAGATATATTTGGGATTTAAAAAACAGCAAAGTATTTAAAAAACAGCACCACTGTTAGTTGTCGAAACATTTCCGCTTGTATTTACACTGATTCATAAAGATTTTTAATTGCTTTTCTTGATTGTGTATCACTCTTTGATTTTTACTGTTCATTTAGTTTTTCACTCTAAGACAACTAACGTCTTCCTGTTACACACTTCCGTCCCATTTCACGAAATCACTCCACAGATTGCAGGAAAGCAAGAGGAAAGAAATAATACACATCAAAAATAATTTGGAAGAAAAAACGTATCACATAAACGTGACATATTATGAATGATACCGACATACATTTTTCCATAATAAAAAAATTTGCGACTGGAAATATTTGTAAAAACTATGACTATAACTAACTTCTCACATTGCTTAGATTCCCAGCTTGTATTTGCGTAACACAGACACGGTTCGCCGTTATTGGAAATGTTGCGAGGCAAATGGAGTGGAAGGTTGTTTCAGACAAGGACTTGTGGAATGTCTTTTGGTCTGACTCCACGCAGAGTGTTGATTTCTACAAGAACATGAAAAGATATCAAAAAGTTAATCACTTTCCTGGTATGGAAGAAATATGCCGCAAAAATTTGCTTGCGAGGAACTTAACGCGAATGCAAAAAAATTTTCCGCTAGATTACAATATATTTCCTAAGACATGGTGTTTTCCCGCAGAGTAAATAGCGTTGATATAGTGTTAGTAATATAAAATTTCAAAATGCTTCATCTTTAAGTCTAGGTGATGCTATAGCCTACAGTCAGCAGAACAGGAGCCCCTATTTTATTTTAAAGCCAGATGCAGGTGCACAGGGTCGTGGTATAAAACTGACGAAATCTTTGCATGAAATCAAAAAGACTGATCGCATGATATGTCAACTGTACATTCAAGAGGTAATATGATAGTACATATCTTAGATTTAAAGATATTATCCAATATTATTTTATGGTTAGCCTCTTTTAGTTGATGGGTTTAAGTTTGATTTGCGAATTTACGCACTATTAACATCTGTAAGTCCCTTAACAGTGTATATTTACAACGAGGGACTTGCAAGGTACATGGTATATGTCACGAAATCATAAAGGATGTTTTACATCCCAACGTGAACGTGCAAATGGAAGCTCTTCGCTCTTCAGAGAACGTTTTCACGAGGACAACGTTCACAACGTCCTTCCTCACATATGGAGTGAAGCATCAATTCTTATCTTTTAGTCGAAAAATTCATCTATTGGATTTTTCAAGAAGTACCTTTCCGGTTCGAAAACATTGTTGTTTTCGAAAGTGAGAACGAACAAAGTTGAATCTGTTCCACTTTTACTTGAGATGCATCGAGAAGGAGTGATGCATCATCCATATGTAGGAAAGGGATAAAATCCACTTACACGTTCACGTTGGAATGTGAACCTTCCTTAATTGTTATTTTATAAATCTAAATTTGACTACAGATTCGCTACGAGAAAATACAAAACTCCGTGCGAAATGAATTCAGGGGATCTGTTTATGCACTTAACGAACTATTCTCTTAATAAACGAAGCAACACATATTCCAAGGATAGTGAAGCTGGAAGCAAAAGGAAAATAAGTACTTTGAACAGGATTCTTCAATCGGCCGGGGTCGATGTAAATGAATTGTGGAAAAAAATAGATGATGTTATCGTCAAGACTGTTATATGTGCCTGGTCAATACTGAAACACAATTATCTAGCCTGTTTTCATTGTCATGACATTATAGATGCATGCTTCGAAGTTTTGGGTTTCGATATTCTAGTGGATAGCCATTTGAAGCCATATGTGCTGGAAGTAAATCATTCACCTAGCTTCCACATTGTGGAGGAAATTGACCGTGATGTAAAAGAATCACTAATACGAGACACTTTAAATATGCTTAACATTCCTAATCTTGATATGAGGAAAATTCTCATTGAAGACAAAATTAGAGTTGAAGCCAGGCTTACAAAAAATCTCAAGCGCAGTACACAGTTTTCTAATAGGTAAAAAAATGTTTCAACAAAACGCTACTTTTATTTTATATAATTTTTAGTATTGATTTTCAATGTCAACAAATTGTCTACGAAAACAACCATTTGGGTACGTTTCGACAGGTACTCCCAATTGCCACCGAGAGAAATAAATATGACAAATATTTGGCGGAAAATTTGTCATCAATATATGCTGACACTCTTGTTAGCCAGCGGCGCAAGGAAGCAGCTAGACAATTACGAAGAAAGCTGAATGAGAAAGGTATTGAATTACCGCAACCCAAACTTACTCCCCTAATAAAAGTAAAACACATGCCAGCAAATATTGTATCAAAAAACAAAAATTTTTACAAACAAATTAACTTTTATAAATGGATTGGAGACAACTGGATACCGGAGGAAGAATATCAACAATTATTTTGTTTTGCGAAACAAAGAGAAGAAACTATTTTACGTAGTGGCATCGTTGAAGAAGTGTTCAAAAGTTTCTTTGACCAGAATTTGCTAAGCGAATCTGACAAGACACTATATTATAAACTTATTCCAACAAACATTGATTTTCTAGCTAAATAAAGATTGTGCGCTTCAGTAATGTTAATATTTGAAGAAATAATGCCATTGTTATACATAAAACTATTATTGTGGGTCTGGGTACATTCATTCAAATAATAAAAACCGTTGTAGTGAAATACACAAAAATTTAAAATTTCTGACTAAGTATAGAAAAACTATTATTTTTACCTTGCGTTATAAACCAGTTCCTCACTTGTTAGCGACCAGGCTTCGCACATGAAGCTACTCATCCAAAACTCAATTAAATTACACAAATTAGTATTCTAATTTTTTTGAATACGTTGGAAACTTAAAATTACATAACACAGGTCGTTTTTCAACTTCAGTGGCAAGCAAAAAGTTTAATTCATGATTCTGCATTTTCTCAAAACAAAAATGTAGCAAACTTTTTCGTAAGCGACTCGACATGCAAGTTTGCTGGTGACTGATTACAAACCAGTTTGCAATAGAGGTGTAAAAAGTAATGTATTCGTTACTTGATGACCGAGTATTCGTTGTATCTGCGTCATCACTGATGCCTTGGCCTACACAAAGCGAGCAAAAAAAAAAAAATTTCCAATATGAAACCATTTCATTTTATATAAATTTCAATTTAAACAAATTTTGTAGTTCATTGTCATAATTTCATTACAAAATTCCTTATCTCCGAATCCCCGCTTGTTTTTTATATAACTTCTATGCAAAAATTCGAAAATACCCAAAGAAACGAATGTACCAAATGAGTGTCCTTATCACTATTCGTTACCAGACCAGTCGAATCTTTGTATGAAAATTCCCATACAAAAGTACTCGAAAAATGAAACGAATACTACCCAATGAGTATCCGGATCATTATTCATTATTTGAGCAGTCGAATCTTTATATGAAAATTCCCATATAAAAGTATCCGCGAGTACCTACTCGTTTCATTTCGACCCGTTCCTAAAAGCGAATAATTCTCTCGCACACGAAATGTCCCTCTCACATTCACACATTCTCTCGCACACGAAACGTTACTCACCCTCCTTCATGCATTTACATTCATTTCCAATCATTCTTAGACGTGTTGGAGAGAGCGATTTGCTATCAACGCACACTGATAACGAATTGGTCGCTCGAATACCTACCTCCACTCATCTCTCTTTCTTGTAAGAGAGAGTAGTCGGTAACGAGTAGTATTCGCGGGTACTCACTGGATACTAGGAATCATAGTGAGTATTCGGTACTCGGTAACTAATACTACTCGTTTCCTACATCTCTAGTTTGCAAACAATATCGCGGTCTGCGGCGTCCCATTTGTTTATATGGGAAGTGACTCAAAGGAAACTGGTTACTAATTCGAGGCAGTAACCAGTTGCTTTCCGGTAGCTCCGTGTGCAGACGGCCTCAGTTACAAAAATCACATGCGTGATTTCAACATCAACCGTGCCAGAAAATCACATGTGGGTCTCAAGGAACAACTGTAACAGAAAATCTCAGTGTTATATCTACTTTTCACGCGAAATATTATCTAGGCATAGATTAAAATGCGGCCACCTTATCACAATTTCTTTATTGATTAATTTTATAACGTCACAATAATATACACAAAGTTCAAGCACGTTTCATTTACACATGAACAAACAATTCTTACAAATTCTTAAAGGAAATCAAGTTTTTATAACAAATTTTATGTGCAGGCTTATGTCTCGCCTAATTAAATGACTCAAATATCAATTGACTGACACAAAACAGTCAATGTTACGGAAATAATTACATGTGAAGCCATCGGTTAATCAGGGCTCTTTATCAATTCAGCGAATTTAGCGTAATTCCTAAGATTGATTGAAATAAATCTGAGGAAAGTTAAATGTATTTATCTATCTTTCTATCTATTTTTCCACCGCTTATCTACTTACGAATAAAAAGCCGTTTTTTATTATTATGCACTTGACCTAGAGCCGGATAGATTTTTGAATGTATTTCAACAACAACGCCTGATCTCGATAGCTATCCAGCTCTAGATCAGTGCGTCATAATTACTATCATATAAGCCGTGGTTTATTATGCACTGGATCTTAAACGTAATAGGTTTTTGAATGTATTCCAATATAGCTCAACTGCTACCGGGCGCTGAATTTCGGGCATAATAAAACACGGTTATAGTTATAATAAATTTTTAAAACATGGCTGTTATTTAAATTTCTTAAATCTATCTAGATAACAGTTTCGGTTGTTCCTGTTCTAGGTCCATTAACTATGGAGTACCTTAATGAATCGGTTTTTTTTGGTAAAATTGTGTTTTTAATAAATATTTCTGTAAAAGTATCTCGAAACTGCCTCGACATACCACAATATATAGCAAAATTTATTGGATAACTTAGGATCAAAAAGAAGTTGGCGAAGAGAATAAATAAATTTGCTATACGATAATTCAAAAACTCTATTACAGCCGATGAAATGATATGAAGGGTGGTTATAATGGCTATAGGTATTTCGACAATTAAAAACACAGTAACAACTACAATCAACATGAGAGTTGTACAGTTAGCATCGCGAAGCCTCTTACACTCTTTTTTCTTGTTTGCTCGAAACAGATTTTTACGCCGTTCCTGAGCTTTTTTCATCGCCTTGAAAAGGAGTATATTCAACGTCACCAACATTGCACAAGGCATGAGGTTTACAAATAACACACGAAATAAAAAGTAGCTAATGTAGTAGACGTCGATACCTACAAACAAATCTACCCATTCAGCAGTTTTAGTTTGGCAAACATTGACCCGAACTCCATTCCATTCGATGTTTATAAGTTGATATGATTGATCAAAAAACCTAGTGCTCTGATGAAGAACTGCAACAACTCCAATATATAACATACAGCGCTTCACTCGTGGAATTGTACACCAACTTCGAGCTACTGGTGCATGACATACGTATATATATCTGTAAGAAAACATGAAAGAAAATCTATATTCGGGGCTATTCCGGCTGCACCTAACAGAATCTGTTAATTTGACATCCAATGCAATGGATTTCGTAAAAGTCTGTTTCGGTCGAAATCGGTATTATGAGTGCCAAAAGTTAACAGGTTTTATGTTAAAAATCTGCTACCGTAACAGGCCCGAAATTCGCCAACTTAAACTTAACAGGTTTTCTGTTAAGAAAGTTAAAAGATTTGGAACAAAGCCGGTTTCGTAAAGATTCGAAGGTAAGTTTTGGCCAGAATACCAACTTAAAGAATTCTGTTAGAAACCAAATCTGCTAACTTTCTTAACAGAAATCTGTTACGTTAGCGAAAGTGGCCAGAATCGCCCCCATTATCTTGTTTCTATTCTACATTATTAATACCTCTGTACAACCAAAGCCAAAGTTAGCCATATGGACGCTGTGTGGAACATTGCCGGAACAACCTGTGGAGAAAATTGGAACATTTGAAGAACGCCATGCCACGTTAACTAATGATTAATTTTAGGTTACCAAGAATAAAAATTATTTCCTTAGTAACATCTTACGAATAAGTAAATAAATACATATTATTGCATTGTTACTTGTTTGTAGAGAAAATTAATCCAATGAAGCATTCCGCACCGTAGAATTTAACGCTTTAAATTTTCGTTTGCACTACTGTACCGGTGCAAATTTTTTGATGAGCGTATTCACTTTAGTTGCCGGTTAATAGCCACCATGTGGAGGTAACCCTTTTCATATTTATTAAACGATAAATTGATTCGAGAAAAATTCACTGGCGTTTCTCTAAGAAAGTTCTTTTGACAAAACAGAATGTAGAGTCCATTATCAATCCACTGAACTCACAATGGTTAATGGTTGGCAGTTGAGTTGGGATGAAATCAAAAATTTTTAATTTTGTTGACAGTCTTTCTATGAATATCACAATTCATATGAATTTCGAACAAATTTTGCTACTGAATTGAATTGTGCTACTGAAGCGATTTAGAGTGGAATCAAAATAAATCTACTCGCGGGAAGAATAAGCAAATGTATGGTAAATCTTGAAGACCAAGATTGAGGGCTAAATCTTCTAAGGTCGCTAGATTTAGTAGATTTAGTTCGGTCTAAACGCAGCATAAAATAGCCTAAATACATAAAGATCGAAAGAGATATGTATATCACGCAACCACTTTAAGCTTCTTTATTGGAGGTCAAAAAATAATTTCAAACATTAAAGTTACATTTTTATTTTACGAAAGATATGAGTTCAAATGAATGACGTTTTTTAATCACATTAATATAAGCTTCATATTGTTTTTTTCCGTCCACGTTTAGCTGGCGGTTCTAAAAAATTTCATCGTCAAATAATTCATTAAAGTTAAACTAAAAATTCGAACTCCTTAGAGTCTATGTTCACCATTTAATCTTGGTCTTAAGACTAACGAATAAATTAATTTTCGTAACTTTAAATAGTCCAAAAATGCTTACCTATTGCATCGATGTCCGATTGAAGTTCAATCGAAGTTCGATGTCTTCAAAAATTGCATCGATCTTCGATTGGAGTTCAATCGAAGTTCGTTGCCTTCAAGTATTGCATATTTTTAAGAATTTCAGATTCTTAATGAAAATGAAGTTTTTTCTCTTGATGATTAGGTTAGTGTTTTTAACTCAAAAATGGGAAGGTAACTTCCTCTAACCGGCCAATGTAATTAAAGGGTAATTGCTCACTTGACATTTTGTCTTCGATGTTGAATTTCTCTATGAATTTGTCCCAAGACACCCTGTCTCGTGGAGATTCTTCTGAATCTTTTTATGTATTTTGATTTTAAATGTTGGGGCGATGGACTTCTGATATTTTAATTCCTTGGTATCATTAATATTACATTCTTGGTTAAGAATAATTTCTTCAAAAGTAAAATTGATATTGAGTGGTGTTGAGTTTGTGTTCCTGTTTATTATAAATTTACTGACATATTTTTAAATTTATATATTTTATCATTAATTTGGATTGTACAATTTTGAAAATTCATAAAATAATTACCGTTTAGTACAAAGTTCCTATCATCACAAGAGCTATTTAATTTGATTTCTTTTTTATTCATCAGTATTATTATACAAACTCGTTTTTAATTTCAAAAATTTTTTCCTCAATGACTTTTACAAATTTACATCGTTCACCTTCGTTCAAAAGTTATAGGAGTGGCGGAAACACTTTTAACGAATTTAGAAACACATATCTTACGAACTGTTAGCGAAAATTAAAAAAGTTAGAAATAATGTCTTTTTCATTTTTGAAGACCTATCCAAAAATACTCCACACGCGTATGTGAAATGGAAAAAAAAAATGTTGTTCCTCAGAAACATCAAAGGAGTGCCATCCTAAATAAAACTCTTTTCGGTGCTCTTACTACTGCATTGTCTAGTGGTTCACAGGAGGGATCTTACTTCTTAATTTCATTCATAGAGTCCCAATTACTTGAGGTAGCGCATTATTAGTTTCGTACGAGTTATGAGCGATTGAAATCTGACGGTATTTTGTAACGCAAGAAATTTTGACTGGCTATTAGTGTACTTAACGAGCGAAAAGACGTTTTCAAACAATTGAAAAGTGTGTCGTACTAATTTATATCGTCAAATTTTTGCTACGTTGGCATCATATGTCGCCTAAAATTTGATAGATCGGTATTATTCTGTTTTTCATGAAATTTCAGACTAATGTCATTAAATGAAAGTAGTTTTTATGTGACCAAAAATGCAACGAGCCGAGCAACTCAGAAATTAATTCGGCAGCATTCGAAATGCGCTGCCTGATTTTCGCGTACGTTGTTGGGAGCATTCCAACGTAACTCGCGTGTTAGTTTGGCTACTGGTCCGGGATCGATACTGATTTCGAACGAATGGCTGAACCATGTAGCGACTGATCTCATCACGCCCACGATTTAATATCCAGAGTCATAAATAGGCAGGCTGACTGATATCATTGGAGCGCGCTTTACTGCCTCCACGAAAATAAATTGTACGAAGATCCCATAAAAGGAGCCTAATGCTAGACAGTTCGAACTAGTTTAGCCTGCTCTTGTAACCTGGTATCTATCGCTGCCAAACCACTACTTTAACGACAGGACAAAGAAGTTTACTATATTTTAAGATGGTAAGGGATAACTGAAGCAGCCATACAGCTAGTACGCAATTGATTAAGACTAACACTTATTATTTGTTAACAATAAAAATTAAGAAGTAATAGAAGATGTCGCAGCAAAATTCTTTATAATTTGTGAGTAATGTGATTATTATTGCTTACCTCATTGAAGGTGTTGTAGATATAGCATGCTAACACTGGGGATAATGGCTTGTAATGATTTCCAAGCGTGTACATGTAGATTAGTCCTGGAGCTGGAAATATTACAGTGAACATGTCACACAAGGCCATGCCTGCGAAATACAATTAAAGCTTTATAAGTAAAAATTGATTTTGATATTTTCATTGACATGAGAAAACATGGAAGAGATAAAAGTGAAAACATAACATGCACAGGTCATTGCTCTAGAAAAAAGCTTCAAACAAAATTTTATGTATTAAAATATATTTCATTATAATTGATAATATCGTATAGTCATTTAATTAACTTACCCATAAGAACCATATTTGTAGGTGATATCATGTTTCGTTTGCTGAGTACAAGGATAATTATAGTATTTGCAGTAACAGTTATGACCAACATTAGAGGAGTACAATAACCGTAAATTGGGACCCCATATGTTAAATTTGTGTCGCATGAAACATTCATGTATGTCACGTTGTTAGCAAAATTCATACATGAATTTTCCCCAAACGAAGTTTTGAGTGACTCATTCCAGTCAAGATGAAATTGATCCAATAATGACTTTGAATGCAAACTAGTGTTGTCCTTCGCTTGCTGAAGAGCTGCCTTAGTTAAATCGTCTATCCAGATATCCATTTGACGGCTATGTGCAGCAATACTCGTTTTTACTCATGAATAATCGGCTTTGTGTGGGATCCACATTTTTATATTAGGTACTTGATTTGACTTTAATTACGAAGGCAGATCTTCACAGTGTTAATTTACAGGCCAAATGAATCAAGAAACCTGAAAAAGCGAAGAAGGTTTTTGTAAATGTAAATTGCCAGTGAAAGGATATACTCAAACCAATTACTGTACTAATATCTAACTAGGAATGCCCTTGGCAGTCGGAAATCGACTGCAAACTCTAGAAATTAAAAGACTCAAGTTTACTTGAAAACAGAAATTTCCATTGCTCGAGAGTATCAGTTGCAAGGTATCCGTAAGAATTTATTTTTAGTCATCCGTCGACAACCAACTTCAAAGGAAACAGACATGAACCGATAAGCAAGAGTCTGAAACGATTCCAATTAAAATTATTATAATAATTTGAATCTAATATAGAAGAAAAAGAAAATTTAAAAACAATGTAAGACTAATGTTACACAATATCTAAAATCGTACAATGAAACACCTTTGTGAAAAAAACAATAAGATTCTTTATGTTCGCCTTCGATTAACTGTTAGCAGCGACTGCAGATATTTTTGCTATTCTAAGAAAAAAAAAACAATACAGAGAAAGTGAAAGTGAGAAGTGGAATTCAATTAAGAATTAAGTTTAGGACATAGTAGTCAGGTTGGCATATAGACGAAGTATGAAATTTTCAATGCGGGAATGCAAAATAAATGAAAGATTTTGTAATAAAAATTATTAGTTTTTAATCAATACTTTCATATTAAAAAACAATGCATTTATATAGGCGCATGAGGCATCTATGTATGTACATATATAAAACAAATTCATGTTAGTTAAACCATTTATAACTCAAGGACGGCTCCGCAGATTTGTTGATCTTTGTTTTGTTCGAGATGTCTCGGCTCTGAATTAGCAGAGTTTATTGGATTTGGTTGAAAGTGAAACAACAAATTAAACTAAATTAATATATTTCAGGACCAAGATAATATCGATACAAGCAGAATCGCGTGGCTTCACTATAAGAAGTGACGAGGCTAGAGCAGTGTTACCAGGAAAGGTTTTGACTGTCAGTATTGCCAACAGTCCCCCTCAGTTGATATATCCTGTACTTAGATCATAGAGAACAGGATATGACACCTTATCTAAAATCCGTATACATACACGGGCACAGCAGCGACATCAGCGTACCAACGAGTTAATGGTTATTAAAAATTTTTCGTTTAGCCGCAAACCACCAGTTCAGGCACACATTTTGTTTGATGACGCCATAAAATTCAAATTCTTTTTTACAGGTTTTTCAAATAGAGTTTTATTTATAACAGGTATAACAAATTCTAAAATAGTCCCCTATACATATCTTTTCTCATTTCTGTTGATATCAATTCAGAAAATTTAAAATAAATTTGCTTGTTCAAGCAAAAACAACCACCATTTTCATCTTCGGCCACAACCGTCTTTCATTTTCAGCTAACATGGGCGCCAACTGGTGCACAAAACTTACATCTAAATTTCTCTTATCGCAAGTGAAAATTTGTGGTGGGGTTGGTGCTTGTAAATAAATTGACCATCAAATGTCAAAACAAAGAGAAATTTAATGAATTTTATAGTATTTCATTAAATAAAATTAGTAATTTGTTGAAAATAAAATAAAGTGAAGTACACTGGATGAATAGTAACAGTCTTGTGAAGTGACATTCTCATTTTAAGAAAATATATTAGTCATAAACGAAAAACACGAAGTGAATTGTCGGAAAAATTGTTCAAATTATATCCTTCAGAGGAAGAAAGTATTTTATTTGTTACCTATGTGAATTTCAATGTTTTCTTTAATTATTTTAATTGTTTTCAAAGTGAAAAACATTGTTTTTCTAATTAAATTTAAAGTTTGAAAATACGCAACATAATAAATGACGCATCGGTTGTGAAATTCGTGTCAAAACCGTGCAGTGGAGTAGTAGCATAAAACTTTTATAAAATTGTGTACTGAAATTTTTTAATAGTTTATTTAATAATAAAGAAGTGTAACATGAGTAAAAATTATAAATAAATGTTTATAAAAGAAAAGATTTGTGTTTTTCAATTATTTGTGTCCAATTGTACTTGTTTCATGGTCGTGTACAGAAATTTTCCGACGTCAATGTTTTTCGTTCAAGTGTGTTAGTAAATTTTGTTAGGTTGCGTTAAAATTGCACGCTCATCTGTCATCGTGTCATATCCTGTTCTCTTTTATCTAAGATCCTGTATCTGTAATACATTGATCTCTCCTTCCTGCACTTTTAGTCGGATAAAGTGGTCTTTTATATTGATATGCTTGGAGCGAGAGCTGACAATTGGGTTCTTTACTAGATTTTGAGCTGATGTGTTGTCATTATATATTGTAATGCTCATTGATACACCCATATCTGATAAAAGCTGCTTAAGATGCATTGTTTCCTTGGCTGCATCAGTAAGAGCCATGTACTCTGCTTCTTGAGTTCATATGGCAATAGTTCGCTGTTTACGTGTTTCCCAGCAATCTACAGCTCCAGCCATTTTGAAACAATAGCCGGTGTATGAGCGGCGATCATCGAGACAAGATACCCGGTGTGCATCTTTAAACCCTGTTAGTGGTTGTCCTGACTTTTCATATATCAAAGATAAGTCTCGTGTACCTTTCAGGTAACGCATCATCGGTTTGCAGCTGGCCAGTGACTCATTAAAACAAAAGTTATACAGGCTTAAATAACTTATTGCATGACATATATCAAGTCTGATCGCTATCGAGAAGAACATTAATGATCCGATCAAATTTTGATAAGAATAATTCGGTAGTTTAGAGCTGGAAGTGTTCGTTAGTTTAAGACATACATAGGTGCCATAGGTGTTTTAACTGGATGGCACGTGGCCATATTAAATCTTTCTAAAATTTCATCAATATACGTGGATTGGGATGCCTTTATTATTCCTTGTTCGCAAACAAATTCAATACCAAGGCAGTGTGTTAAGTTTCCTAGGTCTCTCATTTCAAATGTTGACATTAAATCATTTTTTAGGTATTTTATTTTATGCTTGTTTTTACTGGCAATGATGATATCATTGACATATATTGCCAATCGTATTTTTTCTCCCCCTTCAAAACAAGTATAAATATAGTGGTGTGCAGGAGAGGCCTGAAAACCTAAGTCCTTCAATTTAGCATTTAATTTTTCGTACCAGTGTCTTTCAGCTTGTTTAAGTCCATATTTGGCCTTATTTAGATATACTTTTTCTTCCTTTCCTTCTCTTAAGTCTTTAAGCATTTTTGAGCTTTATTGAAGATAATTTGATTACTGTCGCATTCTTCTTGCATTATTTCATTAAAGAGTTCATCTAGGGCCTTTGGCAATGACATGTAAAGTTCTTCTTTGATTTGGCCATTTAAAAATGCGGTAGATACATCAAGCTGGTTAATATGAAGTTCTTCTTCAACTGATAATGCCAAAAGCAGTCTAATTGAGCCCAATTTTGTGCCTAGAGCATATGTCTCACCACGATCTATGCCAGAGCGCTAGTCAAATCCGCGTGCGACTAGTCGGTCTTTTCGTCTTTCAATTTCTCCCGTTGGTATATATATTATTTTAAATAAAATCTTGGAGTCAATGACGTTTCTATTATTATTTTTGTTTACGACTTTCAATGTTTGGTTTTTAAGATGAGCTTTGATTTCTTCTTTGAGTGCTTTTCGGCATGAAAGTGCATCAGGACCATTGAGAGCTTCTTCTTCAGAAAATGATGAACTTTTACATTCATAGTCCAACGTCCATTTTGGTGGCTCTATTTTGTTTCGATCTCTGGATGGATGATTCAATTGATGTCTGGATCAGTTTCATTTTCAATTGCTTCATCAAATGAGTGTTCTTCTTCTTCTTCTTGAGTTTTGTTGTTGAAGTCTTGTGAAGATAAATTGGAGAATTTTCTGCCTGTATGCTGATTTGAATTGCTCTTTCTAAATTTGGTTAAGTAATTTTTACATCTACAAATATATCTTCAACAGAGTTTTCTTGCACAACATTTTGATATGGTTTATTTATGATTTTTACATCTTTTGTTATTACAACTTTTCTTTTTGCAGGATCCCATATGCGGTAGGCTTTTGATATCTCATAATATCCAACGAAAATTCCCTCTTTTGCTTTTGAATCAAGTTAAGATTTGTTAATGTTTTTATTTAAGAAAAGGGCCTTAGATCCAAAAATTTTGCAGATGATTTTTTTTAACCAGATCTAAAATGGAGTACTGTTCTTAATTGGTGCTCGATTTATGATATAATTTGAACAAAACCCAGCTTCAGCCCTTCAAACATTAAACACCTGGCTTTATTCAAAATAGTCCGGGCTTTTCCTCTCAGCCAATCCATTCTGTTGAGAAGTGTATGGAGCTGACAGTCTCCTTTGAATTTCATTTTCAATTAAATATTTTGTAAATTCTCCGATTCCATATTATATATGGAATTTGATGCTTTTTTCAGTTAGATTTTCTGCTTCTTCTTTAAATTGTTTAAAGAAGTTAAGGACTTTATTTTTCTTTCTTAGAAAATATATCTTAGTATAGCGGCTTTTTTCGTCAATAAAAGTTACAATATAGCGGCACCAGCATTTGATGAGGTTCGCATGAGTCCGACTACATCTGAATGGACAATTTGCAGTAATTCCAGAATTTTAAATTCTTGACTGGATTTAAATGTTGATGTTGACATTTTACCTTTTATGCATATTTCACAATCTGAAAAAGATTCATTTGGATTAAAGTTTAGGCCTACCATTGATTGTGTTTGATGCGCTTATTTTAAAATTTGCATGTTGATGTGGCCTAATTTCCTATGCCATAATTTCATTTTAGATTTTTTTTTTAGAATTTAACTCAAAATTTGTTAAATTTGTGTTTCTGGATCAGTATTTTCAATACCATAATACAGCCCATTAATTTTATTTGCCATGAGGATTGTGTCACCTTCATAATTCTTAATGCATGCTTTGTTTTTAGTAAAAGTCACATCAAATCCTTTTCGGTAATTTTTCCATTTGAGAGTAAATTTGCTGTTAATTCTGGAACATAAAAAGTGTTTGTAAGATTAATTTCATGGTCTATTGTTATACATATTTTGGCAATTCCTTATCCATTTATTTATGAGTGAGTGCTCTGATGATGCTAATTTCAAAACATTGTTGTCAGTGTTTTTAATATCGAGGAAATATTTTTGTTTTAAACACATGTGGGAGGTGCTTATAAAATCCAAGCATCAGAAAGATGAAAGTTTTCTTTCAGACATTGAAGCGTGTGATTCCTCACTTAAGAATATGTTTTCTCCTTTGCGATATTTACTTTTCTCTGGAATGCGACATTAATCCGTTCTGCGATTCTCACGACCGCAACTTTGTCATATTAATTTTGAATCATTCTTAAATGATTTTTTATTGCTTATGTACTTATTTCTATTAAAGTATGAATTTTTATCAAATTTTGAACCATGTCCATAAAATGCATCTTCTTGTCTCTGAAAATTTTCATCTCTTGTTCTTGCCATTTGCTATTCTAAAATTTTAACTTTAAGGTCTGTTGGTTTCGCCAAATTGTCACGGCTCTCTATCGCTACTCGAAAGTTTTCAAACGTAGGTGGAAGACTATATAACATTATTATTGTCAATAAATCATCATTTATTTCCACTCCTAGGCCCTCTAGTTTATCCACAGTATCCATCAAATTGTTTAAATGATCTCTTACGTCCTCGTCTGTTGTCATTTTGTACAAAACAAGACGTTTGAGAAGTGTGGCCTTTCGAGCAGGGCCTTCACTTTAGTATATCCCTTTTAAGGTATCCCAGACTTCTTTTGAAGTTTTACAATTTTTTGCTTGACGGATGTCACTAGAAGATATTAGTAATAAAACTGACCTTGCATATGAATCGTCTGTTTCCCATTTTTTTAAGGCTTGCTTGATCTTCACATTTTTCTATTTCTCCACTGACATATCCCCAGAGTCCATTCTTGACTAACAAGGCCTGAGCGTGGATACACCAAGTGTCGTAGTTTTCCTTGTTTAAAGATTCAATACGAAAACTGCTCTGAGCCATTGTTTCAAATAATTTAATTTAGCTACTCAGTTTATTATTTTAATTCAAGGCCCATAACCTATTGGATTTGGTTGAAAGTGAAACAACAAATTAAACTAAATTAATATATTCAAAGATCAAGACAATATCGATACAAGCAGAATCGCGTGGCTTCGCTATAATAAGTGGCGAGGTTAGAGCAGTGTTACCAGCAAAAGGTGTGGACTGACAGTATCGCCAACAGAATTACTAATTAAAACTAATCAAAAAAAAAATCACAAAAAAAAACATTTTCATGAATAAAACTCGTTTTCTCATACATTTCTCGCCGTAGATTTCCCGTGAAAACGTCGGAATAAAACTATAATTAATGTTATATAGAGTAGTACGGTTACAGAAAAGATAAATCACAAGCTAATTGTTGTGCGCCGTTTTTGCATTTCTATTTGGATGCTATCGTAGCTATGACATTTGCTCGGCACTGGACATTTTATGCTTTTAAATTTTTTTTGCGAGCATTCTCTGATTTGCGTTTCATTCGATTGGATCTATTAGATCTCATATGAGACGATATCTTTCATTTTTTCAGTTTTCAATTTAACACAGAACTGTCCTTATATGTCGGGAAATATTTTTATTTTCTCACTTTGGGTCCTGGTAGCTCTTGTCAAACTCCTTACAATGACACCCAAATCAACGTCCTAGCTGAACTCGTTCTCATGTGGCACTTATTTATAACTTTATACAACGCTAAATAACAACAGTCACGCGTAGGCGCTTACACTAGTCTGTAGCGATTGAAATATGACGGTGTTTTGTAACACAATAAAGTTAGGCTGGCTACCAATGTACATACTCAACGAGAAGAGAGACGTTTTCGCGTCAAAATGAAATGAAAAAAATATTCAGTTCTAATGTGTTAAAGGCATAACAATTCAATTTTGCTTAATTTATGTGGAAGGAACATCATAATTTTCATGATCGAAAACATCTGAAATTATGTTCAACAGATGGATTGGAAACAATCCATTCTGGCTTTGGAAACGAATGGCACAGTCGGCATGAGCACTCTCCTGGGTTTGAAAACGCACCTTAACGATATTTCACCTTTGAATTTACCTTTGATTTCGCCGAAGCCTGACACGAGTCGATACCAAAAACGAAACAATATTGTATTGATAATTGATTAAGATTAGCATCATCGAACTCATAAGCTGTCTTCTTTTGGTCACTCCAGTAGAGCAGAACTGTCAAATCCTGTAACTTTATCCAGTGCAAATTACCAATTATTGAGTTTAAATTGCTCCACTTGATAAATAGTTGAGCTGCAAATATCCAGATGACGACACGGACCGTTTCCCTTGCCGCAAGGTTGAATTTCTCTTTGAATTCCACAAAATTACAATTTCTTCAAAATTTTCAGTTAATTTCATCTGAAAATTTAAATTCAAGCAATATATGAAGAATCTGTTTAATCGAGGGTGTACAAAATATAAAAAGTCGAAGGAAATTCATATAAATATTTACTGAAGTTGGTAATCTGTCGAGTGCAATTCCATACTGTTCTTTTGCTACTTTGGATTTGCACCCGAAAGCGATGACCAAAAGAATGCGGCTTCTGTCTGTTAAGTTTATGTTTATGTCTATGACATTGAACACAAGCACACATATCGCTCTATGCATAGAAAAGGGCTGGGCAAATGGTAGGCCTTTATTATGTACAAAATCTTCGGCAGTATTGTGATAATGAATTTGCTGATTTTAATAGATTTTCAGTAAATATAATATTTCAGTCCCAAATACTGCCATCAATCGATAACATCAAAAGTCACTTGTTTGAAGTTGATGCGAATTAGTTTTCATATTCACACCATTTGAATTGCACAAAAGGTTTTTCAAAATCATAAACAAAGGTTGCAAGAAACATTACACGTGGTAACTCTCAAGGAAAAAATTGTGTTACTCACTTGCTCCCCTCGTCGTTTCCCGGCCTTTAATTTTTCAGCTTTTTGCCTGCGTTTGTTTATATATAATATAAAATTTATAGTGAAGGCAAATACATACTAATACCGATTGTATTCAGGCATATGGCATTGAAATGCATCATTGTTTCATTATTTAATATTTGATATGCAACCGTTCACTGTTTTCATAAAGCTTCTTATTTCACAATTAATATGCAGCACAAATATTTAGTCTCTCCCAGAATTTATACGCGTTTCAAAATTATGCTCCATTCATGTGAAACGCAACACCAACTTTAAGCTCAACTATGATGGAAAATTTCTTGCATGTTTTCTTTTCCCGAATGAAGCTTTCTCAACTTTCCACGACTACACATCCGATAACACTGAACCAATCATCGGAAAGCAAGTATCGAAATGATGAATGCAGACCATGTGCTCCTTCAGAAAGCCCCAGTATAAAGTAAAGCTTCATCTAATGTACACTGAAAGGATACTTGGGACTAGGCTAGCTCACGTACAATATAAAGCATGAATTCGAGCATCGGCAACACCAAATGAGCAAATGAAAAAGCGGTGGGATAAACATTATGCTCCAACAATCTGTTACTCCATTAATGAACTCAATTTTTATACCTCTCAAAGCCTAAAATAGCGTTGATTATTGTTATCATTGACGCATTCTCCACTTTCAAATGAATCCTATTTAACAATCAAAAGCTTTTTCTGATTTAAAAATTTCAACTACAAGTGTTGTGCTTAAAGTCAGTTTGCTCAACTCAAACTCAAATAATTTTTTCCTGATACTCATGAAAAATACTTTACTAATTTTATGATTTTGCATGAGAACAAAGAAGCACAACTCTTTCGTGTTCAGCAAGGTTTTCAAAACCATATACCTAAATGTGTATGTAGTAAATTATTAATGATTAAAAGCTGATTACGTACTACGGTAGTGAATCTAAAGGAAAATACTTATAACACTTCGAGAATGCGTTTTATAAATTTATGGCTTGGTGAGACCAGTCAACGCCATATATGTATGTATGTATGTAGGTAGTTATTAATTGCGCAATCGGAAAAACTTTTGAATAATTGTAATATATCTTGAGGAATTGGTGAAAATAATGGTTTCTTGGTCAGCTGTTCAAAATTAATTGAGTAGGATATTACTGAAAAATTCTAGCCTAGCCGTTCTTATACATCCTTTTTAAAAGGATTTATGCTTCAAAAGGAATAAATAATTAACAAGTGGGTAACAAAGACATTATTGGTGTGGATGGCAGGATGAGGTACCTGAGACCAAATGCGAATGTAAATGGCAGGATGAGGTACCTGAAACCAAATGCGAATCTGAAATCAGTAGCGAAAGGAACGCGACTATTAAATATGACGCAAAAATCAGATTTAATGAAGGTGAATATTACTTATTTTCATATGACAATTGACATTAAATTAATTTAACAGATTTAAATCAGTCAAATCAGATTAAATTGTTAAATCAGTCGCGTTCCTTTCGATGCTCTGCTCATGAGCAGACCAACTTTTACATGAGAAAAAACAAAAATTTCTGAGCCGTCCTGCACAAGTTTTAAATTGTGAGCAGAAGCATTGCTCAACAAAAAAATTTTGATCATGACTGTATTTTTTGTTTTCAGGGTTGGTGGAATTTATGATCTGTCAACATATTTTATTTCCAACAACAAACAATGGAGCAAGAACAGCATATGTAATGCTTTGTTTTACATTTTTGTGCACATTTACCTTATTAAATTGTCGCTAATTGGATTTGTGTTCGTTTTGACTTGTCCACATTTAACGCAGAATTCAAAATGTCAAATATCAAAACATCAATAGGTTTGCCAACTTTTGATAATTAAATTTTGTGTGTTGCTTTCGTCATGAGCACAGCAATGCGAAAGGAACGCAACTATCGTCAGTTCTTCCAAATATGAAAACAGATATACAGTCATGCTTAAAATTTTAAAACGTGTGCAGGATTGCACAAAATTGTTGTTGTTCCAAGAATAAAAGTTGATCTGCTCATGAGCAGAGCAGCGAAAAAAACTCGACTAAAGATGGGTTATATATCACGTCAAGGTGACAGAATTCCAGTAGCTTGAACTCATGTGAATCTGCCTGACTCTTTTCGAACAAAACTAATGTGACAAAATCACGTTAAAAGTGTCTTGTACTTCGCTTTCATTTTCAGTGCGGCTCATCTGTGAGTGCTCTCAAATTCAATTAATATACTATACGCAAAATCTCTCCTCTCACACAGCGTACACAACCAACGTCGAACCATAAAATCGGTCCTGAAATTTTCAATTTTTATAACGAGAAGTTAAAAATTAATTCAAACAAAACAAAATTAATAACAGATCCCGATAATTTTTTATTATTTTATTGTCGTCCTCTTCCCGGTTGTAAGAATTTTTGTCGCAATTGCACCAATTGCTAGCGCATTTTCACAAAACAAAGATAATGTGGTGGCAATTGTAAATCCTTTTTCATATGCGACTCCTGATATTTAAGGCCAAGGAAAGAGGACAAATGAGTACTGTTTTTTATCGCGAACGCGTCACAACTCCCAAGTTCTGATTTTCTGAGTTAGATTTGTACGTTCTTAGTTTATATGTTTTAAAGTGTTTTAAATATAATTGTTACGCACGTGCGTCATGTTTTTGCGTTTTAACAAGTCATTCCTTTTTTTGTTTTCAATTGGATTCAAAAATTTCAAAAATTGTTTTCAAAAATTAATCGGTTTATAATTATGAAAAGAATGATGATTCGGTGTCGTCTAATACCGCGTTTACACCGACCGAAATCTAGTAGATTAAACGACTTGAGGAGACTTAGCCCGAAATCTTGCTGAAACCGCCAAGATTTACCATACATCTTCTCGGGAGTAGATTAATTCGAAATCCACACTTAATCACCTCAGTGGCACCATCTACTGGTGATCATTTTTGCCATTTTACGTCCTTTAGTACAATTTAGTACTCTTTTGATGTATCCGAAGTGAATTCAATTGGTTGTTGTGCGCGATGTTTAATTTCATTATGTGGCGCGGTTTTTGATTTTGAAAATTTATATAAAATTTTAAATTTATTTAATGAAAAAAGAATCAATAGAGGCAAGGGAAGGCATGGACTATTGTCCAAGATAGTTTTGTAATAGATTTGAAGCAAAACAGAACCACAAAACACTACAATTTCACATGAAAAATGTCGAAGTGTCAAAGGAAATCTCCTCCCTGGCGGTGTAAACGGGCGAGGAGATTTATCAAATCATCTCACGAAATCTACTAGATTTCGGTCGGTGTAAACGCGGTATAAGACTGGGAAACAAACTCGTCCTTCTTGGTCAGCGGTTGCACATCAACTGGTTCCCTTTGTGTGTGGCATTGAAAAAAACCATAAAACCTTATCTACCCCAGACCGGCCCGCATTCCTGTGACGTGATAGAAATAACGCCACCCAATGACTGCCGCAACTCGTTTTATTGGTTTTTGTTGTTGTTCGTGTTGGTGTTTGGTTAAGAGACGTGACTTCGTCTTACTGCCCTTCCTTGTTAATGTAACCAAACACTAAACAATAATAGTTAAAGTTACTTGAGCTTTTTTTTGTGTATCACGGGTCGTTACAATGGAAAAGGTAATTCACGTATTATTTCAATCGGGTTCCGAAAACATGTTATTTTGTTTCTGAAAATAGCATGAGTTCTTTTGTTTCTATTTTTTTGTACACCGAAACACATCATTAAAAATTTTCAACTTTTCCTATTACTACAAGTGACGCACAGGATCGTGGTGAAAAATTTTTGCTCTATCCGTCATACAACCCAAGAAAATCGCAAAATTGTAGCTTCTATGGGCAAATGTCGGAGTTTATGTCAAATTTCCCGGATGATATAAAAAAACTCTAATGCCCGGTTTCACAAACGATGGATAGATGAATTTAACCCAAAATCTCTGCATAAACTCTGGATAACCCATTTTTGCGTTTCACGAAAGTCAAGATAGAAAAACTGTGGGATAAAGTAAGAGATAATTTATCCACGCGATTTTCTCGAGATAAATATTTATCTATTGGATAAAGTGACAGTTCAAAGTAATTTGGATTTATAGTATTATATCTTTGAAATTGTGTTTATTTCTGTAAACAAGAGTTCATTTCATTAAAATAAATTAATTTTATATTTTAAAATGAGTAAAAAACCCTTTAATTTAATAATATGTCAACTGTCAATCGTTAACCCGTGGATAACTCGTAATGCTTCGTGAAACGCTCGAAAAATTTATTCGCTGGATAAATATTATTCATAGATAGTTATCTATTGGATAACTTGTTCTTCGTGAAACCGGGCATAAATTTGTTTTTGTGCTTCCTATTGCCATTATGCAAACGACGGAGAGGTTTTTAGTAAAAATTTACATGTAAAGCATTTAAAACGAGTTTCTTAACTTTTTGAAAATTTTATCAATGTATTACATATTTATATATACTAGGGGGACACCCCCTGCTCGCTACGCTCGCCAACCCCCGCCGTTCGCTACGCTCACTAATAGCTCGCGCATGACGCTATATATACAGTAGCATTGTAAGTAAAAAGGTTATTTAGTTCAGACTGTAGTAGCAATCATTTCAGCTCATTTTGCACGTCAAACTACATCTATATTAAATGAGGCCCTATCTATAATTATCGAAAACTTTGCGAGTGCGGTTGCGGATCTTAAAAGATCTTAAAATTTTCTCATACAAAATACTTTTTGTAAGAATTTTTTCATCTTTTGCCAAACGACCTTGGCCTTGTTGGTCAGAAATACATATAGACACGCAATCGATCAAACGATCTAACTCTACTGGCTACAACAAACAATTTACGGTGAGAAAATATAGGTAGTTTGAGTAAGATTCCTTCTTTCTGAAACGTTTGGGATTTATGGGATTAATTAATTGTCATCGCAGAAGCCAGAATGACGGGAAATTGAGTTCTTTCGAAGGAAAAAGACAGAAGTGTACTTGTATAATTAAGGTTTATTTGTGGTGTCAAAATACGTGTGTTTCGGAAAAATCACAATCCAAACAATTTTCATTTGCATTTGAACTAAACGAATAGGTGTACCATCGACCAAGCAAGTCATGTCCTGTACTCAAATTACGAATAAATAAAAGTGTGCAATTTGGTTTTGAAATTAAATTTGTGGAATCGGGAGCCCACTTATATCAACTGAGTTTAAAAATTCGACTGAAAAATTATTTTGCTCTCTACAGTCATCACTCAAGATGTAATCGGAACTCAAATATATTCGTTCCTCTCCGGACAGACTGTTAGAGATTTCTGCATCAATGAAAGTACAGCCTTCATATTTGGGAGCTAATATAACCGAATTGAGAATATCGTTATACTTTATGGTTTCAGATACATTGCCATAAGTATCTGCAATCACGAAGTTGCTAACTAAATGGGAAGGAATTTCAATAACATCTTGGCTGTAATCTGGAAATGTGGGTAAACTTCCATTACCAAGAGATTTTAGAAATTTAACGAATTCAATCTCATGAGATGAAGCTCTCATCTTTTGGCTAAAAGTTATTATGTGGAATTTTGCAAATTCGAACATGAAGTAAGGCAATTCTCAATAAGTGGTACACGTGTACCGTGAGATATAGCTGGCAATATTCGTCAAAAATCTCCACAGAGTAAAAAAGTCTTACCTCCGAAAAGTTTAGTTGAAGTACCGAACGAATCGTTTACTGACCAAATTTCCTCAATAGCTAATAAAGCAAGGTTATATGAATCATTTTCTGAAGAATTTCTTAAAAAGTCTTCACACATGAACATTTTAAATTCATTCCACAAATCTAAAGCAATTGTAGGAAAGTTCATACCACAAATAGTTTCTTAACTGCTGAGAAGACTTACACTCTTTTACTTCTAATAAATATTCACACTACTCTCCATAATTTCATGCGATACGTCGTGCATGTGCTGAAAATGTGCAGTAAATAATGTTCCCAACAGTACCTAAATCCTGATGGAACCTCGAACATGAAGCAAAATATTCTCAAATGGAACACCTCAACATAAAACATTAAATAATCTAGCAATAGCTCTTCTACTTCCTCTTTGAGGTTTTTCGATTTCTTTTCTTTATCTACCTAAATATTATGCATCGGCGTCTCTGTATATAGAAACACGGACGAATTAATTAAATTGATTTCATAGAATGCAGTCAATTTTGTTCTTCTGTGATTTTTAAGAGCTTGCTGAACACTTCCTTCCCTAAAGATTACATTTTGCCGGTGAGGCAAGTAACATTCAAGTCGAACTATAATATATTACGTGACTGGTAATGCATTGGATACTCATTTATGCGCCAACTATCTTCCGTAGATCCAACATAGTGAACGGACAAAAAGCTATCGATTTCATCTATATAAACTTTGCCCTCAACTCCACCTCAAACTCTTCCAAACTATAATGAGGCACAGTCGTATACCTTATAAACATATTTGTACATATATTTTAGGACGCATCTAACATTGGCTTCAGTTGTATTGTAAAAGTCCTGAGAAAAGCTTTACCATCTCTTATACAGCTGCATTTACCATCTCTCCATTTACCATGGACCGTGGATCATATGGTTTTTAACTAAATTATGAAGTTGTGGAAAATACATGTATATTGTAAGTAAAATATATCTGGAATTTCCGTACAAACGAACCAACTTTCATTTCCTACCTTTTCTGTTTTCTTTGAATTGAGGTTTTAAAGGTGTGCAGACAAAAGTTTAGAAATATGATATCATTTCAGATTTTAAAATTTTAACAGTTTTTTGCTCGTAGCGGCTAAATCAAGCATTCTAGGGGGTATGACCAACCCCCATTATTTTTTCATTTCCCAACTTTTGGCCATATATTATATTTCTCTAAATTATGTTTTTGAATGTGGGTCCATACAAAAGTTCGGAAATATGATAAAATTCGGACTTTCGTTCGCTTTCCATAAATATTCGTGAAAGTTAACCTCGCGTTTCCTAGAAATAACTGTAAAATTGTGATTTTCCATGATTTTTAAAATAAAACTTGGATATATTTTTAACAAACGATGGCTTTAAATTTGTCTGTGGTAATGCATCCATATTATTGTCTGTGGCCATATGTTCATTGTTTCGGCTTTTGTCTGGAAGAATGCAATTTTATTAGCCAAAGATTGCCTCCTTCCAGGCAAAAAGCAAAAGAATGAACATATGAATATTGTCTGTGATATGGCTGCATTTGCGCTCACATTATCATTGACATACATATTAGGTTTGGTTGAAAATAATGCATGTATTTGGCATAAATGGTTGGTTATTCCGTCAAACGTATGATCTACGCAAATGATAATGTTAAATAAGTATGTTCTATATTTTGATTTCTTCGTAGAGGAATGGAATTATATGTTAATTCTTTTGGTTTGTGTCCCCAGTAGAAGATTGAAACATCTGGTTTGATTTTCGACTAATTTAGTACTTGTTATGTATCGGGGACACAAACCAAAAAATCACATATGGTTGCATACTTCCAGGCAAAAAGCAAAACAATCACACGCATACATTCTTCCCAAAAGCATCATCTACGCTATACGTGTTCTCAATTCACACATACTATCCCATTGAATTTTTTAATTTAAATTTAAAATTAAACTAATTTATAATTAAATTTAAGCAAAAAAATTAGGTGATGCACATAGAGGAAAAACCAATCTTTCGAATGGTATAATTTTTATCCTGGTAAGTCCACCTGGTTTCCTGTAAAAGGGATAACAAAAAAGCGTGTCGCCTATTTATATATAGATATTTTATCAAAATTTAATAATTCATATTGTTAGGGCCTGGCCTTCGCCGATGCGGGCACCCTCGGTTAAGGACCACTGATATAAAAGCAAGAAACGTTTGAGCTAGTAAGAAAATCAACAATATTTCTATTTTCACATTAACACAAGCTAATACATTCTTCCAAAATTTACACCTTCACGCAAAACCTGCACTTAATCTTAGCTCTTAAGCACCATGTATCTCTCCTTCGGGCTAGGACGATTGACTGGACTGGTCCCACCAAGTAACTGACTTTCTCCGCGGCATATCAAACAAGTTCATTTGCACACAAAGCTACAATGTGCGACAGGTGCTTCCATCATAATGTCATATACATATCTGGTTCTTTAAAAACCAAATCAGTTAAGTATTAACTGTTTCGTAGAGTGCGAAATTCTTTTCTTCAGAGAATTTGGCAGCGCTTTCAAGAAGCAACTGCTTTGCCCCTTTGATTATTTTCTACGAAAACGATTTTATGTAGGTACATACGCATCAATGATGCTACCAGATATTTTTAAAGCCCCATTCACACAATTATATCCGTTTCAGTTCAGACGTCAGTTCGGTGAAAAGTCGTTGTTGCTTATACCAACGATCTCCCTTCAGTTAAGCTTTCATTTTGGTTGCGTCATGTTGATTAATTCACTACTTAATTCCTTCCTTTTGTTTTCAAATGTGCGTAGCATTTCGTGGTCAAACATGCATGCGTAGCTTTTCATTGTTAATATTTCAGTTGCAACTCATATGAGCAACGCATTCTTTTACACGTTATTTTCGCATGAACTGAAACCGAAACTTATGGGAACCCCATCAGTTGCAGTTTCAGTTGAACTGATATCTCAACCGAAACGGAGATGGAAATTGAAACTGTAAATGGGGCTTTAAAATATCTGGTAGCATCATTGATGCGTATGTACATAAACTCGTTTTCGTAAATATAATCAATGGTGGCAAAGCAGTTGTTTTTTGAAAAGCGCTGCCAAATTCTCTGAAGAAGAGAATTTCGCACTCTACGAAATAGTTAATACTTAAGTGATTTGATTTTTCAAGAACCAGATATGTATATGATATTATGATGAAAGTAACTGTCGCACATTGTAGCTTTGTGTGCAAATGAACTCGTTTGATATGCCGCGGAGAAAGTCAGTTACTTGATGAGACCAGTCCGGTTAATCGTCTTAGCCCGAAAGAGGGATACATATGTATGTATAATATAATGCGTTTTTACAGTATCTAGAAGCTGCTAAGCAATGTGATATATTCTACTGTTTGTGTTCCACATTATACGAGTTGTTGATTCGTCGAAGCAAATAAGTATGCCGTTCTTGATTTTGGATTTATAATTTGCTTGTGCTTAATTACGTTTACTGAAATTTATACTTTCTATGAATTTCTTCTATGGATATGGATAGGTAAACCGACATATGCGTCGAGTTATTTATTTTTTTAAGGAAATTAATATGATAATTATATTCTGAATGGAATTAGATCTGTTTGATATATGAACCGAGTGTATCTGCAAATATCGTATTTGTGTCCTGTGGTAGGCCGTTTACCTACCGTATGCGCGTGGGCGCTCATAGTTCATTTTAATTTCAATTGTAGTTTGCATATTTACATATGAAAGTATACACCTATACTCGTTTTGTAACCTCAGCCTGTAGCACATGTTTCTATTTAAAGAATCATTATTATTGACAACATAATTGCATTTCTCTGAATCTAGAATTCAGAAGAAGTATGTATAGAGATGTAGCGAATCGTTAGTACTTATTCGTTACTGAGCACCGAATAATCGCTTTAATTCCGAGTACCCTATCGTTACTCCCAAATTTCCCTCATTATCGATAACTCTCTCTCTCTTTAACGTGAAAGAGAGATGAGTGGCGGTAAGTATTCGAAAGAACGACTCGCTATCAGTGTGCGTTGGCAACGATTCATTCTCTCCAATACGTCTAGGAATGAATGACATCGAATCGAATATGGATGTGCATGCATATACCAGAGTGAGTGACTTTACGTGTGCCAGCAGAACCTTCTGTATTGACAAGCCACGAAGCATATTTAATCCATACATATCCAAACATGAAAGTAGGCCGACTACTCTCAATAGAACGTGTTTCGAAGCACGAGAAATTAATCGCGTTTGTTGTTTTATCCGCGAATATAACTTAATTAAAGTGTTTAAAATGATAAGTTTATATAAAATTTTAAATGAGTGTTATTATTTATGTATCTTTTATTGATTTGCAAAAAATTCTATATCGGAGAATCCGCAAAACATGCAAAAGATAGAATTTTGTCAGCGTTATTAATCTTGTTGTTTGGCGGTAAACAAAAGCAAAAATTTATTAAATTTAGTGTTTGTCATTCTAAAATAGTGAATTAATATTACTGTTAATAATAACATAACGTTTTCGAGATAAATAAATCATTGCAATATGAAATTATTTGTAAAGTTTAGAACTATGGAAACAAGTAAAAATTTATATACATATGTATCATTTTGTGACAATTAAAATAACTTGAAAAAATATTAAAAAGCGTTTTTTCAAATTTTCCAGTTGCAAAAATTGTTAAAATTTTATTTGTATATCTTATAATATTTGTATCTTCATATTAATTTCCCTTGTTTTTGCTTTATATTTCGTAGATTTTGGTGGCTTTTTGTTGTTAATTTGTTCATAACGTGATTTTGTTATTAATTTTTTTTTATATGATTTCATTTTCCCATATAATTTATTTTTATTCTACTTTTCAATATGGTTTTATATATTCATACTCATTTCTACACAAGTGTATTCATTTTCTTAAATAATTAAAATTTATTTTAAAATATTTGAGTTTTTCAAAACTCACGTTGAAAATTTCATTTTAATATTGTTTGGTATGGCAATCGGCCTACTTTGCCCTATGAATGGGGTAGTAAGAAAGTCTGCTTTATGACTGGTACTACTGCAGAGAGTATCGGTAATTATTAAATCACTGTTGTGTTTTGTATATTTGTGCGAACATTCTTCTGTGTTATATTTTTTATGTTTAGCTTATACCCCATATCAAAATTTAACATTTTACTGAGAGTTACTGATTTTATGTTCCCATACTATTTTCGGTTTTTCGCTCACATAAGAGAATTACGCTGTTGGTAGCAAAATTTGAGAGACTGCTAAGTTCTCTTCGAAACATAAGGGGAGCAGACCTATTTTCAAGACTTTCTGGCCAAGCGACTTTGGTACACGCACCGAGCTGAAAAATAAAACTTTCATAATAAAATTTCTACTAGTCAACGGACGGGAAATTACGCGCGAGAAAGTCAACAGGAGTTGAATCACACCTGCATTCATGAAAATGGAAGAACTGAGTTGAATTTAGTTGAAAACCGTCTGTTGAGGTGTTTGTTTCTTTCTTAGAAAATGCGAAGCCTTATGTATTTTTATTCGAAATAGAATTGAATGTGTTACTTTGACTTAATATTCTGCGCAGGTGTTTTCTTATTCTCAGTTATGTTTGATGTTGACATGTGAACAGTAAACACAACATAATAAACAAAATTTAAGGTGAAAACATCTGCTCGTTGCATCAGAGAAGTTTTGATTTTGTGAAACTCAATTAACTCCAGTGTAAGTGTGTAAATTCTTTAGTGATTTTTTCAAGTTTGCCAAAACTATAACGATAGTAAATGTCAGAAGTTTGTATAGAGTTTGCAGGATAATTGGGATAGAGTATACTTAAACGAATTTTTTGTTAGTGACTTTTTAAAAAAACAAAAATCACATATTTAGATATATTAAACTATTCTGTGCATTTTAAGGGGTGGACAATTTTTTTACCCACCATCCCTGTTCCCCGGGTCATTTTTAAAAGGTTGATGTGTTTGATTTGTATCAGGATTTTGCTTTAATTCAAAGTTCTTGTGTTCTAAGTTCAGAATGTGCATAATACTTATTTGTTTTATTATTTTTGAAAATTTACGAAAAGTGACAAATTTTAGTATGAGAGCCTCGCGGAATAAAATTGATGTTTAATGTTTTGGAACGGAAAAACCAACTCTTTCTCACCTTAATACCTATACAGATAATAATCACATCTAATTAAATATGTTTTTTTTTTAAAACTTACGAACAAAAAATTCGTTAAGTGTACTCTACCCGATAATTGTAACAATTTTTGAATATACTATATATACAGATTTCTGCACAAATCTAATCAAATTGTCCTAAATCAACCTAAATAAAAGTTAAGGTCAAGGTTACGATGTACAATCACTCGTCTTACCATTCGCCCGCTCATTTTTACTGCATATATCATATCGTTGTTCCAAAAGCAAATATAAAGGTTATTATACTCGACCCAGCCTGATAGGAGGTTCCTATTTCAAAAGTATATAACATAATAAATATATTAATTGTCTTGACACTCTTCTTGAGTTTCTCTTCTGTTATTTCATGCTTTCGTCAACAGCATCAAGAGTGATTTTTCATTTGGTAACAAAATTAGGTCAATGGGGTAGACTCATTTTTTATAACTTCATATAAGTGAATTGGTGCATATCATTATATATTGGATACGAAACCGATCGTAATGTCGTCATTAGTTTTCAAATTCTTTTAAGGGCTAGTTTGAAGGTTCAGAACGAATTACATAATTATGCTAAATGTTGGATTTGCGAAATCTTTGATTCTTGGAAACAATAGTCAATAGACTTGGTCATACATAAGTTAATTTTGGCCGAAATGTTGTTTGTTATTGTTTTCATTCTATAAGTAGCGGCTGCGGGTAGGATACGTGTTAAAGTGTATCCCCTTCTCATGTGATTTTCATTTATAACGAGATATTGCGTTGACTCTAGATAAAAATAGTTCCGTAATTGAAAGCCGATGTCATCTCCAAGATTTCACGACTTTTGCCGTTGACTTGACTTTTTGTTTACTAAAATAAGGTAATACGATTCGTTATTACAGTAAATTTGATGTACATGTGTTTAAAGAAGTACACGTACTTCGTATAATTCCTTTCCTTAATTAAAAACAATCTGCTTCTAATAATTATTTTATTCCTAACGCTTCAATGTGTCCCATTCGAATGTCTCAAACCGAACTAAAGATGTAGCAAATGAGTATTATTCGTTATCGAGTACTGAATACTGGTTCTCATTCTGAGTACCCAATGATTACTCCCAAAACAAATACCCGTCCTTACTGATTACTCTCTCTCTTACATGAAAGAGAGATGAGTCACGGTACGTATTCCAGTGAACGATTCGCAGACAGTTTGCGTTGACAGCAAATCGTTCTCTCAAATACGTCTAGGAATGAATTAAATTGAATATAGAAGCATGAATGAGAGTGAGTAACGTTTCGTGTGCGAGAAAACATCTGTAGGAATGAATGGAATCCAATATGAATGTTGATGGTTGTAAGAGAGAGAGGGACGTTACGTGTGCGAGAGAATCACTTGCTTTCAGGAATAAGTCGAAACGAAACGAGCACTCTCCAATAGTGTAGTAAATTTTTTATTATCGGGAATAAGTCCAAGGGATGCTGGGCTCGCAGGACTTCAAGGAAAAGTAATTTATTCGTCGAAGAGGGAAGGAAGAGAGATGGGAACCCAAACTCTCTCTTTTATAGGATCCGCAAAGTGATTAGTGAGAACGCCCTTAAGGACGTGAGAAGGGGGACGAGCTGATCGGGGCAGCTCAGGGGCCGTGAAGGCCGTAAGGTTCGCAAAAGGAACCAAGAAAAGTCCCCTGATCGAGCTTCGAGCAGCGGACGTGTTCTTGCAGGCCATCGCTAGCTAGTTCGGCGTTAGTGGGGTGGGATCTTGCTCGAAGCCGATCTCCGGATCAACTACAGAAAAAAATTTAACACGTCCTGAAGTTCGTGGTGACGTGCAGTCTAAAGGCTTCCCCCACAGTTCATAAGGAGGAGGTGACTCGGAAAAAAAGACGGGAATTGAGGGACCTCCACGAACTTCTAACCCCGACGATTCAAAGAAAAAGAAGAAGGGGCAGGCATCTCGCGACGGTGAAACAACCAGAAAAAGGGGTGAAGGGAGGAAGGGTACTACGGGAATATGGATTGGTCGACAAGGAAATTTGGGTTTTCGGGAGACCTCAAGGGGAAGGGTTCAGGGGTAATAGAAAAACGACAAAAAGAAAGAGAGGAAGGAAGGGTACGCATAAGGAACCGACGCGGATGTTGAGGCGTTACCACCCTCTCCTCAGCGAGTCCAGATGATGTGGACTCCATGCCCTCCCAACCAATGGAAAGTAACGTCCCGTGCGATATATATATACTTTCCCCTATGACTTCAAGGCGAGCGCTTAGAGCCCGGGATGGACGTGAAGGAGGAGGAGACCCACCATGGGTTAATTATTAATTACTTCGGGGCATCTTAATGAATTTACTAACAAAAAAAAATTCTTCAAGTGTCACCCGAGATAACGAATACAGACGCGCGATTAAACACTTGGAGGTGACTACCATTGAAGGTGTTTATTCCCCTTGGGTTTTTTTTTTTTTTTTTTTATTTATGGTTTTGTCTGTACTGTTTATATCATTTGATTAAAATTCGGAATATTCAAGCGTGGTTTTTGCATATCTTTGGCAAAATTCTTTGGCAGATATCTGAAAATCGATTGAAAATTACAAAACCATTCCAATAGGTTTTTCTTTCATACATTTTCATTGCATCTAACCAGCATAACTTCAAAATTTGAATCAATGTAAATGTAGATATTTCAAGTGTTCATCAAAAAAATTGTCTAGTTATGTTTCTAACAAGTTGTAAATATTCCAAACTATATAAATGAAAGAATACAACCATAATATAACAAGTAAATTACAAACAACTTTCAAAATATTAATGAAATTTATGTTAATTTATTAATTCATATTAAATCCAAATTCATACTTTAAGAATTTTATATACAATTATTTTCCTCTTTCAATTAGATTGTGATTCAAATATTTTATATTTTACCAAGAAAAATTTTAGACAAAACAAAAGTCAACTTTAAACAAAATGAAAAGAGAAAGTGTAGTGAATTATTATATATTTTCGTGAATATGTTATTTACCAACTTAATTACTAACTCTTGATTAAGAATTCAAATTTCACTAAAAGTCAAATGAAAAGTAAATCATGAATATATGATCAGACGAAAATTGTTTTGTAATAACTACTCAATAAATTATTTTATAATTAATCAATTGTTTCCTTGCATTTTTCTTCATTTCATAATAACTGAAATAGTCATATTTGAATATAGTATTTATAAATTATAATTAAAACCACTGTCTCTCAAGTTTAATAATTAGTTAGTTGTGTAGTTTCTTCTTATTAACTATGCACATTTTGTTTATATTAAATTATTACTATTGCTCTCTCTATATTTTGTTTTAATATATATATATATATTTATAATAAATAAATATTATTATAGTGAAAATAACTTATTAAAATTAATTACAATTTATTTGTTTCGCAATTTAACTAAAGAAAGTCTTGGGATCATCATGTTATTTTCTAATATACATTTTAATTTTTCATTCAAATTTAATATCTAATCAATAAATTCTATTTCTGATTGCATTTTTATGTGTGTATCATTTATTTAAATTATTTTATTTAGTTTTTGATATTTTGCAAACCCACTGAGAACACACTGCTCTGGGGTCTATAAATCTTTTAACCAGTTCAATATCTTAATTAAAAATAATTTAAATTACAATTATCAATTCTATTTTTTTTTTTTTTTTTTTTTTTTTTTGGATTTTCTAGTTATTTTTGTTTGTTAATTACTTCATTTTTTTACTAATTAATTTTACTGGTATAGAATATTCATATCATTTTGAAAATTTTAATTTAATAAATAAAAATATCGACGAACTAAGTTAGATGAAATACTTTTTCTACAAATTTAATTCTTAGGTTTTTCGCTTCATTTTCTCATTTATCTTGAAAAATTTAGTTTTATGATGCTTTGTAAATTTATTTTATTGTTACTTGCTATGCTAAATTATTATTATTATTATTATTATTATTATAATCATTATTATTTTACTTCCTTTCGACGTTGTAATTTTACTTCAAATATTCATTGAAATTGTGACTAACTACTTGATTTATGTATACAATGGTAAATATTTTTAATATGTAATAGTAAAAAGAGTCAATAACAATAAATTGCAACAATGATTATAGTAATAATTATCATATATATAATACACATTATTTTTAGTATTCTGAAGTTCTCTTCAACTGCCGATGATGATGTTTTAGCATGTGTTTGTGGTAATATATAATAATAGTATTCTTCTTCAGATTCTTCGTACACAATTTCACATCAAAAAAAAAGAAAAACTTACAAAATAAATCCGTGTGATGACCGCCACATGGTGTTCCGATCTTCTTCCCGGGGTAATCCGCCTGCGTTCCCAAAAACCACGCGACACTTTATATTTTCACACACTTCAGACCTTTTCCGTCTGATCATCTCGGCGACTCAACCACAAGAGAGCGAGATTCATCTCGTTTTCCACGAGGATCACCCGAAGTCCCGTTATCCTTGGGATTCTGGCTCCGCCTCTCTAGAGTAAAGATCGCTGCGATGCGGGTGGTCGGTGGTGCAATGCGATGGCACAGGGTGACTATTTCCTTTTGTGCAACAAAGTTGCTCAAATCATTTCAATAGTGATGGGACGAGTTGAATATTTTCCAACTCGAGTCGAAATATTCATTAACTCGAGTTACAACTCGAGTCAACTCGACTCGTTGTCGACTGCGCGTTGAAGTTTATATTGCTCTCGAGTCAACTCGATTTAGAGTTTAAATCGACGCGTGTCGCTCTGCAACCGAAATTTATTGATAAGAGCACACGATATATGGGATGGAGTTTAGCTCGCCTTGATTCCACCAGACTACTCCAGTCGAGAGTGACGCGGAATCGAATTCGGGAAGTTCAAGTTAACCGAGTTAATCAAAGAAGCAACTCGAGTTAACTGGCTGCCAGTAGAACTTGAGATACTCGAGTAAATTAACTCGACTCACCCATCGCTACTCTTAAATGCTTTTGCTTGGGGATTTTCATGTGGAAAAATAATTGCTGTGTTCCTTTTACACTGGCAAAGTACTTGGCTGGTGCCAATCTACCCTAGTTCATGTACGCGAGTAGATTGCCAGTGGTAGTTCCGCGTCATTTTGATATTTTAGGCTTATTAAGATTTTTTTAGAAAAGTTTGAAGTCAATTCAATCGACTCAATCGAACTCAATCAATACAAATAAAATCGAAAAAAAACTTGGAACTGAGTGAATTAGGTTAGGTTTTGCCTTACTTTGCACTAAAACGTGCGTTCCATTTCCCAAATACTCGCACTTGGTACACCATTTGCCAAATACTTGGGAATGAAATTTTCGGTTAAATGGAACACAACAAATGTAAGGCGTCGCGTCATGATGCGTCACGTTATTAGGTGTCGCGTTCGTTGGTCACAAAATGCAAGGTGTCGCCTTACAATTGTTAATTGTTATTTTGCGGAAAGTGACATTTCTTGTCATTGCTATTGCTCTGCATGTGACAACTGACGCTTGACGCGAAATCAAACGCGTCGAGAGCAATCGCGTCAATCGCGTCATCCGGATACCCATCGGATAGTATTCGTTTCTGTGGCTATTTTTGCATAGAACTTATATAAAAAAGCGGGAATTTTGAAATTAAGGATTTTCTAATGAAATTATGACCATGATCTTATATTCTCCTTTTTCCTAAAACACAAAATTTCTTTCTTTGTCTTTCTGGTTTTTCCTTGATAAGCTTGGTACCATGTCTAGAGGCTTAATTACTTCATTTGGTTTGTTTAACTTACATCATGGGTCAGGGAATTAACGAAAACGGTTGTCAATCAGTCCATCCACTATATTATCCACTCAAATATTCCGCTATCACTCATAAATAACTGCAATTACTACATATGGACCAATTTTCGAAATAATATTCTAAAATGTTTTGATTACCTTTTCCCTTATAGTTCTGCGTCTGAAGCCTTCGTAACACAACTAAACTCCCATGCAAATGCATTGATCAACATAGATTTTAAATCACACCAGGATGAAGGCGTTGCCATAAAATTATCACGCCATGTCCTCGCAACCCCCTTAAATTTCATTAGAGAAAAATGTTGTATAGTAGTATCATCCCAAGACTTGGGTAAAACATTTGATATATTCCCTAAATGAATTGTCTCCGCATTCTTAAGTGCACAAGCAACTCCAACACCAACCACGTTTTCCTCAGCAAAGCATTTGGAAATGCAAAGCTAAATTATTAGGAAAAAAGCTATTTTGAAGAAAATTTAAGCAAAATGCCACAGGAAATATCATTTTCATTCAAATTTCTAGTACGATTCTGGTACAATTTGTGATTTTTGCACTTTTCCATTTTCTAAAAGATGGCGCCAACATGATGCAAAACTCACTTTGAACTGGTTCAGCACGTTTGAACTGGTTCAGTTTTGGGATCTTTGAACCAGTGTTGAACTGATTCTCCCATACAATTTCGAACTAGTTACGTCACAATGACGTCAGGAACGAGTTCAATCTGTCCCGTCTCTCCAAGGCATAAGTTCGCAATCATGTATCTTCCAATCCCGCTTTGGATATTGTTAAGCTGGGAATATAATGCAGGCCGGCGAAATTGGTATTATCGAAAAGTGACATTTCTTTTCATTGCTGTTGCTCTCCAAGTTTTGATATGAGTGAAAATTGAGTTCTACTTTTGTAGTCTTTATTTTCTTTGTCATACAGAATGAGAAATTCTTTTACCGCTTCTACAAGTTTCTCCTCTACAACGTCGGAGGGATTTTGATTTTCTTCCACCATATTTTCATTTGCTTCCATATTTGAAAGAAAACTTATCGAAGAAACTTTGACAATTGACTCGAACCGGTTGGAATCTAACACGTTATGAGGCATCGCGTCATATGGGTTTGCATTTTCACAACTGCTTTTGAAATGCATCGGTCTGAATTCACTACGCGACGCCTTGCATTATATTTTCACGTTTAGAAGAATATAATATATTCCGTATAATCCCGTTTTTCTTTTACTAAAACTCAATTACAAACAATCTACTTTCTTTAGTCATTATTTTAGTCAATATTTAATTCAACAACGCAGGTTACCATATGCTCCCCTACAACTCCCACTCCTACTCTGTTTGATACAAAACCGTAGTTAGATCTTACTACAAGTTCGAAAAAAAACTCGTTTTTCGACGAATCCGTCAGGTACAATGGTACTTAACGCTCCAAAATATAGGGTATTTGGGAGACGAAAACCTTACGCACGCAAAACTGACATCGAAAATTGAACTTTCGGGGAAGGCGTTGCATAATAGCTATAGATGTATCATGGGTGCTAGGTGACTCTTTCTTACATTCGCGGATTGCCACATGAGTGTAAAGTCCTGCCGCATGCGTACTAAGACAAGTGGAGAAATTGTGGCGCGAGACGAAGTCGAGTGCTTCAACCACACGACTCTTTGTAGGAATGCGACAGGGCCTTACACTCATCCGGCAAATTCTTAGAATAAAATATGAAAATAATGAGGTAATCATACATCCACGAGGAAGTATTCCATTTAATATTCAGACTGTCAAACCTAAACCCACCTTTTAGTTAAATATTATGTTTATGTGCTCCGGCAATCCAATAAAATGTAAAAAATTTTTTTGCGTATTTGGAAATTATAATGTTCCCCAAAAATTCTATTTTGATGAAAAATGACAATCGTTCAAGATGCCTTGACGAATAGGAGAAAACTACTTACGGAATAGTAAATTGAGATTAGTACATTATGTTATGTACAGTTTTCTTATTTTCACCTGAGTTCGAAAACTTTTTCAAAACATAATCAGACGGGAACCAATTTTACCGCGTGAAGTTTATAGTTTTGTTTATAATCTCTTTCAATCATTTTTGGAAAATAGGAAATTACTAGAAATTGGCATAGTTGGTTGACTGTGCGTTTTACTTTCATGGTTACCAAGCATTTTTTCCGCACTAATAACTTGAAAAATAGTAGAATTTTATAAAAAAGAAGTGAAACTTTGCCACTGCATTTGTTGAAGGTTTTCATTACCATCTAGGCGCATCGAGCAAGTTTTGCCTTGTCAAAATTTAAAGTTTTCTGCAAAATTTGCTGCTATTTGAAAGCCTGAAATTCTGAAATTCAAAGATGTGGAGGCAATGTGAGTTCAAGTGGCAAGAGATCGGTGTGACACACACCAGTCTTGTCCAGTGTTCTGGGTGTTGCACCGATAACACATCTTATTCCGTGCAGTTAAACCATCTCTAACGGATCAAATCCAAAAGTGTATATATGTATATGGATGTATATAGCGATATAAACTAAATAATGCAAATCATTAAAATCCGCATATTATACATATTTTATAATTGAAAAACATTTTCAAACGCATTTTCAACCGCATGTCCCGAGAAAACATAAGAAATCTACTAAAATATATTGTTCAAAACAATATCAATAAAAAATGTGTAATAAATAATTTGAAATTAAACAATATTGAAAGCAAGGTAAAAATAGGATGGGGACCAAATAGACTAGGCTTGTTTAGAGCGACAGTTAGGAGGCTGAACTTGCGTAAAAGGTGAATTTTACATAGATTGCATTAATTCCTCTCAAATCAGAACATATATGAGGATGGGGAAGACCACGTTTTGAAATTCAATAGTGTTGATTATTATTGCTTCTACTTTATCAAAAATTTGCTTTTTAAGTATTGAATATATAAGTTCTTTGAGTCTTGATTTGAAGACACGGAAAACAACACCAAGACGATAATTGGCCTTAGCTTCACAAGAGCCTCAACCATTTCTGGCCAACTTGGCCACCATTTCCGGCCAAAACAATGATGGCTTGCCGAATGTTGTATGATAGACATCGCATCGCGTCTAAATAATTTTCAAACATGTTTCTAGGTGAGCCATTGAAAGACGATGGTAAAATTATTTTACGGCCCACTCCAAACACACCATCAAAACCATTTGGATTTTGTTGAACAAAGTCAGACAAATTATTATACAGTTCGGCACGAAGTGCTGCCAGATTTTAACGGATGAAATGTAGACTGGTACCTTCGATCCGAACATATATATATACCCCCCACTGGAGGAATTATTTTTGCGAACGGTGTAAAATACTGAATTCATCACGAATATGAAGCATATTGGATATGAAGTTTACATGAAGCATATCGCAGCATTGCAATTTTGTTGCGAGAAACAGACGTAGAAGAAGTAGAGGGAGTAGATGTTGTGTGCCATGTTAACATGCCAACCAGTATCACCGTTTGGAAATAGTAGTGTATAAGCCAAAGGATCTATTGAAGAATCTAACACCGAAATGCTGCGAACTGAATTGGACAATTTTGAAAATACATCCATATTTCTTTCGAACGGTTTCGCCGTTATCATGCTTGAAAAAAAAAAACAGTATCAGACAACTTAGCTTCTGAACTAATCATTGCAAATGAAGAATTGTCAGGACGAAAATCTTCAAAATAATTTTTCAACCGACGTTTAATAGCAACTTCAGTAGAGGAGAGTCCTTCACAAAGGCTCTGCAAAAATCTATTTTAAATTAGGCTAGGTAAATTGACTGCCCTTATGGCAACATAATGTAAATGCCTGTGTGTTATGTACAGTAACTTCCGATTGAAAATGCATAGCACCACAAAATGAACAACACAAATTCAAAGAGCCACATTTATAATATAATACAAAATACAAAATCACGCATTGGGTAAACTATCGCAATTTTACACGAATCAACAAAATTTTGACGCTGATGATGGAGACGTTCACTTTGAAACTCAGTGATTTCTCCATCCAATTGGATTCACTAAAGGCTATGCAGAATAATAAATTAGAAAGGCTGGCTGAGATTACTAGAAGTGTTACTGTTAACTCAAGCAACATAGATGATATTGAAAATCGACTGGAAACACTAAGGGACAACACAAAAAGTTTGACTGATGAAATCGCTAAATTAAAGGAGAATAGTATCCAAAGTCTTGCTACTGGTGCTAGTACATCGTCATCCGTTCCTATTTCAACATCTTTAACTACATCTGAGCTGATCATCTCAAGAATTCTTGATTCCATTGCTACTAAATGTTCAAAATAAAGAATCTTGCAGTTGAGAATGCTTTTGCTGCTGAAGTTGATAATAATTCTAAGGGCTTTGTCTTTGTTGATTGTGATGTATGTGTGTATGGGTGAGCGAGCAGTCATCATGATTTACGGCGTACATCATTGCGGAGTCAGTCTGCGCAGAACCACCGAACGATAAATTCTGATGGTAGTGTATATATTGAATATAATAAATTGCGTTATAATATTAATGAGTGTCTTGTTTGAAACATAACATTAATGAATTTCTCTCGCCAGAGATGCATAGGCTTCTTATCAAAACTAAGGAAAAAGCTAAAATGTTGAAATATAAATATTTATGGGTGCGAAACAGCTTGATTTTTGTTAAAAAGTCTGATGATTCTGAACGTATTACCTTGCGTTCTGAGGCAGATCTATCCCTGCTTACATGGCTACCTGCCACATCTGCTAGAACGAATTATGTGAAGTCCTTGTCGACTCGTGTATTGTATTGTATTTAAATATAAATTGTCTTATGGGGCATACCACCCCGCTTAATTGCTTTGTTGCTGAGACTAACCCGCTTATCATTTTAGCTGAAACATGGTTAAAACCTAGGATACATTTTCGCCTGTATGGTTACCAAATAATCACAAGACACAGAAATTTAGTTCACCTTGACACTAGTCAGCATGTCAAGGGAGGTGGAGTAGCGTGTCTCATTCATAATTCGCATAATGCTAAGGTATTATTTACTTCTGTTTCTCATGACATTCACACACCTGAATTTCTTTTTCTAGATGTTACTCTGGCTAATGGCTCTCATCTGCTACTTGCTCGTGACTATAGAAAGCCAAAAGGTCATACTCTGTTCGATTTCCTTGACACGTTTCTAAAGTTTTCACCAACCTATATTGTGTACCATTTAATGCTACACATCACGATAGGCTCAAGCACTCATGGCTTGATGTTATTCTGTAGGATGATCAGGCTAAGCTTGGTCAGGCAATCAGGCAACCACTCCGTTTATAGCAGGGCATGACTATTTATATATTGATTATGAATTAAAATCTGCTCTACGAGTAGAACACGTTATTACTTTCAGAGACTTCAGAAATTGTGATCATGAAGTGTTATCTATGTTGCTAATAGATTCTCTGACTCTTCGCTCCGATACACTAGTTGATGCAGGTCCGAATGAGCTCCTTGAGTTCTTTATATCTCAAATTCTCGCCTGTCTTGATCAGCATGCACCACTGGTCGCTCGCAAAGTTGTTCGTGTCTCTAACCCATGAATGACTGGAGTTAAAACAAAAATGTCGTGATAGAGATTCTCTATATAGAAACGCTAAGAGAACTAGAAATAATAATCTGCTTTCTTTGTTCAAGGCCAAAAGGAAGGAAGTTAAACTATTAATAAGGAAGGAACGTGAATGCTATTTACAAAACGCACTCTCTGATCTACTTCCAGGTTCTATTGCATGGAGACGGCTGAAACAACTGGGGTTAGCTAAATCTAAATCCGCATCGCCTTTGGATTGCTTTGATTTTTCTACGTTAAATAATTTTTCTGCTGGTGTTGTTAGAAAGCACCCTCCATGCGACTTAGCTTTTATTCACTCATTGTCGTCCCTCTGCTCCTGTTCAGTAAATTGCTCTTTTTCTTGGACCACGATTGACATAGAAGATGTTACCCAGGTTCTACGTGTTACTCTTAAGAAATCTAAGGGTAAGAGTCCTGATGGATTATGTATCTGTTGATTACGTGATCACATCCCTCAAATCACTTTATTTTCACCCATGCTGTTCAATCGGTCCCTAGAAACGGGTATTTTTCCTGACATCTGGAAGAAAGTTTTCAAATTGCCTCTTAATAAGGTTGTACATCCTAAGCTCCCCTCTGATATTAGACCTATAGCAAGCTTGTCGCACCTTAACAAGGTTTTTGAGAGGCTGGTTGCAAGTCAGGTAGTAAATTATCTTGAATCAAATCCATTGCTTGATCCTTATCAATCTGGCTTTAGGAACCACCATAGCACTCAGTCAGCTCTTCTAAGACTTACTGATGATATTAGGCGAGCTATGGATAGAGGTGATTTGACTATTCTAGTCCTCTTTGATGTCAGTAAGGCATTTGATTATATTGACTGTAGGGTTATTTTCATGGCAATGTTTTAAATGGGTTGTCCTGTGGAAGTGATCTTGTGGTTTTTTCTTACCTTTCAAACAGAACTCAATCTATTATTGATAAGCAGAGGAAACCAGTTAAATTCTTAGATATATCCTCAGGTGTACCTCAAGGGTCTGTTCTGCGACCGATTTTATTTCTGATGGTCATGAACCTAGTACCTGCTTGGATTTCCCATTGCCCTTGTGGATTATTTGCGGATGATGTGCATATTTACATATATGCATTTTAATTTTTACCAGCTTGAGGAAGCATTTAAACTGACGACTCTCGACGCGCAATCTATAGCAAACTGGACTAGAGATCATGGGCTGGAGCTAAGTTTGAAAAAGACTAAAGTTATGTTATTCGGCCCTAGTAGCAAGATGAAGGTGTTTGAGTCCATGCTTCCACCTCGTATAGTGGTGGATGGAGTTTCACTTCCATTTGTTAATACTACTTAGTGCCTATGCGTGAACCTAACTAGCACCTTATCTTGGAAAATTCATGTTTCGGAAACTATCAAGAAGATAAATATTGCCTTGTATAGTCTCAAAATACGGAAAAACTATAGAGTTACGGTAGTTACGGCAGGGAATAAATTAAACACTCTTTATTGACTTCTACTTGGAGGACGCTAGAACAACTAACTAAATAATATTTGTAACTAATAAAGACAACTTTCGCAGGCAACCTTGACTTCCGTAAGGCTACTTATCCTTACACAAGTCAAAGTAAAATATACCTGTTCAAAATAAAGTATATTTTTCAATATTCCAACACTCCCACTCGAAAATTGATCCACAGAAGTTCTAGCATCCTCTTTAATTTATTAAATCTTTAAATATGGGAAAATACAAAGAAGACCAACATTTGTTGCAACGGATTAGGAAAACCCATAAAACCTAATCAGACTTCTGACTTTAAATATAAACATGTTTTTTTTTTTTTTTATTATTCATATTTTTTTATATATATATGTATTTATATTCATTCAGCTTCTGTATATCCAAGGCTCGTACGGAACTGAATAAATTGTACTGCAGGTATTGACTTAGTGAACATATCTGCTATTTGGTGACCTGTAGAAATATATTCAAGTGAAACATGTTTTTCTTCAATTTTTTCACGTGAAAAATGATATTTCACGTCTATATGTTTTGTTCGTTTGTGATCTGTTGGATTATTTGCAATGGCTATACAACCATTGTTATCTTCAAATATTTTGATAGGTAATTTAATGTTAAAATTTATACTTGAAACTAAGGACTTTAGCCAGCAAGCTTCTTTAATTCCTTCATAAAGTGCCATATACTCGGCTTCTGTTGAAGAAGTTGCAACAGTACTTTGCCTTTTAGTATTCCAACAGATCGTACAATTATCGAACATTTGAAAAATGTAACCTGTTGTACTTTTACGATCAATCTCATTGCCTGCCCAATCAGAGTCTACATAACCCGTTAATAAGTTTACAAAATCGTTACGTTTATATGTTAACTTATAATTCAATGTTCCTTTAACGTACCTTAAAACTCTTTTTAGATTTTGCCACAATTCTTTATTATTTTTAATCTGAAATCTACTAAGTAAATTAACTGCAAAACATAAGTCTGGTCGAGTGCATAACATAGCATACATCAAAGAACCAATTAACTGTCTGCAAGGTGCATCATAGTACTCATCAGAATTTAAGGCAGAATAATCTAATTTGACAGGCAATGGAGTCTTTACAGTGTTACAGTCGTTCATCTTATATTTATTTAAAATGTTTGACAAATATTTGCTTTGATCTAATGTGATTATATTATCTTTCATTTGAACACGTATGCCCAAAAACAATTTTACTTGGTCCATATCGGTCATTGCAAATTTGTTTTTTAAGTAATTTTTAAAATTTGTCATTATATTTATGTCGTATGTAAAAATTAAGATGTCATCTACATAAAGAACGACATATATATTTCGGCAGATATTGTTATTATTTTTGAAATATAAACAACGGTCTACTGAGGAGTTTTGAAAACCAAGTTCTTTTAAAGTTAGATCGAATTTTTCAAACCAACATCTGGCAGACTGCTTTAAGCCATAAATTGCTTTATTCAATTTACATACATGGTTCTCAGGCGATTTGATGCCTTCAGGTATCCGCATATATAACTCCTCTTTTAATGAACCATTAAGAAATGCTGTTTTTACATCCATCTGATGGATCAACAATTTGAATTGGTTCGCAAACGCGACTAATACACGAAAAGTAGTCATGCGCGCTACAGGTGCGAAGGTCTCATCATAGTCTACAAGATATTGTTGACTGAAGCCTTTAGCAACTAATCTTGCTTTATATTTGCATGGATTTCCATTATTATCCATTTTAATATTAAAAACCCATTTGCAATCAACGATATTTTTGTTGTTTGGGCGAGGAACAATGGTCCATGTATTATTTTGCAATAAAGAATCTAATTCGTCTCTAATTGCATTCTCCCACTGAAGTTTATCTTCACGGTTTTTAATTTCATCATGTGATTGGGGAATTTCGCAAATTTCTGACAGTGCATACATGTGATAACAGGATTCCTCATTATAAACTATATGAGGTTTACTTTTAATCCTTTCACTGCGTCGTAATTTGCTTTGATCGTCGGGTGGTAGAGTATTGTCACTTACATCTTTACTATTATTAGATGTTTCTGTTGAAGAATTTACTCCTTCCCTAATTTTTAATTGCTCATCAGGTTTTGATCTCTTTAATTCAGGACCTTCTTCTTCAAAATCTGTTTTGTGTACAAGTGGTCGCGAATTTTTGAAATTTGCTTCATCAAAGATAACATCACGGACAATTATAAATTTTCCAGTATCAGTATCAAAAATTTTATAGCCGTTTTTCCCATAGCCAACAAAAATGCCTTTAATAGATTTGGAATCAAATTTACTTTCTCTATTTTTATTATGAATATATACAGTGCTACCAAAAACTTTTAAAAGGTTAAGTTTTGGTTTTCTTTTGTGCCATAACTCGTAAGGAGTTTTATCAATTGAAATAGATTTACTTGGGATCATATTCAACAAATGAGTGGCTGTTAAAATAGCTTCACCCCAAAATTCTTTGCATAATTCAGCACCATGGATCATAGCTCGAGCTTTTTCTAATAATGTTCTATTCATACGCTCGGCTATAGAGTTTTGTTGCGGCGTATATGGAACGGTTAAGTGATACTGGATACCTTTTTGTACACAAAATGATTTGAATTCATTTGACAAGTACTCACCCCCGTTATCGCAATTTAAATATGCGATTTTCAAATTAAAATGTGTTTCGCTTTTTGCAACGAAATCTTGAAATACTTTCAAAACCTCAGATTTATTTTCTAAAAGATATATTACCGTGTAGTGAGTAAATTCGTCAATGAATGAAACAAAATAATTTTTGTGATCGATAGTTACTGGCTTTATTGGTCCACAAACGTCAGAATGAATGACAAACAGTGGTCGATCAACATGACTTCTGTCTCGACTTTTTGAAAAAGGTAGACGTGATTGTTTTCCTTTTATACAAGCTTCACATAAGTCTTCAGTAGGATTAATAAATTTAATTATTTCGTTGTTATCAATTAAATTATTTTGTTTCATTAACACGAATTTTGATTTGGAGATATGGCCTAATCGCTCGTGCCATAACTTGTATGCGTTTAATGCAACTATATTTTTTTGCATGCGATTGGCTGCTTATAGTTTTATTAAGCATAAATACAACGCATATTAAATTATTAATTTGCTTACCAGTTAAAATAGTTTTGTTTCCTACTTTGATCAAAACATTGCCTTTGTCACAAAAGATAATGTTCATGCCAACTTCTTGCATCCGTCGCACAGAGAGTAAATTATGGGTAGCTTCGGGTACGTATAAGACTTGATCCAAAACAACATTTATTCCTAGATTTGTAATGCCATTGATGGATCCAATGCCTGTTGCCTTAATTGTTTCTCCCATTTTTGCCACTGAGATGTTGATAGGATGAACTAAAGTTTTCAATGATGTAAACACACCCATATCATTGACAATGTGATCGGTGGCCCCAGAATCCAAGATGAATTTGATCTCTTCTTTAGCTTCTGGTGTAGGAATTGTTCCATGCAGGGATGTCATAAAAGCAATTACTTGTCCAGTCTCCTTTGAGTTACTCATTTGGGCTGCTTCCTTAGTGCGTAGGTTCAATTGGTCAAATGTTTGTACCATTTGTAAAGTACGTTCATGATCTGATTGTTTATTTTTAAGATAAAAACAATCTTTCGTGACGTGATTTCTCCGACCGCAATTTTGACATCGTACATTATAACTATTGCTGCTGGAAAACTTCTTTTTCTTATTTTGGTGAGGATAAGGTTTCCTATTAAAGTTATTTTTGCGTTTTATAGCAAATGTTTTCGCATGATTACTTTTAGTATGCAAAACTTTATGGCTGGTCTCAGTTCTTTCACTTTTTAATTTCACTTCATAGTCAAGAAGCTTAATTTTAACAAAAGCAAGCTTCAAATTCTCGTCCGATTGAGTGTGTATTGTTGTCTCAGTTAGGATAGATCCAGCGGCTCCTAATTCCATCACCATTTCATCAAAAACTAGGAAATGTTTGCAAAGTGGCATATCTTCTTTGAATTTCAGCAATAACAACTTCTTTTCAATAGACAGTTGCACTGCTAAACTAGTACGTTGGTAAATCGCATCAAGTTTAGCGATTATGTCTCTTGCAGTGTCTTCCTCAGATGAAAAGGAAAGCATTGTATCACTTAAATATGCAATTATAATGCCTTTAGCGATTCGCTCACTTTTCAACCAAGAATCATCTGGCTTTACCGGAAGATCTTTATCCAAAACGCATAAAGCATCTTCTTCAGCAATTAACGCACGAACACGATATTTCCAAATACTGTACTTTTCACCGTCGAACGGCGCTATGGCACGTTTAGATTGTTTAATCTCAGCATTCATTTTTTTTAATAACTATCACTTACAAGTCAAAAAGGTATTTATTAATTTTAAATATTTAAATAAATTTAAATATTATTAAATATATATCATATATATATAATATTACTATATTTCGTATTTTAAATTTTATTTATTTAGATATATATATTTTATTTAAAATCACTCTTAAAGAATTTATTTTAATTTTATTTATTTACATATGTTTATATTTTTTTTTATTTAAAATCACACAAAAAAAAAAATATTTATTTAATTATTTTATATAAAAATCACACAAAAAGTATTTATACAATTAATTTATATAAAAATTACACAAAAAGTATTTATATAATTAATTTATATAAAAATTACACAAAAAGTATTTATATATATTTATATTTCAAACAACACAATACTTATTTATTTTATTTTTATATATATTTATATTTTGAACCACACAATAGTTATTAAGTTTATTTATATATAAATTTATATTATGAATATCACAATAATTATTTATTTTATTTATATATATTTATTTATATATTCTATCACACATTATTTATTTAGTTTATTTTTTTATATATATTCTCAACTGCACAAAAGTATACATATATTCTGTATCACAATTTTTTAATTAGATACACAATGTTTCTGGGCCCATAACCTATAGAGTTACGGTAGTTACGGCAGGGAATAAATTAAACACTCTTTATTGACTTCTACTTGGAGGACGCTAGAACAACTAACTAAATAATATTTGTAACTAATAAAGACAACTTTCGCAGGCAACCTTGACTTCCGTAAGGCTACTTATCCTTACACAAGTCAAAGTAAAATATACCTGTTCAAAATAAAGTATATTTTTCAATATTCCAACAAAAACATTTACAACTCTGCAATTAGAAAACTGTTAATTTCAGCAACTATTCTCCCTCTGATCGACTATTGTTCTATTGTACTTATTGATGCCTCAGTTGATGACAATTTAAAGTTACAAGGAGCGATGAATTCTTCCATTAGATTCATCTATAATTTGAAACGTGTTGAACATATTACTCCATATCGTCGTTCCCTAAACTGGCTTACTGTTAAGTCTAGAAGAATATACTTTCTTGCAACGTTTTTCTTTAAGATACTATGTACTGACAGACCCATCTATCTTAGGAACTATTTTAAGAAAAGCAGATCAAGACAATCACAACGAATTTTATAGAAAGATAATAATGTTGGGTTTCAAATACCCTGTATCCAATATTTTTCCTCATATCTTGAGAACTCGTTCACTGTGAATGCCATTAAGCTTTGGCAGAAACTGCTCGTAGAGATTGTATATGCTTCGAGCTTGGAATTATGTAAAACTAGGTATTTACTTTCCCTTGATATTTGATCAATCGTATAGCGTTGAAAATTACATCTATTTGTAAGTTTTCTGTATCTTTAGATCTAAGTTTTCTATAAGGTTTTTCTAGTATAGTTTAAATGCTGTTATTAATTTAGTATTTCTTATCTTGTAAGCTTTAGCTCGGTTATATGTACTAGTTGTAGGATGACACTTATTTTCCTAGATTTATAAAAGTTTTCCTTTTGTAAAATAATGTGTATTGTTACCACTTGGCCTGTGCTCTGGCCTTCGCATTAGTAAACTAATAAACAAACCAACTAACAAACTTTCGTTTGATGTATTTGCGATGACACTTCTCAGTGAACTCATACCATCTCTTCTATTACTCCGCTTCACCCTGACAGCCACACTAGCACGGCGAGGCATCTTGAACTAAAATAGATCAAACCAAAAAATTACGCTGAGGACAGCAAAAATCCAATTGTTCTTTCACCAAAACTTCACTTAGTACGAAAGAACGTTTTTCACAGAAAAACAATCAAACTACACAAAATGACGACCGCAAAAATTACGATAAATGTTCATATACTATAATTTATACGTAAATTAAAACTTCCAGACGCACAGTTGGAAATAATAATATCCGATTTATACAGCTCAAAAACATATTTAATTTCACCACTGTATTTATTTATTTATTTAACTTATCTTAATTCAAGTGAGGTACATAAAGAGGTGAATAGTCAAACAAGTCAAATTTAGAACTAGTAATAGAATTCAATGGAACAACTGGTTTAATATAATGTCGCAGAAAAGCATATATGCAAAAGAGTAGCGTATACAAAAAACGTAAACGTGAAAGTCGGAACAAGAAGCCCTGGTGGACAAGGGTCAACCTGCGCCGACTGTGGATATGTATGTAGTGACCTGGTTGTGAGTCCTGAGCATGCGCGTGATAGGCACCATCCGCCCGAATTCCGTATGGTGGAACGGATTATGCAGAAGGCCACCCAAGCTCCAGGATATAGGGGGTTATTAAGATTCCCTGGATCGCGCCATGAATTTACAGAGCATTTCGCCATTTTTAATTTGCAGAGTATCAGATTGTGAGGGATGCTGTCAAAGGCTTTGCTCATGTCCGTGAAGATAGCATAAACTATCCCCGTTCAAGAGCATTCATAGTGTAGGACGTGAAATGTATGAGATTTGTAACGGTTGACTTACCCCTAAGGAAGCCATGGTGATGTGGAGATATGATTGCAGACAAGGAGTGGTAGAGTTGCTCTACAAGAAAAAGTTCGATGAGTTTCGCTATTGCCGAAAGTTTGGCGATAGGCCGGTAATTTGTAGCTAACGTCTTAGGACCCTTCTTAAGACTGGAGTGAGTAAGTCGGCTTTCCAGTGGTCAGGGACCACACCAGTAGTGATAGAAATATTAAATAACCTTGATAACGGACGCGCCAGGCTATTCGCGCAGCGTTTCAGAAGTATGGGGGATACCGTCCGGGCCCGGGGAAAAGTTGTCCTTGAGAAAAATGAACCGTTCATAGACATCGCGTTCATCAAAGGAAAGAATAGGAAGGTCAACAGCGGGTGGAGATCAGGAACTGTATAGGGAAGAGATGTAAGCTACATCAGGCGGCTCAAATGAACCATCGTAGAATGTAGAAGAGAAAAAGTTAGCAAACATGTTCGCGGTTGATTGAAAACGGTCGTACTCGTCACCGAGGTAAGAAAAGGTATGAGGGTAGCAGTCCTTATGCTGTCTCGTTTTTAAGTTAACAAAGGAGTAGAAGTCACGTGGATTAGCCAGGAGGTTAGTCTTGACTGATGAAAGGTAATCAGTATAAAGAGACCTGTTGAGTCAATCGAAGTGGGTGTAGGAAGCTACGAATTTTTCGTAGTCACCAGGCAAACCCGAAGCGAGATAGCGTTTCCAATTGGAGTGACCAATGTTCCTTATAGATTTCAGTTTTCTTGCATACCAAGTACTTATTTTAAACCCCCTGATTCTTCAGTGCTTGTCATATCGCTTCAAGTTCGAGAGAGTCAAAAGCCTTACTGAAGTCTACAAAGCAGCAGTAGAAGGTGGTGTTATATTCCTTACTCTTTTCTAAAACTTGCTTGACTACATAGATGTGAGCTAAAGGCGAATAACCGCTTCTGAATCCTGCGTGCTCTCTTGGTTGATTCTCATCCAATATCTTGGTTATACGGTTGAGAATCACTTTAGCAAATACCTTATAAATATGTGTCATTAGGTTGATAGGTCTATAATTATTTATGTCGTCTTTGCTACCTTTCTTATGCAGTAAGACTATTGTTGATGTTGTCCATTGATCTGGGATTAATTCACTCTTCATAACATCATTAAATATACATATATGTGAGGATAGGTGCTACGATATCTTTATTTCCTATGAGGAATTCATTGGTAATATTATCCGAACCTAGGGCTTTATCCTTTTTTGAGATGCTTTTGCCTCCTCTACTTCCATAAGCTTTATTTCTGGTATCGTGTCACCTCCTGATAGATCTGTTGGGTGAACCGTACATTGGCTTGTATACAACTTCTTAAAGAAATTTGTGGCTAAGGTGTTTATGTCTGGACGTCTGGTCAAGTTCTTGCCGCATCTGGTTTGCATTTTAGGAATCCAATCCCGCTTTTCTGAAAATTGTTTGGTTGCTTTCTTAGCTCCACCTGTTTTCTGGATGTGTTTTTCTTTATCCTTACGTATGCTTATGTTGATTTGCTTACTAGTTTCAGTTATGCTCCTTCTTACATCGTTTGTTTTATTTGGCTTACTAAATAGGTTATTTCTAATTGCTAAGTGATTCTGTGTGGTTTCTGATAGCCATGGTGATCTCTTTTCTCGTTTTCCAGATGTATTCCTTGTTCTTTTTCTTATCAAAATTTCTATAGATTTGTTGTATTTATCCTGCAAGTTAAGGTCTTTAGTGTTATCAATGAAGTTTCTCACCTTCTCTTTCAATTCTTTAGAGTCTAGGAACATGTCTTCAATTTTCGGGCTAATCTTAAATGGCCTTTCTTTTTTTGATTTCACTTCTAGTTTGGCTCTGAGTCCTCTGTGATTGCTGTTAAAGTTAAGGTTATTTATTACTCTACAGTCTTTGAAAGTTGTACTTCTGTTAGAAAGAATATAACCGATTTCGCTTTTGTAACTACCATCTAGAGATTCCCAGGTCCACCTATTTCCAGTACCTTTTCTGTATTGACTGTTTAATATTCTTAGATTGTCTTCCTGTGCCAATTGGATCAATTTCTCTCTGTTTCTTGTCCTTTTACCTGAGCTATGAGAGCCTAGCACCATTTCTTCTCCATCTCTTCTGTCACCGATCTGTGCATTAAAATCTCCCATAACTATCGGATTTTTACCTGTGTGGTTTCTGATTGACTCTGTAAGAGTGGAGTAGAAGAACTCGATTTCGGTGTTAGTAGAAGCTCCGTTGGTGAGTATACTTGAACGACAGACCACAGTTCAGCTTTATGTTTTCTATTGCAAGACGCTCTGATACACCGATAATTTCGTTAATATACTATAATTAATAATTTCGTTTCGTTTCGTTATAATTATATATTAATAATTTCGCTCCCTTTAGTTCCTTCCTTATTAAGAAGCCTATTCCATGTTTACCTGGCGTATCTCATTTGAAATAGAAAATGAATTCGCCACGGTCTTCTATATTTTCTCCTAGACGTCGCACTTCACTCAGTCCTATGATAGTCCATTTAAAATTTTCTAATGCGATCATGAGTTCTGGCAGTTTTTCTTCTGATCTTAATGAGAGTGTATTATAAGTAATTATGTGTAGCACATCATTGTGGCGGGGCTTTTTGGGTGTTTGTTGTATAGTTTTGTTTGGAGGGTAGTAGTCGTCTTCCAACACGGTGACTAACCGGCTTGGGTGCATTTTTTCTGTGTAGGGTTTCGATATGAGTTGTTTTTGATTAGGTTTGTTTTTGTTCCGGCTGTCGAGGGCAGTTAGTGGTTTTTTGGTGTGTCTGACAGTGAACCAGACCTCTCTCTTACTACAAAATTTAATAAATTAGGCTTTTTTGTATCCTGTGCATTTTTCGCATTTGACATCTTTTCAATGTTTGTGTTTGACTTCTGTTTTGTTGATGAGTTCGGCGAACCATTCTGTTCCCTCTTCCGATTTTCACGGTTTTGGTCATTCGGTTCCTTAAGGATTAGCTTATCATATTTTATAAATGCCATGTTTCCCTTTTTTTTCCTCTTCTACTTTTGGTTGTAGTTGTTTTCGGATTTCTAATATATGTTTGGGATAATCTTCTTTCACGTTTTTGAGTATTGAATTCTTTTTCCAACTTGTCGTTAAGGTAACAACCACTGGTCGATTCATGTTAGTCTTTGCTCCTATTCTATAGACATTACTTATTTCTTGTCTATCTAAATGTAAGCCTGTTTCTTGAGTAATTTCTTTTATATAATCGACTGATTCGGTTTCTCTTTTTTCCTTTTCTTCACCACCAAAAAATATTAAATTCTTTTTTCTGTTATCTATTTCTATTTGATCTAATTTATGTTCAAGTTTTGCTATTTGAGTTTTTGATATTTTGTTTTCTTGTGTTATTGATTCCATCTTTTCGTTAAGCGCTTCCATAACGTTTGTGGTTACTGCTGTCGTTATTGCTAAAGTTTGATGGTTTAATTTGTCCTCTTATTTTGTCCACATGTTTTGATCCATTTTTTCAGCACTTAATGATGGTTTGTTAATTTTTAAACTGGGAGCCCTGCGGCAGTAATGTTACACTTTTACGTTGATACTCCCTGACAGGTGCTGAATGTCTGAATGATGGGTTAGGTGTGATTACAGATGATTTTGATGTAATATGGCGGACTATGACTTTCACTTTAATCGACTATTGCGAAGTTTGTTTGGAATTTCTTGCAATGTAGTCCAATCCGCACTGTCTATTTTATTGAAAATCACTTCCTTGTACTTTCCTTGAGAGGTTGTGAGCGAATTTTGTTTCCGTGATCTATTTTTATTGTTTTTTCACTATTTTGCATGGAGCTCGATCAAATACGTGTTCACTCATACAACGCCGGAACGGAACTTTTATAATAAGTAATAATGATTAATTGAATTACTCTATACATACACTTGAAGGAAATCAGTTCAGCATCATCCGACACAAATACGTGCCTGCTTTTTGAGAATCGATTAAGCTACAATTTGTTGATTTCCTTCCACGCATTCCAGAAATAAATGCCAAAAACCACTGTTGGGTTCTCACATGTAAAAAAAATCTTTGATCGCATGTAGCTCTGTAACTATTGAGAGTTCAGTTTATTTGCTAACAATGTGAAATTCAATGTTTTCTTTAATTATTTTAATTGTTTTTAAAATGAAAAACATTGTTTTTCTAATAAAATTTAAAGTTTGAAAATATGGAACATAATAAATGACGCAGCGTTTGTGAAATTCGTGTCAAAACCGTGCAGTGGAGTAGTAGTATAAAACTTTTATAAAATTGTATACTGAAATTTTTTAATATTTTATTTAATAATAAAGAAGTGTAACATGAGTAAAAATTATTAATAAATGTTTATAAAAGAATAGATTTGTGTTTTTTAATTATTTGTGTCCAATTCTACTTGTTTCATGGTCGTGTACAGAAATTTTCCGACGTCAAAGTTTTTCGTTCAAGTGTGTTAGTAAATTTTGTTAGGTTGCGTTAAAATTGCACGCTCATCTGTCATCATGCCATATCCTGTTCTCTATGATCTAAGACTTTTCCTTTCAAAATTTCAAAAAACCCTGTTCGAAAGCATGTGAACTATGAATATACTAATATCGATTTTCGGTTTACAGACCAACAGCAATGTCAAAGACTATGTTTCCGTATTGCATGTTCGTAGTTCTTTTCATCAGCGGAACATCCTTCTGGCAATGCACTGGAAAAATTTCAGAAGATCTTCATGATTCTCCCCTGCCTCGCGCTTATATCCCAGATTCTAGTTTGCTGGACTTTGTCTACCATGATCACGAGGAAATGACTCAATTTTTAAGGTACGGTGATTATTCGTTTACGAAATTGAAAAAACAATAGCTTTTGATTTTTAGAGCGACAAGTGCTCGGTATCCAAATCTCACGGCTCTTTATTCTATTGGAAAGTCAGTGCAAGGTCGAGACCTGTGGGTACTGGTTGTTTCATCATCGCCTTACGAACATATGATAGGAAAGCCGGATGTAAAGTATATCGCCAACATACATGGCAATGAGCCAGTAGGCCGAGAGCTAATGCTTCATCTTATACAATATTTTGTAACAAGCTATGACAATGATCCATATATTAAGTGGCTTTTAGACAGTACTCGAATACATATTCTTCCGTCAATGAATCCTGATGGTTTCGCAGCTTCCAGTGAAGGTTCGTGTGAGGGTGGACAAGGAAGGTAATTATTTACTTAATAGTATTCAAAAATGTGAACTCATGATCTCGTTTGTTGCAGATACAATTCGAGAGGATTCGATCTCAATCGTAATTTCCCTGATTATTTCAAACAAAATAACAAACGGGGACAGCCGGAAACGGATTCAGTGAAGGAATGGATATCAAAGATTCAGTTCGTTTTGAGCGGCGCGCTTCATGGAGGTGCACTTGTAGCAAGTTATCCATACGACAACACGCCAAATGCTAGTACGTGTCAAATGTTTCATTCTCCTGAAATCAATATGAGATTCCTTACTTCTTTGCTATTTATAATAAATCGGACTTTGGTGATAGAAGATGTCGAAAATTCACATCAGAAAAATATAAATATAAACATATTTCAGTGAAGCTAATGTGAAAGTTTCTCATACACCGCTAAATTTCTTATCGCAACTGTCTTCCTAAGAGAAATATCAACCCATCTTTTCTTCCTCTCGATGTTATATAACCTGAATCTTCACAGCCCATTACTAATTGTCTTTACACTTTCAGAGAGTGTAAAAGCATGAAATAATCCTTACTCGTAAATACGACTAGTTCACCATTTATTTGTCGAGAGGTTCCACATTTTAATGACGTAGGTATCTAAGGGTAATACATATAAATATTATTTGTTAAAAGAAAATTGTCAAATCGCTTGAAAACTTATTAATGGTCTTTTCGATTGGGCACAAAAATCAATTTTTCTGATCGAGATCAAAACATCATGTTTTATTGGGCAGAAAAATCGATTTATTTTTGATCTAGATCAATTTCTCGTGATCTGGATTTATTTTCAGATTTGCAAGTACATGCACAAAACTGTCATTTCATATACATGTTTCAAAAATGTAATTTTAACTTGAAAATAAACCGAAATTCCTTAAATTAAATCTAGATCGAAAACAGATACATAGACTACTCTAACTTAGATATCTGCATCGTCAAAATTTGTGGCCAATACGTGGCACTTCTTGCCCCGAATATATTAAAATATGACACATAGAAGACGATAATGACTATAGTTACATGATTACAGACTCTAGCATATTAACGCCATTAAGCATAGCCCTTTAAACAGGTCCTAAATTGAATCAGATAGGCGTCGATAATTTGGTAGAATTTGATTTCATCAAGGGTTTTCGAACTTCCATCCACTCATTACCATTGTTTACATATAGTTATGTAGCTTATGTCACTTCCCTCAAAGATCTTAATATGTAAAATCCTAATGGTCGTGAAGCATAAAATGAATTTTATTCACGGGAGAATGGCATTCACTCTCTGGTAGCGGGGAAAATTCATTGTATGTAGATCAAACTTCTCTTCGCTTCCTGGAAATGAATTTCAGTCACCGGAGAATGCCATTCACTCAAGCGAGGAAGATTCATTTTCTTCATGACGTCATAAATATATTTCAATTTTTATTTTTTGAAATAAATGTTTATTCAATTATAAATTTAATATAAGATATAATTTTGTTATCACAAACGAATGGAAATGATTCTCAAATAATGTGATGTAAAAGTTATATAAATTTAAACAACTTACATTGCAACCAGGAATATGCAGATCATCTGCACTTTGCGCCAGTGAGTAATACAGAAAAGAGCATTATGGAGCTCACGTATATGTGTATTATTACTATCTCAAATCATATATTTTCTATTTTTCGTCTACATGTCCTTTGGGTGCAGTGTTCCAAAGCTATTCGTCGACCCCTTCGCTGACACCAGATGATGATGTTTTTAAGCACTTGTCACTTGTGTACGCCAACAATCACCTTAAAATGTCGAAGGGAACTGCTTGCAAAACTGGTACTCCAGCATTTGACAATGGTATTACAAATGGTGCTGCATGGTATCCTCTAACAGGTGGAATGCAAGATTTCAACTATGTTTGGTATGGATGCATGGAAGTTACATTAGAAATATCATGCTGTAAGTTTCCACCTGCACATGAGTTGTATAAATATTGGCAAGATAATCAACTGGTAAAATGTCAAAAGAATCATAAAAACACTTATGGAATGAGTTATAAATAAATTCAAATTTCAGTCACTCGTTAAATTTTTGGCCGAAGCTCACAGAGGAGTTCAGGGTTTCATATTTGATCAAAATGGTATTCCTATCGAAAAAGCTTCTTTGAAGGTTAAAGGAAGGGACGTTGGATTCCAAACAACTCGTTATGGCGAGTTCTGGAGAATCTTACTGCCAGGAGTATATAAAATTGAGGTTTAGATTTTTTGTCACTTTTTGCGTAAAATGTACAAGAAATTGTAATTCTTTAGGCTTATGCTGATGGATATATACCGAAAGAGGTTGACTTTATGGTTGTGGAACACCATCCAACGCAGCTCAACATTACTTTACAACCAGCAAAGGTGAGTTAAGGTTACACATTACAAAAGTTCTACTTGTATAAGTTAATTAATAATACTTCATTCAATTTAATATTCGATTTCAATTTAGATTCTGTTAATTTGACAACCCATGTAATTTGTTGTTGGATTTCGAAAAGTTTAGTTACGGTCGAAATTGGTATTCTGGGTGCCAAAAGTTAACAGATTTTTGTTAAAAATCCTTTAACGTAACAGGCCCGAAATTCTTCAACTTAAACGTAAAAGGTTTTTTGTTAAGAAAGTTGAGAGATTTGGAACAAAACCGGTTTCGTAACAGGTTTGAGAGTAAATTTTGGCCAGAATACCAACTTAAAGAATTCTGTTAGAAACCAAATCTTTAAACTTTCTTAACAGAAATCTGTTAACTTAACGAAAGTGGCCAGAATCGCCCCGATTATTAAGCAAATAATTACTATTGGGGACAATTTACAATTTTAGATCTTACTCGACTGATTTAAAGCTTAGAACTAATTCTGAGATTTAAAAATGATTATTTCAAAAACTCGGAATTTGAGGATTCCCATGCTGACGCGGCATTTAATACAGCGTGAGAATACTTCCTGAAGTGTTGTATTTTCGACTGCTTCTGCAATCCACGCGAAAATACCGAATAACGTCTCGCAAGTGGTAACTTATATATAACTTACTTGTACACAGCATTGACTGACATTGATTAATTAACGTGCAAAGAAAAAGCAAACTTTTAAAAGTTTCATTATGTAATGCTTTTAAAAGTTAAAAGAAAAGCAATTAGAGTATTGTCTTAAATGAGATGCTTTCATTTGAATTAAGTATAAGTTTGATAATAAAATGCGTTTCAGAGGGAGGCAGCACTTGCTTTCAATTCATGAACAGAACCAATTTGTTGTGTCAGCACAATCAAAATCGATATGTATGGCGATAGTCCTTAAAGAGAACTTAGATTAAAGAGAGTTCTCTATAATCTAAGCGATAGTCAAACATTATTATTGCCCGCGTCTTTTGAACAATGACAAAATTTATTTTTATGACGGTAAAAAGACAAAAATTTACAAACCAAAAGAGTAATCAGGGACAGACTTTACATGGGAGCCGCAGTTTTTGATGATGCCAAACGTTAAATTATAAAAAAAAAAACAACTTTTGTTCCACAAAAAGCCTCAAATTGCTATATTTTAATAAATATTTGAAATTATGTTTTGTGCATTTCCTAACCTAAAAAGGGTTTTTGTTTACTTTTGATCATATGTTCGCTGTTCAAATGTCATTTCGTCTTGTTCGCGCATTCGTGTGAGGTCTGCGCATCATTTCATCAAAATTTTTATAAATAAAACAAATTTGAGGATTTTCGTTGAAAAAAAGTTGTTTTAGTATTTATAATTTAACTACTGGGATCATTAAAAACTAGAGTCGTTTGCCTAATTAATCATCATACTGTATGTATTAATTTTTCATGACGAATTTGAACGCAATTAACATATTGGACGGAAATCTCGGGTCCGCAAACAAGAAGTCCCGGTGGTTTCGTGAATTTTGTAAATGAGTCTGGACCACGAAATCCTGAACTTAATCGAACATGGAAATTTCACTTATTGAAGGTGATAACCAGTTTCAAACTACGTACATGCATCTGAAATTAAGTAAACAGCCGGACACGCAGAGCTAATTCCAATAATGTGTTTTGGAGAACCGATAAAAATAACAGAGCCTTGGAGACTCCAATTCATCTGAGGAACTCACCCTTGTGCTTCACCTCGTCCAAGGTCGAGGATCTTCGTTTGGAGGTTTGGAAAGTATGGGGTGAACCCCATTAGCGAATTTGCCTTCAGAAGATGTAACTCGTTTATAATCTGCTTGGAGGGAGTCAACTTATCCGTCGGCTTGAAAGCAATGGCGCAGGCAGCTAGGTTTGAGTGGCGATAAGCCAAGGACAACTGACATTTGGTCGTTCCTGTCTTTTCTGTTACGGGTGAAAAAGCTAGCGTTCTCAACGATCCTGGTCCACATGTCGGTCGTGATTTCATTGTCGTCACCATAAGAAAGTGAGCGTCTCTGGACGCATCCAGTTGTCAAGTGTATGTGCAAGCCAATAATTCGTCAAATATCGGCATCCGCTACGCCAGGTTTACAGATTTGGAACGTGCTCGATCGAGTAGGATGGCTGAGGTCTCATCCGCCAGAGCTTAGCAGTATTTCTCAAGTTTCGCGTCACACTGTGGCCTTATTGCTATTAGCGTCTGGTCGCAGAGCTCACGACTTGACACTAATAAGTGTCGATGAAGAGCACTGCGAGTTACTGCGAGCACTGCGAGGATTCCATAATCCATAGTTACGTTTGGGGCGAAGTCTGCAACTAAAACGGATAACAGCAGAATGCGGTAGTTAGGTTGGGAGCTGAAGAATTAAAGCGATGAACTCTTGGATTTGGTGCTGTGGGTGAAAAATTTGATAAAAGTTTTCGCTGCTAAACCAAGGCTCGAAAGAACTTGTGGTCGTTATATATTTCCATCAGGGGAGTAGTAAAAGCAGCTTCACGATCAAGATTTTAATATTGATTTGGGTGCAGGATCAATATGGTCGGCAGTGGCACCCTTTGATTTCCAAAATAATATTTCCCTGGACACAATTTTGGGAAAAAAGCAACTGGCGCAGTTCAAATTCTAGAAACTCGCTACACATTATTGTAGGCGGATCGAGAAATCCAAGGGTCGACAAGGAGACGTCCAGGGGCTAAGAAGATACTTCTAAGCCATATAGAACTTAGGATATTTGGGAGAATTATATGGTATAATACGCTAGGTTAGACTTCGATGTTTAATGAATTTAAAAAATGATAACGAAGGTTTTGAAAATTGACTCCTTCATGTACCTGCCGAAAACGAATAATAATTGGCTCTTCTTGCTCTTGCTGGGAAGCCTGCTCTGACTCCGGATCGCTTGTCACAGAACGCTACTGTCGGCAGAGGATAAACAATTCTCCGTAAGGTCAAGCCGCATTCCTAATTTATAGGGTTTTCTTCTTTATTACCAAAAACAATAGAATATATAATTTGCTATCACGGAATTGCTCGTAGGCCATACGGCGCAAGAAATTCAATCGAAAAGTGCGCATTGCCGATGACCACGCCCCGATCCTGACCTGCGTCAATGGAATCAGAGTGATTCCATTCATGGGTAGGAACGAGGTTAGAATTAATCGAATGCACAATTTTTGATTGACGAATCAATCAGAAATTGTGCAAGTGCAATCCCACTTCGAGGAAGGGTTACTATCTCAATCGGACGATCGGGCCGCTATCTCATCGGTGCCTCCCCCTATTTCTGGTCCATTGTGACCCAAATACCTTACGGGCTAATCTGTTCGTCAAAACTCATTGCACAATGCGATGGTAAGTTCGAGCTTTTTGAACCCGGAAAATTTGTGCAATCAGTTTTGAAAATTGAATTTTTAAGGACGCGAATTTTGGAATTTTGATCTGCAAAATTTTGGATCCCCGCTCCATTACGGTATCTTCCTCGAGCTTTCAACTCTAGGCTTGGAGTTGAATGACCGAGGAATCAGCCAAGGACAAAGGGGAATCAAGGTATAAAAAGGCATTTCGAGTGTGGAGAGGTCTCTTTTTTTGGTTTGACGATTGAGTAGTGGAGGAGCTTTTGTGTCTTAATACTTTGGAGTAAGATAATTAAGTGGCGAAATAATTGATTCTTGGAGTCTTTTTATCGAGAGTGGAGCGAAGCAGGAAGATCAGTTTCTTTAAGTCAGTTTCATTGTCATGATAGTTTGGATCATTGACCGGAAGTGGAGTTCAGTCGTTGCAATTAATTGAATAGTGAATTCAAGTGATTTTGGAGCAAATAGTACCGATCCTAGATGGTTCACATTAAAAAAAATTGATTTGTTGAAATCGAAAACTTTAATGATTTGATAATAAGTTAAGACTAGTTCGAATCTAGGACATAATAATTTCAATTGCGTAGTTCGATGTAGTGAGATTACAAACATTAGTCACTCAGTAATTTTATGATTGGTTTTGGTTTAATGAGACAAGATATTTTAGTGACTTTTAACAAATTTAATGACTAGTCCTGACCTAGGACATAATTCAATCGTGTAGTTCGACCTAGTGAAATTAGAAACATTATACACGCAGTGAATTTATGATAAGTGGTGACTAGTTCGAGTCGTCCCGATATATAATTTGATCGGTATGTCTCGATTTCAGGAGATAAGAAACATTAACAGAAACTTAGTGACTTTGCGGTGAGCATTAATAATGACCGATCCAGGTCGGACATATATATAGAGTTGGATTGACATTATTGAGGTGTAATACATAATAGAGTCAAGTGGACTGCGAATAAGTGAGCCTAAAGCACAAGTGGCTTTAAAGAATCTAATTTGACACGTGTAGTGACTAATAGCATAGGGCTTGAATCCGCGAGAATCGAGAATATCAAAGTGTCGTGTGTGATGACTGGAAGATGGTAAGGACCGAAAAGCAGTGATCCCAAGACAGGAGATTCCGAGAAACGTGTCGCAGCAGGAGAGGAGCAAAACGGAGCACCGCGTAAAGTACATAAGTTTATATTTAAGGCTATTATTAATATTAATTTTGTTAAAAGATTTTGATAGAGTTTAGAAAAGGGACACATTGTTGATGCAACAGGGAAATAGGTATAACTTAGATTAAGTGCATGTTAGGATAAAAGAGACGTGTATGAAAGATTGTGAAGGATCGGTACTCAATTGAAGGTATTCCTGGTAGCGTTAACACGTTGGTTTTCTCCACTTCCGCTGAATTCGTCATTTTTCTGGATCGGCACGGCGGGGGTTATCGTTTTGACCACGATCGATGCCGGGTGACTCGTCCTAAAACGAGTGGCGCCCACCCACGACCTTTCTTCGCGGACAAAAGGATCGGAGGCTTATGTCACCGCAGCAAATTTCTAGGGTGACATTGTCCAACACTAGATATTATATTATTTGAAAACTAACAATTCATTTGATATTTCAATAAAACGTGTTCCTCTCCTTGTTCTCTCTGCAGACTTAGTAAAAGTAAACGTAAGACCGGCAAAACTGCATGTGTAGAGTTTTTTTACTACAACATTTATCAGAACCGTTTTCCACCCCGAAGGGAAAGAAAACGTTTATTTTAGGTCCTACCGACGCTTGACCTGAGTAAGACTTTAACGTCATAACAGGAGAAGGTACTGAAGGAAGATTACGTTGCTCCTAGCCGGCAGGAGCAACAAAGAAAGAAGTACAAGGGATGCTTTCCATCGTGAGTGATGTTCCGCGAATTTTAAGGTTCAACAATCAATTCAACAGTTCACTCAAGTGAAGTTCCGCGTCGTCTAAGGTTCAACGCCAACACACGATCAGAGGAAATACTATCTGTTTGCTTGATCTGTTTGATTTTTGATCCATATTGATGTTTGATTGACAACTGTTTATGCCTTAAGAATTGAAAACTTTGAGTGTGATGTCAAGCTACATAGCTGAAATTGTGTTTCAAATTTCAAGCTACCCATAGCTGGCCAGCAGCTATTCTAAAAATTCGATATTTATAGCCCGTGTTGTGTTTACAACATTATACTCTCCCCTCAAACAAATAAATGCACTTACTGTTTTGTAATAGAAATTAGTCGGATCTCAATTTATAAAAATCTCACAATTAAGTGCAAATTTGAAAAGGATTAATTTATTTATTCTTTGCTAGCGTGTTGACGGACCGTACTACCGCCCATTGGCAGCACCAACATTCACCCGACCGCCTCCGTACAGGGACCAAGGTATTTTGTCGACGCTCAGCAACAGTCTCAGCAGTCTTTACACCAACATCTTTGGATAAACCGTTCTCACAAATAACAACACATTATTTATTATTATAAAATAATTTTCTATTGCTTGTTAATGTAATTTATTTCAAAATGACGTCATGTAAACTGCCAACACTTCTAATTATATTTTACGGGGTTTCACAACATTATGTAGAACGATATAGTTATAGCAATAGAAATAACGTAAGTCTTTTCTGCGACACTTCTTACGATTTGGACTGTGTGCTAATAGATGGCATTTCATTTCGAGTGGTATTTCAAATGCCAAGGTGTAATAATCCACTTTGGCAGTTCATTTCAGTGACATTCACAGGAGACTTGGAAAAGTCTAAAATTTCTTTAAAATTTAATTTTTTCATATACTTACATTAAGCCGGCTCCAGATATGTGGCATTCTGCGAATGCCGAGCAAAAGTTCGCCGAAGTCCAACTAGTGTGGATAGGTTGGTCGCGCCGCGCATTGGTGAGTAATTTGCTCTCGTGCTGGCCGTGCTCGGTATGTTGTTGGTTTTTGAACCACATCAAAGTGCCCGAATGTTTGGGTATAATATTTCGGTATACAAACAATTTGGGTATAATACACAAATATAGCTGTATTCTTTTGGTCTCTCTAACAGAACAAAACTGTCAAATCCCATACATTTAACAGAACAAGGTTAGTTCTCGATAATAACTGGAACTAATTTGCTGTTCTGAACAGAATAGTTGAGCTAGAAATGTCCAGATGGCGACATGGATCATTTGCCTTGACGCGAACCTAAATTTTTCTTTAAATTCAACAAAATTATAATTTCTTCAAAACTTTCAGTTAATTCCATTTGAAAATTTAAATTCATGTAATATGTGAGGAATTTATGCAACCAAGGGCTCACAAAATGGAAAAAAATGAAGAAAGTTCATATAAATGGTAAGTGAAGTTGGTAAAAGTTTGTAATCTATCGAGAACAAGTCCAATGCGTTCTTTTGCTACTCTAGTTTTCTACTCGATAGCGATGACCAAAAGAACGCGGCTTATGTGTATACCTCTGTGCTCGGCATATTCCGAGCTTTGGCGAGAAACTTGACATATATGCCGAATATTCGTCATTCGCCGACTGCCGTATATGTGGAGCCGGCTTCGTGTGTTTAAAGAATAATTAAAATACTTACATTCTTCGGTATGTTTATGCTTATCCGTTTTGTTCGACGTTGAACTCTCGCTCAAATGATCGAAGAAATGCAAATTTTCGTTTGGCATTTGCAGAGACGCAAACCTTCCAAAATGGGCATTTCAGTGAAATGATAATCGAAATGCATTTTGTACTAAAATGACTCCGACTAGCACACAGTCTTAGACTTACACTGTGTGCTAATTCGAGTCATTTAATTGCAAAGGTTCATTTCACTGCATCTCAGGAAATGTACACCCTGAAGCTACCGTTTCAATGACAGTGTGACAGTGTAAGTATTTTAATACATTTTTGATATTTTCGGAAAATTTTCTTCACCTTTGTTGTGGTTGCAATAAATACACGAAGTGTAATTTCATTATTTAACTAAGAACTTTTATTTACATCTTACATGCGGAACATAGAAGTGAAAAACTTAACAGGAAGTGCCCCTATTCTTGACATCTATCATAGTGAAGTTTGTCCCCATTTCTGAGTTTAAAGTGCTTATGCCTGTCAACAGGTGGCGTTATTCGCGTGACCGTGTGGGAAATGTTGTTATCTCGTCTCCGTGTTCACTGATGAGTAATGGGACACAAATAAAATACTTAATTCCTTCAATTATATATATTAACAAGTTTTTGTTCTGTACATGACAAGATCACATTTCACACTGCTCAAGTCTGAACTTGACTTCGCTTACATTCCGAGACTAACTAGTCTGAGCTTGCCTTCGCTTCAACTCTGAAGAGGGGACATTTCCCCTACAACCGCAACATCTCCCCTTGTTAAGAGAGATCAGCCGGCAGCTTTACTAGTGTCTGTGGCTGAACCCTTATTCCTGGTTCCGGGACGGGACACTTTCTGAGATGCCGACCATTTGCGCTGCTGGCTCCCGACCATTTGCGCGTCTTCTGAAACTGGATCTCGTGCTGCTAATTCATTTGTTGTGTGATTTCGCTCTGGTATCCGATGAAGATTAAAGCTGTCGCATAAAAATCTGGATATATCTGTTTGTTCTGAACATTTGTTGTCGATACGCTGCTTTAGTTGATTTATATGTGATCGAATCAGTCTTCGATTTTCATATAAAAATACATTATAATCAACTTTTCCAATCCATTCAGTCATTGTGCCTGGTACCCAATGTGCATTATTGCGATGAAAACCTTTAGCGTACACCTTGTCGCCTTCTGTAAGATATCTCGGCTTTGCTCCATGCGTTTTATTGATCTGTTGTTCTTGTTTTGTATTTCGTTTTGTTCCTTGCTGTATTGTCTGTGGCTTTAATAATTCCAATGATGTTTTTATCTTTCTGTTCAGAAATGCTTCTGCAGGCAATTGAAGATTAGGAAAATTTGGATTTGCGTCGATCTATACGTTTGTAAGAATGTCTCCAAATTCTCCACGCTCGTCCCCTCGCAGCGAAGTTTTGTTCGCGCTCTCTTCAAGGTATCAACGAACCTTTCTGGTTGACCATTCGATTGTGGATGATACGGTGCCGTTCGTATATGCTTCACTCCTCGCGTTTTCTGAAAATCTTGAAATTGCACACTAACGAATTGTGTGCCATTATCAGATAGAAGACTGTCTCAATCTCCATAACGTGCAAGAGTCTCATTCATGTTCTCAATCATAACTGATGATGCGATACTTGAAGTCTCAAAATTTTCAGGCCATTTTGTTATGAAAATAAATTTATAAATAAAATTATAATTAATTAATAATTATAAATAAATTTTCATAACAAAATTAAAATCAAAACACTAAAATTAAAAAAAAGACACTAAAGACGCTCCGGATAAAGGAAGGCAGTCGTGGATTCGGTGGAGATCAGGAGGTCGTGCTGCCGAGTGGTGTCTCCTTTAAGGAAATCTTTTCATTATAAATAAGTGAAATATATGTAGATTTTTGGAACTTAGAAATCAACAGAGCAAATTAAGCAATATGTGTAATTCTGATAACTTGGAATAGCGTTCTAAATTAAGCGAAATATAAGTAAATTTTTGAACTTAAAAATTAAGAGATAAATTTACCCATTTAAGTGAAATATAAGTAAATCTTTGAACTTAGAAATTAAAAGAGAATTTTAACCAATGTGTAAAATTTGGATACTTGGAGCAATGTTCTATTATAAGTGAAATATAAGTAAATTGTTGAACTTAAAATTAAAAGATAAATTTAACCAATATGTAAGATTCTGATAACTTGGAATAGTGTTCTAATATAAGTTAGATACTCGTATAAGTAAAATTTGGAACTTAGATATTAAAAGAGAAATTTAACCACTATGTAAAATTCAAATAACTTGGCATAGTGTTCTAATATAAGAGGAATATAAGTAAATTTTTTGAACTTAGAGATTTAAAAAGAACTTTATCAAAGATGTAAAATTTTGAAGACTTGGGATAATGTTCAAAAGGGAGCGAAATTCAAAAAAATACCTGAAAACTTAAACTCATAATAAACCAAACATCAAATAACTTAATTTGCACCTTTTTTATTATGTGTATTTGATTCAAATGGGACAAGTGATCTTGCCTATAAGCACTCCTCGTTCCCTTGTTACGAAACATTAAAAGAGAAAATTGTAACATAAATTTTGGTGGCAGCGGTGGGATCCAGTGTATCCAGAGTTCGAGTGTATCCAGTGTATCCAGAGATCGAGCATAACCAGAGTATCCAGTTTCAGCTGTATCCAACATCAACCAGAATCAATAATAAGGTCAGCGTAATTTAATTCAATTTTTTTTTTGTACATACATATTTACACTTAGAATTAAGAAAAATTGTAAGAGTTGTAAAGGATGATCCTTTCCTAAATTTTTTTTCTCTCTTCGCTTTTTCTTCGAAATAACATCCGTGTAAGGGTGCAAGGGTTTAAAATAAACTTCGTCCTATATTATATAACCAAAGTGCAAAATCAGTCTAGTTTCAAATAAATGAAAAACCTTTGAGAATACTTAATTCTTGATTCGACTCTTCTTAACTCAATTTAACCCCCACTTTAAATCTATAGTTGACCAGGAAGTACTTTAAAACTTGCTAGAGTAATCTTAACTCGACTCGTATTTTTAATTTTCCTTAACTCTCTCCATCTTCTTCCATAAAAATATAAAATAAGGAAAAAAATTACGTTTACGTTATGATCAATATATTTTATCCCATTATCACGAAGATAAAATATGTTATGAAACCCAAAACAAAATATCATTCATGACATAAAATTTTTGGTTCCTATCATTTTATATTTATCAAGGAGTTCCTGCCCAGAGGTCCTCCTTCCATCAGCTCAACAAGAGTTGGTCCTGCTCCCTCTGTTACCGCCGTTCCCTCTCCCTCTCCTTCCTCGAGAAAAAACTCTCCTCCCTCTCCATCTTCTACCAAAACGTGAGGGGTCTCCGAACCAAAACTCACTCAACTTTCCTATCTTCTCATTCGTTCCCGCATGATGTTATCTCCCTGACGGAAACGTGGCTGTCTTCCAATATCGATGACCTAGTGATCCTCGGGCACGATTTCACTGTTTTCCGCAAAGACCGTTGCCCCGGCGACCCTTATCGTCGGGGCGGCGGTGTACTTATTGCGGTACGCTCCGCCTTCAATTCTTCCCTAGTTCCTAATCCCCCAGTTGACCCTCTCGAACTCCTGTCCGTAAAGATCCATCGCCCCTCTTTTAACATTATCGTCATGTCTTGTTACTGCCCCCCTCCTCCTGGTGCTGATATGTTCCTAGGTCTTTCAGCCGCCCTTGAATCCACGGTTAAATCCTTATCTGTTAAAGACCATCTAATCCTCCTAGGTGACTTCAACCTCCCTCATCTACGTTGGACTCCTGACCTTGATTCCAACTGTCTCTTTCCGTCTACCCCTTCCTCTCCTGCCGAAGTCATGTTCATTGATTCCACCACCGTTTATTCCCTTTCCCAACTTAACCATATTAAAAACCAGAACTCGCGGTTGCTTGATCTTGTTTTCTCAAACGACCCACGTCACGTGCAGGTTTTGCATAGTCCTAGTGCCCTCTGCAACGTTGATCCTCATCACCCGCCTCTCACTATCTGTCTATCTGTTCCTACTGACCTTTGCTCTCCCCATCTTTCTTTATCCCCCAGGTTTCATTTTCGCAAGACAAACGTCAACCTGTTGCTTGCTAGCCTCATTAACTCTCTCCGTGAAACTAATATCCTTGCTCATCCATCACAGATAGCCTTTTCAAAACTCTATGACGTTTTGCGTCACGCTATCGTTTCCTCGACCCCACTTTCCTTCCCCACCCCTCTTGACTCGTCCCCTTGTTGGTTCTCTAGAGAACTCAAACGTTTGCGGAATAGGCGAAACTCCTTCTGGAACCGATATCTCCGCTCAGGTTCGCGTTTCGATCATGACTTATTCACTGCCTCTTACAACGAGTTTGCCTCCCTTGCCAACTTCTGCTATAACAAGCATCTCTCTATGGTCAAAAATTGTGTCATTTCCAACCCCCGCTACTTTTTCTCGTTTGTCAACTCAAAGCGGAAACGTAAAGGGGATTGCTACCCACCATCCCTTTCCTTCCAAGGTTCATCGAGCGATGACTCCCTAACTATTGCAAATTTCTTCGCCAACTATTTCTCGTCTACCTTTTCTGACGATCCTTTTGTTCCTGATACCAATTACTTCTCCTCACTTAACCATGTTTCGTCTTCCTTTCTCCCACCCTTCCCTGATCTTCATATATCGGAGGATGATGTCTTCGCTGAGCTCCAGTCCCTTAAAGACGACTTCTCGCCTGGCCCTGACGGAATACCTCCTGTTATACTTAAATCGTGCGCAGCTCTTCTTGCCAGACCGTTGTCGGGTCTTTTTAATTCATCCATTCAGTCGGGTATATTCCCTGACTGTTGGAAGACGGGATTCCTGATCCCAGTCCACAAGAAGGGTTCCAAGCAGGAGGTCCCGAACTACAGGCCCATTGCAAAGCTTTCGTCTATTCCAAAAATCTTCGAGAAGATCATTGTCAAAAAACTATATCCTTTCCTTTCATCAATTATATCACCTCATCAGCACGGTTTCCTGAAAGGTAGGTCCACAACGACAAACCTTGTCCAGTTTGTCTCTTTCGCCCAAAATGCTCTTGAACGTGGGGAGGTTGTCGAAGCCATTTTCACTGACATGAGTAAGGCATTCGACAGCATACCCCACAGTCTTATCGTCCTGAAGCTAAAAATGATTGGTTGCCCTGTCTCCTTCCTCAGATGGATCGGTTCCTATCTCTGTAATCGTTCCTACCGTGTTTGTTTTAGATCCTCCCTTTCCCATAGCTTTTATGCAGCATCAGGTGTTCCGCAGGGCAGTCATATCGGCCCTTTGCTATTCATTACTGCTACTAATGATCTATCTAGTGTCGTTCTGCATTCTAAGATACTCTCATATGCAGACGATACTAAGATATTTAAAAACGTAACCCTTCCTTCTGACATTCTTGAGCTTCAGTTGGATCTTGATCGTCTCTCTCTGTGGTGCTCCAAGAGCAACCTCGTGTTAAATGTTTCCAAATGTGAACACGTTTGCTTCTCTCGTAAACGAAATCGTATTCCTCCTACTTTCTTCCTCAATGGTTCCGCGGTCAGGTCTGTGAACTGTATTCTGGACCTGGGGGTCCATCTTGATTTTAAAATCTCATTCGACGAGCACCTGAACCATGTTGTTCGGAAAGCTGGCGTTATGTTAGGTTTCATTACCAGATGGTCTAGGGAATTCTTGGATCCTTATGTCTACAAGCAGCTTTTTATCTCCCTTGTTCGCCCGATACTTGAATACGCCTCCCAAGTCTGGTCTCCTTACCTCAAAATCCATATCGCGAGAATTGAAGCTATCCAGAAGCGTTTTCTTCGCTACGCTCTCCGTCACCTTCCTTGGTCCAATCCCATCCACCTTCCCCCGTATACGGATCGCCTTAAGCTCCTTGCTCTCCAGTCCCTCTCCTGTCTGTCTTCCTGGCTGACTTATCCTTTATACATGGGGTCGTCCAGGGGCACATTGTCGCCCCGGACATCCTTAACCAACTAGCTCCAAGAACCTGTGGTAGAAGCCTAAGATCATTTGAACCATATTCCCTTAGCTTTCACCGCACGGAACTTGGCAGGATGGAACCAGTTACACGTATGCTTAGGGAATATAACCAGGTAGCTCCGCTCCTCTTAGCTGAGGGTGGCACCACTAACGCTCGAACCATCTTTCGTACCTACACCTTTGAAAGGTCTGCGTGACGGAGGTGTACTTGCCTGTGTCGGTTTTCCCTGTCTCGGTAGAACACCTTCTTCCTATTCTAGCTCTAACTGGTATTTTTCATTGTGTCTTTTTATGATTATGTATATTGTCTTCTTGTGTGAACTTGTATTAAGTTTGACAAACAAATAAATAAATAAATAAATAAATAAATAAATATTGTCAATTCACAATTACTTTGAAAGTTAAGTTCTTTTATTTAAAATTCCTAATTCACATTTACTTTGAAAATTGAGTTCTTTTATTTTAAATTCTTAATTCATATTTTAAAATCTTAGTTCACTTCTTACTTTTAAATTTACGTAGTTGACAGCTCACTAAAATATGTTATGAGCTCATTAAGATTTATATATTTTGTAGCTTTTAAGAATCTTAAAATAGTTTTGAATCCAAAACATACATATAAAGGAAATTAACATGAAAATTTTCATGAGGCTGGATAGATATTTATAAGAAAGGAAACTGTTAAAGTAATATTCTGCTCTGCGTTAGGCAAAGTTTGAACCATTTCTAGATTCTAAAATTTTGTTAGAAGGGATCTCTTATTTAATGAAAGTTAAACATAAAAAAAAAACAAACGCGAACGGAGGCACCCAAATGTTAACAATAATTAACAAGTCTATGCAGGAATATAATAAATACAAGACTACCAATCCAAATCGAAGTTCTGAATCTAAGTCCAAATCTAAATCTAATCTAAATTTAAATCTAAAATTTATCTAAATAAGTATTCTTAATCTAAAATGGAAACCCAAATATAAAATTCCAAACCTAATCGCAACCTAAGCTCTGAATTCAGAAATCCCACATTCTTCTAACTCCAAATCGAAATCCAGCATCTGATCGTATATCAAAATCAAGACCAAAACTTTAAATCGAAATCAAGTTCTAATCTAAACCCAAAAGCAGAAATCTAAATCTAAGTGCAATCATAATCTGAAACCAAAAATTGTCGACCAATCCTAATAAATATGATCCTAACCAAAACTAAGATACAAAATCAGTAAAAGACTAATTACGTGCAGTAAGGAAAAGTCATTGAAACTGGGGAAAGGCCTTGGGAGCTTCCTTACTTGCAAGCTTCCCAGTAATGAGGCTTCCTTACTTAACGTGAACCACCACATTCCTTAAGATAAGTATATCGAGGAATCCGCTAAGTAATCGCTATACCGCTAAACTTTACCATCGGAAAAGGAGATGGAATAGCCAAGACCCATTACCTGTTTGTTGGGCAGATATTCGGACTATTTAAAGGCCCAGGTCGAGACTGACGTCAGCTCTAACCTGGCCGGAGTTGAAATAGTCGATAATACAGACAACACACTAGGCGACATATTGGGCAATAAGATTGCCATAGAAATCACTGACTCAGTTGGTTGTCCTTGTTTCTAACAACAGGGTCATACGGCTAATCTACGTCAAAAGGAGATATTCATGTAGATCATCGAAATATAGAATACTCCGACGTAGCCATTCCAAAATTACGTAGGGGATCCAATAAGAGGTAGAATAAGAAACTACATAAGCTCTTCAGTAGGATCTTCGTTATTCCTAAGAGTCCGAAAACTTCCCAACAATAAGTATAACAATGTAATACTCTCCGTTATAATTGTTGAGATCAGGACCTTCTGATCAGCCTTCGAGTTTTCCATAATTATTAAAGTGAAAGTTCCATTTGGGTTAACAAACTTATAAGAAAATTAAACCTTTCCCCTCCATGAATCTATTCAAATCGTATAAGCAAATCTACAATCCTTACAATTTACCTGAAATTCCATAGACTTCTAAATTTGTACTCACTTTCGGTTTTCTCAATTTTCGGTTTGGAAACATTAGTGAACACTTTCGTTTGGGCTGTTCTCCCCTTCTTTTGCACAAGCTTCGACAGATGTGTGTTCCTTTTTTTTTTGAATTATGGTTGACTCGGTTCACAAAGTTCGCGTTTTACCTTTTTGTAATTCCTTATCTTACTATGTTTTCCTTTATTTTCACCTTTCAAATTGACCCCCCTTATGTACAAAATACAGTACACTTCAAGGATTTCGATCAGGTTCTTGACCTTTGAAAATTATTGAAGCCATTCCGAACCTATATTCAATCTATAAATTTTTTTTCTGCTCTTATCACAACTTCTGGAATTGTGCGTTTTTTCTTTAGCAGAAGTCAACATTCCCAATAATGTCTGCATTTTTTGGAAATAAAGTCTCTTTCTCCTTTTAAGGGTTTATTTTTTTTTTTGAGTATTTATCAAGTTTTTTTTAGAAAGGAACATAACGGTGCATTGGGTTTATTCCCTCAGTAAGACGTGGCTATATTTGCTTCAAATACAACAAATTTTATGAACGAACATAAAATCTCTAATTCTCTTATGATCTCTAATTAAAATTCTGTCAGCTCACAATAAGTATATGGTAGCGTTAGTTTAAAATCAAACACAAATGCATATTAAAACATACGAAAAATTTATCTCTACTTTAATAACACTAACACTATTTGTTGTCACTTTATACCACTAGTCCCTCATTATTAAATTTTTAATTGACAAAAAAAATTTATTTCAAGAAAACGAGAAAAGAATTTTAATAAAAACTACGAAGAAGTCTAGACGACACACTATCAACCGAATGCTTGCTTGATGCGTCTTTACTTGTTGAAAAATTCATGTAAACCCGGTTGGTTCACTCAGTATATGCCTCTTAATCATAAGACACGGCTGTAAGTTGTTCGAAAAATAAATCCCAAAACCCCTCCCTAATAACATACACTATTCACTAGCGCCTAACTTACAAACCTATACTCCAAAAAAAAGCGAAAGGAAAGGAAGGACATAGATAGTAAATAGCATATACCTAACTTAGCGTAGATATAAGAATAAATAAATATTGTAAACGGCACGCACGACTTACCCCAAACAAAATTTTTCTATTTCTTCTTTTCCCCTAGGAGGATGGAGTGTTATGAAAATAAATTTTTATACATATCAAAATTAAAATCAAAACACTAAAATTAAAATTGTCTTTCATAGATTTGAGTTCGTTTATGACCATTGTCCGGATGCAGATAAAAACTGCAGGATTTCGGGAGATGAATCAGTCAATTGGAGGGAGGACGGCGTGCTGCCGAGTGTGCTAGTTATACCTTTTGATACGAGAACAGTTAACGTTAAAATTTTGAGAAGTGAACCTAATTAAACTCTTGATTTGAAAAGCTGAATGAAGAATGTATTAACTTCAAATAACAATTCAAATTAAAACGAATGTCAAATTAAACTCAAAATTATAACTTAGACGAAATTATAACTAAGTGAACCTAATTAAACTCTAGAAGTGAAAAGCTGAATGAAAAATGTAGAAATTTAAAGTAACCGAATTGAAATTAAATCGAGTGCCAAGAGATCTTGTAAGTTACTTATCAAAAGGAGAGTCGGCTATATGAACTAAATAAAATTTTTGAGCGAATAAGGGTGTTTCTTTTCAATGTAACGATCAACAACGTGAAGCGTAGTAAAAAAAACAAGGGATTTTCGAACTCTTTTCAATTAAAAGGGTCAAGTGAACTTAATCATAAGCACTCCTTGATCCTTTGTTACGAAAACTTATTTTGTAACAATTTGGAGTAAGCATCGATTACTACCAAAAAGCATTTTCCATTGCACGGACCTGCAATATCGATGTGTAACTGTTCCATTGGTTTTGTAGCTAGTTGCCACGACTGTAGTGTTGCTTTGATTGGTGATCTTGCAGCCATTTCACAAGGTTGACAATTGCGGACAAATGGTACAATATCATCATCAATGCCAGGCCAGTATACATGCCCTCTAGACACTGCTTTCATCCGTTCTTTGCCGGGGTGCCCCCTATACAGTTGATTCAAAATGCGTTTTTGTAAAAAATGCGGCACTATGACCCGTTCTCCAAAAAGAATACATACATTCCCGATACTCAAAGAATCATTAGCTCGGGTGCAAACTTCGCCCCCCAGCCTGAGTCCAGTGCCTTAGCGAATGCTTGTAACTGCTTAAATTTGTTGGTAGCTTGCTCCACCATTTTTATCGTCACCGGATGTTTGGTGATTTGGTCATATAATAGTTCTGAAACATCTACTACTAGATGCGCACACCCTATAACCATGCCTTCATGTTACCTATATAGCATGTCCACACATCCAAAATCTTGTGTAATAATATATTGCAACTCAAAGTCATTTGACTTGACCAATTTACAAATTTTGCTGAAAATTCTGCAGAATTCTGTACTATGTATTGGTGGTGAATTTTCTGAATTTGCGGGAGGTGTTGTTGGCTAAAGGGGTAAAATTTTCAGAAATTGCGCGCGGGTTACAAACGCGTTTATTGAAATATGTTATATTTTAATAAAACTTAAAAAATATATATTTTAGCACTGAAGCTACAATGTTAATAACGTTTATATAGAGACAAGTAACTCTTAATACTAATTTGAGTACAAAAATTTGCATAATAAGACCAGCACTTTATTAACAACCAGTCTTTTTGCTCTTGATGGCGTTTGATTATTTTACTATGATGTTATATGAAGTTTTATGATTTAAGGAACAACAAAAAGTGAACTATTTGAACATATCTTTCGTCATGAGGTTAGGGTTTTGAAAGCGTTACTGAAGAACAAAATCATTTTATAAAAACCAGGATTGTCAACATCATAACTACAATGTAGTTCTACAAATAGTGTAATGTTTCTCCATTCCTCTTTCATAATAAAGTAAAGTTTCACATAAAGTTTACGAAGGAAGGAAGAAATAAGGGATTCGAGATACGCGGAAGAGATAGGGGCTTTGATGCTAGATCAGGAGAAACCTATATACTAAGGGAGGGCCAGGAATAAAAGAAAAGGGGAGATGGCTAGTATTGCAGGCTTGAGATTAGGAAATGAGTCGAGGGCGTGCAAGTACTGGCTACGAGAGAAGGAACAAATGTGTAGAGTTTGCGGTAAGGAGAAGGAATCTTTGAGGCATGTTTTCGAGGAATGTGAGCTAACGGGAGCTAATGGAATAAGGTGGAAAGATGTTTTAGGGAAAGGGGTGAGGGAGAGATTATCGGCTCTGCATGAAGTAACTCGTAAAAGAAGACACCATTTATCAAACTTCAATACATGAAGTCTTCTCTTAGAGTTTTAGTCATGATTCAGTATATACCGCCCTTCTGGTTACTAGGTTACAATAAGATAATATAATATAATAATAATATGTATAAGCCCCCCTATAGTTATAGTTAATAGATAATTTTGTTTAAGGTGGTGAACCCCTATACTGTTATCAGTTATTTTTGAATAATTTTATATATCATTTGAGTTATTAGATAATTTTGTTTAGTTGTGAAAACCGCTCGATAGTTATTAGAAAATTTTGTGAATCATTTGATCATTATACTCAATATACAATACATGATACAATACATAAAGTTTAGGAATATCTCTGATGAATACCTATAATCTCAACCTCTATATGTATTCTGTATGACTGGGTCGAAAGGTGTTTGGTATTTTGCAAAAACCTACTAGTTTCTTGAAACCTGAAAAATTTAAAAACGTTATATTCGAAAAAAATTTAAAACGAAAACTTTAAAATATAAATAAAAGTTACAGAAATTTTGCTCTTTCCACAAAGGAAACTTGTATTTTCACGCCATTATTGGCTTCAGATAAAGAAAACAATAAACATGAACGTAAAAGATTTAGAAAATGTTTGGAAAAATGGTTTTGACTGAGACAGTTGTACATGCAAAAAAAAAGTTTGGTTGGTTGATAGAATTTATGGAACAAACCACTGTTCCATTCATTCTCTCGCAATGACAGAAAGACCCATTCCTAGGAATTGGGCTCACGGGAGAGTAACATTCATGATACCCGCGTAGCTCGAACATCTTAAAAGAGAACAAGAGAATGTTTATATTATTTGTTATAAAACAATAACAATAATTTTAAAGGTAGATTGAACGGCTCTTCTTCGTAGTTTTTAAATGGTTAGTAATCGGTTGATATATCTGTAATAAAGTTTGTATTAATTTCACAAAACAATTTAAGTTCATCTTTTTCTGAATGTAGTCAGTAATAATTGAATTTTCAGTCTAGTTGCTCGTTGAACTAGAGTGATTCATTGACACAATATGATCTTCATAATTTTGTGTAAGGAAATGTTGACTTCTAATGCTTCAGCCGCATCTGCGCCTATCGTCCCGAAGTAATGCGTGCCGATGCTTCGTACGTTTTGGCACTAAAAAGTTATCGCCATAAACCCTGTGGTCAGATTAGCGATTTCTTTAATTTGTACGAACTATCGTGCAATAATCCAAGATGGCCGAAATCATTTCCAGACGTTTAACTCGCGTAGTATTATTATCCTCTTTGCGTTTAACTATGGACCATCACTTTCTTTACTTCGACATGTGTGCTAGTAATTACGTAATGCATTTATTAAAACTAGGGGGCGCCCCCTGCTCGCTACGCTCGCCAACCCCCGCCGTTCGATCCGCTCACTCTAATAGCTCGCGCATGGAGCTATATATACAGTAGCATTGTAAGTAAAAAGGTTATTTAGTTCAGACTGTAGTAGCAATCATTTCAGCTCATATTGCACGTCAAAGTACATCTATATTGAATGAGGCCCTATCTATAATTATCGAAAACCTTGCGGGTGCGGTTGCGGATGTCAAAAGATCTTAAAATTTTCTCATACAAAATACTTTTTGTAAAAATTCTTTCATCTTCTGCCAAATGACCTTGGCTTTGTGTTTCAGAAATACATATAAACACGCAATCGGTTAAACGATCTAACTCTACTGGCTACAACATACAATTAACCGTGAGAAAATATAGGTTGTTTGAGTAAGATTCCTGATTTTTGAAACGTTTGCCCCTGGGATTTATTAATTGTCATCGCAAAAGCCAGAATGACGGGAAGTTGAGTTTCTTGAAAAGAAAAAGGCAAAAATACGTCACACGTGTCGAAATACGTGTGTTTCGGAAAACTCCTGCTAAAATCTCACAATCCAAAAAATTTTCTTTTGCATTTGAACTAAACGAATAGGTGCACCATTGACCAAGCAAGTCATGTCCTGTACACAAATTACGAATAAGTAAAAGTATGCAATTTGGTTTTTAAAATAAATTTGTGGGATCGGGAGCCAACTTACATCAACTGAGTTTAAAAATTCTACTGGAAATTTATTTTGCTCTCTATAATCATCACTCAAGATTTTATCGGAACTCAAATATATTCGTTTCTCTCCGGCCAGGCTATTAAAGATTTATGCATCAATGAAAGTACAGGCTTCATATTTGGGTGCTAATATACCCGAATTGAGAATATCGTTAGACTTTTTGGTTTCAGATACATTGCCATAAGTATCTGGAATCACGAAGTTGCAGCTAACTAAATGGGAAGGAATTTCAATAACATCTTGGCTGTAATCTGGAAATGTGGGTAAAGTTCCATTACAAAGAGAATTAGGAAATTCAACGAATTCAATCTCATGAGGTGAAGCTCTCATATTTTGGGTAAAAGTTATTTTGTGGATTTTGAAAATTCGGACCATGAACTAAGGCAATTCTCAATAAGTGGTACACATGTACCGTGAGATATAGCTGGCAATATTCGTCGAAAATCTCCACAGAGTAAAAAAGTCTTACCTCAGAAAAGTTTAGTTGAAGTACCGAAGGAATCGTTTACTGAACAAAATTTCCTCAATTGCTAATAAAGCACGGTTCTATGAATCATTTTCTGAAGAGTTTCTTAAAAATTCTTCACACATGAAAATTTTGAATTCATTCCAGAAATCTGAAGCATTTGTAGGAAAGTTTATACCACAAATAGGATATGGCAACTAACTCTCTTAACTGCTGAGAGGACTTACACTCTTTTACTTCTAATAAAAATTTACGCCACTCTCCATCATTTCATGCGATACTTCGTGCATGTGCTGAAAATGTGCAGTAAATAATGTTCCCAACAGTACCCAAATCCTGATGGGACCTCGAAGATGAAGCTAAAATAGTCTCAAATGGAACAACTCAACATAATACATTAAATAATCGAGCAAAATCTCTACTACTTCCTCCTCGAGGTTTTTCGATTTCTTTTCTTTATCTACCTAAATATAATGCATCGGCGTCTCTGTATATAGAAACTCGGACGAACTAATTCGATTGATTTCATAGAATGCAGTCAATTTTGTTCTTCTGTGATTTTTAAGAGCTTGCTGAACATTTCCTTCCCTAAAGACTGCATTTGACCGATGAGGCAAGTGACATTCAAGTCGAACTATAATATATTACGTGACTGGTAATGCATTGGATACTCATTTATGCGCCAACTATCTTCCGTAGATCCAACATAGTGACCGGACAAAAAGCTATTGATTTCATCTATATAAACTTTGCCCTCAACTCCACCTCAAATTCTTACAAACTGTAATGAGGCACAGTCGTATCCCTTATTAACATCTTTGTGCATATATTTTAGGCTCTTAACTGTGCCAAGAACTTCCACATTTAAGTAGCAATCAAATTTTGCTAAAAGATATGGATTTTAAGGAACAGCATAACGGCTGTCAACAGAGTGGCCACGAAAGTCAACTGTTATACCATTAACATGGCGCATCTAACATTGCCTTGAGTTGTATTGTAAAAGTCCTTAGAAAAGCTTTACCATCTCTCATACAGCTGCATTTACCATCTCTCATACAGACGGGGATACGATTCAACAAACCACATGGATCGTGGATCATATGGGTTTTAACTAAATTATGAAGTTGTGGGAAATACATATATATTGTAAATAAAATATATCTGGAATTTCCGTACAAACGAACCAACTTTCATTTCCAACCGTTTCTTTTTTCTCTAAATTGAGGTTTTAAAGGTGAGCAGACAATAGTTTGGAAATATGATATAGTTTAAGATTTTCACTTTTAAACAGTTTTTTGCTCGTAGCGGCCAAATAAAGCATTCTAGGGGGTATGATCAATCCCTATTATTTTTTCATTTCCCAACTTTTGGCCATATATCATATTTCTCTAAATTATGTTTTAAATGTGGGTCCATACAAAAGTTGGGAAACATGATAAAATTCAGACTTTCGCTCGCTTTCCATAAATATTCGTGATAGGTAACCTCGCGTTTTCTAGAAATAACTGTAAAATTGTGATTTTCCATATTTTTTAAAATAAAATTTGCATATATTTTTATCAAATTAGCAAAAAACAATGGTATAAGTAAACGATGGCTTTAAATTTCTCTGTGGTAATGCATCCATATTATTGTCTGTGGCCATATGATCATTGTTTTGGCTTTTGTTTGGAAGAATGCAATTTTATTAGCCAAAGATTGCCTTCTTCCAGGCAAAAAACAAAAGAATGAACATGTGAATATTGTCTGTGATATGGCTGCATTTGCCCCTCACATTATCATTGGCATAGATATTAGGTTTGAGTGAAAAGAATGCACGTATTTGGCATAAATGGTTGTTTATTCAGTCGAACGTATGATCTATGCAAATGATAATGTTAAATAAGTATGTTCTATATTTTAATTTTTTCGTAGAGGAATGCAATTATATTTTAATTCTTTTGGTTTGTGTCACCAGTAGAAGATTGATCCATTTGGTTTGATTTTCGACTATTTTAGTACTTGCTATGTATCGGGGACACAAACCAAAAATTCACATATGGTTGCATATTTCCAGGCAAAAAGTAACACATTCTTCCCAAAAGCATCATCTAAGCTATAAATGTGCTCAATTCACACATACTATCCCATTGAATTTTTTAATTTCAATTTAAAATTAAACTTATTTATAATTAAATTTAAGAAAAACAATTAGGTGATGCACACAGAGGAAAAACTAATCTTCCGAATGGTAAAATTTTTATGCTGGTAAGTCGACCTGGTTTCCTGTAAAAGGGATAACAAAAAAACGTGTCGCCTATTTATATATAGATCTAAAAAGAAGAAATCTAAACAGAGAAGATGGTGGATGACAACAATACTGAGAAATCGAACACAGTAAGTACTTTTCACACTTATTTTATCCAACAATCTGTACCTACATATATGTATCATGCAGATAATGATAATAATTATTTCATTTCAATCTTTTCAGATCGTCAATTGACAGACAATTTGCTGAATTACTGGCAGAAGATGCTGGACAATTCTTTAACTTTTTTCGCATGTCGGAAATTGACTTTGAATATTTGCTTAACGAAATTGGCCCATTTATAACAAAAAAAGATACAAAATTCAGAAAATCAATTCCTGTCAAATTACGATTAGCAATAACTCTTCGATTTCTAGCTACCGGGGACAGTTTTCGAAGTCTTCATTACCTGTTTAAGGTATCACACAACCAAATATCAGAAATCGTTGCAGATGTGTGTGAAGCGCTAAATGAGAATATTAAATGTGTGGTGCAACTACCCTCGAATCAAGAAGAATGCATAGCTGTGGCGCATGAATTCAGTGACATTTTTCCTCATTGTATTGGGGCAATAGACGGCAAACATGTGCAAATTACATCGCCGCATTTCAGTGGCACTACGTATTTCAACTATAAACATACATTTAGTATTGTGTTAATGGCTCTAGTTGACAAAGATTTCTGCTTTTTATTTGCTGACATCGGCTGTCAATGCAGAATTAGTGACGGCGGAGTCTTCAGAGAATGTCTGTTGAATAAGAAAATTCAGCAATGTACCCTCGATATTCCTTCACCATCTCCACTTTCTGGTAGACCACAACAAGATATGCCATACATATTTGTAGGTGATAATGCGTTTCCTTTGACTATGAATATTATGAAGCCATATCCTGGTGACCACCCAGAAGGTAGTCCTCAAAGAATATTTAATCGAAATCTGTCCAGGGCGCGCATTGTAGTAGAAAATGCTTTTGGTGTAATGTCAGCCATTTTTCGTGTACTCCGAAAACCTATATGACATGTGTTTTGCTTCATAATTTCTTACGGAAAAGTAGAACCTCCAGATTGATATACAATCCTCATGGTTATACAGACAGATTTGAAAATGGAGAAATAATACGTGGGTCCTGGAGAGATGAGGAACGAAGTTCTAATGGGGCACTTGTTGATCTGGCTCCAGTTGCAAGAAGATCCTCGTTAACTCCATTACAAATAAGAAATAAGTTTGCCGAATATTACAGTACATTGTAAGATTCAAAGGCATTGACAATTAAAATTAATAAAATTATATTATAATAAAGTTTATTATTCATTAAAAGTAAGGGACATGTTTCACAGAATCATATATTATGAGTACCTATTCACTTCACTCTTGCTGTGGATCAATAGTACCAATCATATTATAATAAGCTTCAGATAATATGTCTTTACCAGGATGTATGATTTTTTGCGACTCAATGTTTATCTTCCGTTGATCATTTTGTGACATAGACAATGGCTGTTGTGATTCTACTGAAATTAAGTTATTTAGCACAGATTGGATTTGTTGTGATAGATGAACTGGTTGGAAGGATGAATGTATGGTCTGTGAGTTAGGTGACGGCGAACTATAAGATGAGGCTTCCGATGCCGCTCGTTCTTGGTCGTGGACATCATTTCCTGAAAAACTAGGTTATCAATATTGTGCATTAAAATTATTCTTCGTTCTTCGTCTATTTTTTTTTTTTTTTTCAGCTAAAAGCTGTGCATATAAGTCGCGTTCGTGCACCTTCTGAGGTTTGTATAAAGTTTCTCTTTCTTTAATTATTGAGAAAGCCTCGTCCATTTGTTTTTTTGCATGTAGAAGGTCTGGCATACCCTGTTGCCGTTTCTTCTTATTAATCGACGCACTGTCCACAGATTGATTTCTTTGGGTGCCACTAGAAGATTCTTCAGCAATACCAGTTTTTTCAATTGGTTCCTGAAATTATAAGGTAGTAACTTATAAAATTATACACTATGTAGAAAATAATATGGAGTTACCTACTCATAAATAGGCGCCAGAAAACTGTTCATTGTAGAAAATGCAAACCAATTAGTTTTATAAGATTCTTCCATTGCCATTCCTGATTTTTTGCAATTTTTTATTTTATTAAGGTGAATTCTGTAATACGCCATTAAAGAATCCATTTTCTTCTTCAATTCCTCAATAGTCATTGAGTTATTGTAACTCCAGCACCATTTCGTCGCTCCACTCCATTATTTATTATTCCATTTTTATTTATTACAAATATAACTCACAATTGTTATTATTCCATTTTTATTTATTACAAATATAACTCACAATTGTTATTATTCCATTTTTATTTATTACAAATATAACTCACAATTGTTATTATTCCATTTTTATTTATTACAAATATAACTCACAATTGTACGCGTCTGAACTCCTAGAGAATAACCTACCAAATGAACAATGCTAGTCTGACCACGCAGTAGGTTAGTGCAGGTTAGCGCGCTAAAACGCGCTTTATCGCCTCCCGGCCGATAACGCACACGCAGCCCGAATATTTCCAGCGATAGCCGATAATGGCCGGTCACATCTGCGCGTATCGTGTCCTTCGTGACGATACACGCAGGTGCGGCCCCAGCATTACGCTACCAAATTACTACCTGAGTCGTTGCTAGACTACTGTAATAATTCGCAGTGAAACTTTCTAGTAGAAGTCAACCACATAATGAAAGTAATATAAACTTATGGTAAAGGCTATAGGGTAACCACCAGAGTCGCTCGTAGAACTACTGTGGTGCCTATAGCGAAACTTTCTTGTTACCATAAGTTGTAGGACAAACAACAATGAATCACTGTTTCTTACCAAGTTTAAATACGTTTGCACAGATTTCGTATTTGAGAACAAATAGATCACAAATTATCAGCACCTGTTGTACGAGAACTATTCAAAATTCAAGTCCACAAGATGTTGGCAATTTTAACCAAACTCTTCAGCACACTCGTCCTTAAAATATTGGCAACTTAGTTCAAGTTTAAATCGAAAGATAATTCCTCTAAATCAAACATTAATATTGTTTAATTTCAAAAATATTAATAGCACAAAGTTTATTTTATTTATAGCAAGAACCACTTGAACAATGAAGAAGAGAGAGAGTCTATAAACAAAATTTAACAACAGCGTTTTTATAAAGGTTACTACGTTAGACATTATTTTTGATCTAAGAAAAGCTGTTTAAAAAGTTATAGTTCAAAGTATTTAAGGCAAGAAGAGATGTTTTGTCCAAATTCACATCATATTAAAATATAATGTATGGATTAATATTGTGATCATTAAAACTAATTACTATTAAATAAATGATAATAACGAAATTATATAATAAAAATTAATTAGTACCGAAATAATATAGAGGTAGGAGGTATTAAAGTGTTTTCCATTGTGTTTCCTCCGATCCGCAGAAATGGCGAAGGAGTTTACGTTCTTGAAGACTGAGTTTTTCCATCTGGGCATAGGAAAGGCGTGAGATAGAATCGGACGGATCAGTTGCTTATAGGAAAAGATTTTAATCTTTGGGTTGAGTTGGTTATTACGGCGAAGGAAACTGTGAAGGTATTTGGTCCTTCTGCATAACTTTATTAACGTGTTCAATTAAGTTAATTTTTGGAGTCAAGGTATCTTATGGAACTTGAGAGGGTAATTAGTGTGTTGCCAAGCATTAAATTTATTTCTGTAGATTTATAGATATGCAGGCGGTCTTTTTGGGTGCCAGTGAAATATATTGCTGTTACCTTAGAGTGAATCAGCTTAATCTTCCATCGGTGATAATAAATTTGCAATTTATCTAAATGTATGTATATTAAAATTCGTTGAAGCTTCAGAAGGGTTAGATGATGGTGAGTAAATTAGCAAATCATCTGCAAAGCAAAGTTATTTTACTAGGGAAGATGGGCGAGCTAGGTCGTGGATAAATATATTAAAAAGGGTAAGTCCAGGCACAGAACCTTGGGGAACTCCAGGTGCTACAGCAAACACTCTGGACAATTGATTTTGGACTTTTACTTGAAAGTTCCGCAAGACATGCTACACAAAACTTTGGTGTGGGTTTAATTTTCTGGATAAGGTTGTACATACTCAGGAATTTATCCAGGTTGTCTGTACAAGAGGCACGAGGAGTAGGGGTTGGTGCTTGTTTAGAGAGCGAAGGAGTAGAAGTAGTTTCAAAGGTTGGGGCTACTCTAGGTTGGGGTGGTTTACCAGCTGGTTTGTTAGGGACGTTAGCGATGTTTGCAAAGGAAACGTCTTGTTGGACCATGTTGTTGAAAGATCTTTGCTTTTGGACAGACAAGGCTATATCAACTTCCTTCTGAGCCTTCATTTTTTTGGTGATCTCCTTGTATATGGAGCATTTGTAACTCGCTTGGTGGCCTTTTGGATTGCAGAGACAACAAAAGGGTAGGGTCTCCTCAAGCTGGTTTCCGGAAGAGTCATACTCAGGACTAGGAATCTTACATTCCCCAATTTTCTGGCCTTAACCACAGCGGACACAACGAAAGGGTATGCTGCAATTTTTTTGTATATGGCCGTATCGACGACAGTTGGTACATTGAGCTAATTCGCTCGCTTGAAACGTTGTGAAGACAACGAGGATGTTGATTGCAAAAAGTTTCGTCGTCTTCACTATGGGTCCCAGGTCGGTACCTGGTTCTAATTGGATCTTCCAGATGTTGCGGTTCTGGTACTTTTCGGAGTGACGTTTATTTAAACGCGGAAGGGGAGCTAATTTTTCAATCCTTTGAAAGGTCACATTCGGGAATGCCACTTGCAGTGCATTAGCAACATCGTAACGATCGAAAGTCCTACAGTCCTTTTTCAGGAGGACAGTTTTTGTTTTATCCTCCTCTGGGGTTTGGGAGAAGTAAGTGACTTGGTGTTCAGTCAATACTTCGTTTACAATATCTAACGTTCTTTTGTTGGAAGTAATTATATGTGCTTTATTAGCACTTATGTTTTGAAGAGTGAAATTAGAATGACCTAATTTCACTCTTAAATGCTGTGAAACTCTTTTTAAATCAGCGTTATATGCTGTTATGGGCGGGAGTTTGATTTCATTGAGTGGAGTTTGGGAGGATGTCTATTGGGTAGAAGCAGTGTGGGCTTTGGAGGTAACGGTTGGCTTGGCGCTAGGCTGAGTCGTTGCGCGGGCTTGGGCTGTGGGAGGCCTAGTAGAAGGACTAGAACGAACAGCCGGTTGTACGTTTGACGAGACAGACGCCGGTTTTTTCTTGATAGGACCATCTTGGGAAACGCGGTCACATTATGTCTCCCTTATGAAACGAAGACTCATATGTTTCCATCAATACAGAATGGTTTGGGGGGATCACATTGGGTCTTTAAAGAGACGCAGGTGCAGATGTTTCTATCTGTACAGAAGGATTTTTGGCGATTTATTTTGAGATTTTTTTATTTTTTTATTTTGAGGTTTCTGAGCAGCCATCAAAAAATCTAATTTGCTTTTCAGCGCTTGTAATTCACTTCGGAGATTGTATATTTCATTTTGGAAACTATTACTTTTAATTATAATAGTCTGGACCGTTTCGCCGGGTGGTAAAACACCCTGGCCAAGCACACTCATTGTGCGAATAAAGAATATAAACCTAGGATTAAACTACGACTAATTGTCATTATAATAGTATAAAATGTAATAAATAATGAAGTATTTTGAAAATAGAAAGAGTAGAAGCAGTGTTGATGGCTTGCATCAACACAATCCAAATCAGAAAACTTCTATAAGCGTCACTCGTTCCAAAGACGCCGGCCGGGAAAAACGGGGAAAAATTTGTCGGGAAAAACGGGGAACATGCGGAACCTCTTATCTTGTCCTCGCCGACCATTATTTTCGTCATGTATTTTCCTGGGAATGAACCATTCGTTCGTTCCCCACAAAAATGCTGAAACAGAATTTTTGTATCGCAATGCGCGATGATTTTTTGTCGGGATCACATTTGCGCGACCCACGAAAAAGGAAAAAAAAGTTAAACGTATCAGAGGTCGCCGTTCATCCCCTTTCAAATTAGGCAAATAAAAGAATTTCAAAGTTTTTGAAGTTAACTTGAAAAACAAAACGTTCTTAAAAACTGAAGAAAAATTTGGAAGAGAATTAAATTTTATAAGAAGTTTTTCGAGAATTTGAAAATAAATCAAATACTTTTGGTGATGTAAGCTAAAAACGAAAACTTTTGAAAGGAGTGAAGTGAAGCTATTCAAAGATTAAAATTAAAAGCGAAAACTTCGAAAAGCAATTCAAGCAAAAAAGTGTTGTCAAATATTTAAAAACAGCAGGTAGACTTTTTTTGCAGTAAACTCGAGAAGTATCCATTTAAGGAGAAAGGTCATGTAAAAATTGTAAGAATATTATATATATATTTTTTTTAGTAAATTCGAAAAGCAAAAACTTTTTCCAAAAAAACAGTAATGTAAAATTTGTAATATGGCAAAATATTTTTTAAGTAAACTTGCGAAGCAATACTTTTTTTGTAAAAAAAGGGAATGCAATGAAATTAAAACAAACGGGTAGAGTGCACTCTTGCGAACTTTTTATTAGTGTTTTTTTTTGAAAAAAATTCTTTTTTATTCAGATATATTAGACTATCCTGAGCATTTCAAGGGGTGGACAATTTTTTGACCCATCCCACCAACCCCCGGGCCTTTTATAAAAGGCTGATATGTATGATTTGTACTAGAACTTTGACAAATGTCAAAATTTTGTATGAGCGTCTCGCGGAATAAAATTGAAAATTTAGTGTTTTGGTGCGGAAAAAGCTTGTTTTCCGCCCCGAAAAGTAAAGATTATAATAACATCTAATCAAATATGTGGTTTATTTAAAAAAAAATTCACTAATAAAAAATCCGGAAGAGTGTACTTTACCCAAAAAAATATATATTTTTAAATAAAATTTTGGAAGCAAATTTGAAAGACAAGTAAAATTTGGAAGAAGATTAAAATTTTTATTTAAAAAAGTGATGTAAAATGTATAAAAACAGAAAGTTTAAAATTTTTGAAGTTAGCGTGAAAAGCATAACTTTGATAAGGGTGAATAAAAAAAAATGGAAAAGTCTTCAAAATTTCAAAGTAAAAACAACAAAAAAACATTTATTATAAATAGTTAATATTATACTAGAGAAGAAAATTTAAAAAGGGGCAATTTATGTTTTCATAATTAAATAAGCGGTTAAAAATAAAAAAAAATGCAAACAAGAAGTTTTTTCCTAACAAAAAAAGGGAAAGGAGGATATTTGGGTGCAAATGAACTTCACCATGACAGATAAACACACTCTGTTTCTTACCTTCAGGTCGTATCCTAATTATTGGTTCGTGGGTGTCGATCACTCGTGCTCGAGCCTTTATTCGTGGTTGTTGTCCGTATATAGTTGTCGTCCCGTTCTTTCATGTTCCTTGCACATATAACAAGGAGTCTTGGTGCAACACCTTGCTTTACTATTCAATCTTCATCTTCCGAAAAGGAGTTTTAAAATATTGGGTACTGATGATACACCCTAATTAATTAAAGCAAGCATAAACAAAGGATTCTGCACTCATCATTGGTGACCCCGACGTGATATACGTCATGCGAATTTTAAACATTTTACCGTCGCGACAAATCGGTAGAAACGCGAACACTTATCATTCATTCGTCAGAACAGCTGGCTTTTTTATCGCACCTGCTCCTCTTCCTACGCCATTAAGAAAACTTCCGTTTCTGACGTAGGAACAGCTTGCGGTAGCCAACTAGCACTTCTTCTGTGATAGCATCTTCACTTCGAGTTGTTTGCTGATTTTGACGTACATGCTTCGCCAAGTCCACTTCAAGAAGGATGGTCTCTTTAAACAAACCGTTCAACCAACCTGTCATTCACACCGAATCAGTTATGGCCATCAATTCGCTTTATAACACAACTCGGGAGTGCTTGCTAAGTTTAGTGAATCACAAATCAGTTTCACGTTTCTGGAAAAGCGCTTTCAATCATGCGAATCCGTGCCTAATTAGAGCGCCAGGAACACCGCCATCGACAATATCTTCAGAGGCACTAACTGTAGTGTCATCCAAGCTGTCCTGTCTCGCCTAACTTTCTTGTGTTACAAAACACCGTCATATTTCAATCGCTAATAACTATGAGACTTATAATGCCTTATCAACGATTGAGGTCATGGTGTATGTTAGTACGTTTTTATTGAGCAGCGTTTGTTTTGCCCTACGCGTGATTGTGGTTAATTATCGTAGGGTAGAACTATAACTTAGTGTAGCATGAGAACGCGTTCAGCTAGGACGTAAATGTGGGTGTCATTTTAAAGAACGTGAAAAGAACTACCTGTACCTAATATGATGCAATGCAAATATACGCCGGATAAGTATAAATCGGCATTAAATTGAAAACTGAAAAAATGAAAGATATCGTCTCATATGAGTCGTTAATATGCTCCGAAGTGAATAAATCGCAAATCAGAGAAAGCTCGCATCCAAACGAATTTAAGAAATTTAAAATGTCCGTTGCCGAGCAAATATCAAAGCTTAAAAACTTTTCTGTAATCGTACAACTACGTTGTATTGAAGATATTGATTTAAGTACTTATTAATAAGAAACATTTTTTATAATTTTATCCCGATGTTTGCACGGATAATCTACGACTTGGACCTTAACGGTTTTGTTCCATTCTACGAATATATATTTTTCGTATGGGTCCTATAGTTCGGTCACAAAGATTAAAGTAGAAATCGTTATTTCCCTAGATTTGAAAAGAAAATTAGCCAGCAGTGCGGTTTACAAGTGTCCCAAGCATTAATGTGATCGTAATGGTTTTATTTTGCCAATGTTTCATAGATCAAACATTTGTGAAGAGTCAGATATCAAGGCTGGCGTTTCCCCTTGATGGACTCTCGTTAGACACTGTGAAAAGATGCCAGGATTGGGATGCCACCCTGATGATTTCACAGAGTTTGAGACAGTTACTGGTGTTTCCTCTCTGTCTGGGTGGCCAGTGAGTTTCCGTGGTCAACCATAAACGTATAGTCACAATGTTTGATCCCGTGTTTTTGTACCGTAGTATAATACTCTTGAGTGCTTGAAAAGGGACATGTGTAAACCAATGCGCGTGATTATGACTTTAGCGACTATATTTTATTGACACTCACACATTGCTTTACGTTTCTATTTGCAGGTAGGCCAGAATGTTCGACGCCATTTCTACCACTGACGTATCGTGTCACAAAAAAAAAATAACACACAATAAAATAAATAGCAACAATTAATAAATAGAAACACACAAAAAAAAAAAAAATTTGTTTTACTATAAATATCAGAAGTGGGATAACTCATGAGTCGTGAACATTCTGGACTTACTGTGACTTAGTTAACATTGTTCTCATATATGTCGATATATAGAATAAACGATAATACATTGATATATGTAAAAACATACTTGGTCAAATATTGCTTTGGTTTTAATATTCCTCCGCTGGATTCTACGTTGATTAATTTGGCTTTTTCGATACCCATTAGACTTTCCATACGGCGGAAAATTCGAGATTTCATACGGCAAGATATTTGAGTGTGTCTGATTTGATTTACTACGATGGGCCGTAGTAAGAAAAGGTCGCGACATCAAAGGCGTAGAAGTCCGTCGACATCAACGGATTCTGAGCGAGGGCGTGATAGAAGGCAGAGGCGGTGCAAGTCCCATAAGACATGTGACTCTGAAAATCCATTAAAACAACTGACTGAAGTTTTAACTTCAGTGTTAGAAAGAACGGGGTCTAGCTCAACTGGTAATGGGTTTCGGAATGATGATGTACCAAAATTTGACCCAGAGGATGTAAGTCAATCCTCTGTGAGTTGGTGCGAATAAATAATTGGCCTGAACGAGATACCGTGTCCTTCGCAATGGCGAAACTTCGTGGCTTGGCAGAAACGTGGTACAAAGGTTTGAAATCTCTAAGTTTCTCGTGGGAAGAATGGAAAGTTAAACTTTGCGAAACTTTCCCGGCGAAAAAGGACTTTTATGAAATGTTTGTGGCAGTTCTGCGACGATGTAAAAGAACGGATGAGACTTATACACGATATTACTATGATAAGCTCAATTTGATGAATGCATGTGATATTACTGGTGAGCAGGCGGTCTCGTGCATAATTGGAGGAATTGATGATCCCATTGTCAAGAACCAAGCGAAGGCTGGGGAGTACACATCTCCAAAAAAAATTGTTTAGATATTTGAATCAGGTAAAGAGTGATGATGATCAATCCAAGTCATCCCATCGACCAAGAACGCTATATAAAAAACCATATGAAATCAAGCATCCAAAGAAACAAAATGCAACGACAGTTTTGAATACGAATTGTTACAAATGTGGTAAACCAGGCCATTATGCCAATCGATGCCCTGATTTGAACTTAGAAAAACGGTGTAATCTATGTAGAAGTCAACAACACGATGAATCAAAGTGCCCGCGAACACCAAAGGCTGGTCCAAGTAAAGTAGTGGCGTTGCTAGAATTGGGTATATCAGATTAAACTAATGAAAAATACTACAAAACAATTCGAATTAATGACATAGAGACGGAAGCATGCGTGGACTTCGGCAGTTCATGCACTCTAATTACCTGGAATGAAGCACAGCGACTTGGTCTAACCGTTAATGAAGCAGATCAGGTGACATTACATGGTTATGGAAAAGGTACAACCAAAAGTAAGGGATCTACGGAAATTAGATTGGAAATCGGCGAAATCACAGCAGATATCAAGGCAGTCGTAGTGTCTGACGATGAACAGAATGTTCCAGTAATTGTTGGAAGGACGTTCACCGAATTATCACATATTCTGGTCATTAAAAATAGTGAATCGTTGAAATTTATCGAACGAGAGGAAGACGTCTTCAAATTTCCGGAACTAGAAAAGAGTCTTAGTAAAATTGTTTTGCATACAACGGATAATGTTGTAATACCACCCCAGCACCACGGCGTTTTACGTTTTAAGACTGAGAATTATACGGGCGATATATTCATCGAAGCCAGTTTACGACCACAAGAGGGAAAGGAAGCATATATTCAACGAATGATATTGAACATTGGTCAGGATAAAGTAGGGTGTATGCCTTTTGTCAACCTGTCAGATCAGAATATCGTGCTCAAGAAGAATAAAATCGTTGCGCGAGGGTGGCCGTGTGAAGAAGAAATCATCAAGGAAGTCAAGATCATCGACTCCACGAATAGAAATGACATGAATGAGGACAGTTTTGATAGAAATGATATGAATGAGGACAGCATTGATGTAGGAGATGTCACCGTCGAAGAAAAAATGGCATTGATGAAAATCATGCGTGAATTCCGGGACTGTATTGCTCTTGATACCAGCGAAATCGGTTGCGCCAAGACAGCACAGATGAAAATTCAACTCCAGGATGATAAACCATTCTCTTATCGTCCGTACAGAATGGCTAGATCGGAGCAGGATGAAGTTAAAGGCATTGTGGACGATTTACTTCAAAACAAACTGATCAGAGTATCAGACTCTAACTATGCGTCGCCAGTTGTGCTAGTCAGGAAGAAAAATGGCGAGCCTAGACTATGCATCGACTACAGGAAATTAAATACGATTACGATTAAGGATTGCCATCCGTTGCCCAGGATCGACGACCAAATCGACAGATTGCGTGGCGGTGTATTCTTTACTAGTTTAGATTTGAAATCCGGGTATTACCAAATGCCGATGGATGAAGAATCTAAACGATATACGGCATTCGTAACCCCTTCAGGACAATATGAGTTTGAGCGGATGCCATTTGGACTCGCAAATGCACCGCGAACATTTCAGCGGTATATGAACCGAATTCTATCACCGGTAATGGATATTGCTTCTGTTTATCTTGACGATGTACTCCTGCATGCAAAGACGATAACGAATTCGCTGACGGACTTGGAGAAAATCTTGTGCATTTTCCGCAACGAAGGAGTCAAATTGAACATTAGAAAATGTTCTTTTCTTAAGAGGAACGTCACGTTTTTGGGTTTCGAAATCGTAAATGGCTGCGTCAAACCAGGAAAAGATAAAATAAAAGCGGTGGAAGAATTTCCAGTACCTTCGACTGTGCACAATATTCGTCAATTTTTAGGACTAACCGGATATTTTCGCCACTTCGTTAGAAATTATGCGATAATGGCAAAACCACTGACGAACCTATTGCACAAAAACGTAAAGTGGGAATGGACCGATCAGGAAAACAACGCTTTCAATCAAATGAAGAGGGCGCTAATTGAACGACCAGTACTGGTATTATTCGATCCCGCTCGAGTGACAGAAGTTCACACGGATGCTAGCTCTCATGGATTGGCAGGAATTTTGCTACAGTACCAGGAAAATGGTAGAATTCAACCAGTAGCTTATTTTAGTCGGCAAACAAGAGGAGCTGAAAATAAGTTTCACTCATACGAATTGGAAACTTTAGCAGTCGTCGAATCGCTGAAGAAGTTTCGCTCTTATTTATTGGGAATCACGTTTACGGTGGTCACTGACTGTAATTCGCTAAAGGCGTCCAGCGAAAAGAAGCAGTTGCTCCCCAGAATAGCACGGTGGTGGTTGAAACTGCAGGAATTTACATTCAACGTGAAATATCGACCAGGTGAGCGGATGAAACAAAACACGTTGATGCGCTAAGCCGGAACGTCCCAAAAGAGGATGTTGTAGAGGTTTTACGAATAACAGAAGGTGACTGGGTACTAGCAGGACAATTAACGGATGAAAAGATTGAAGAATTACGACGGGTGCTGTCAAAGAAACCGGAAACAGAATACGAGAAAGGTATCTATAAAAATTATGCTTTGCGAAATGGGCGTGTTTATAGAATCACAGCACGTGGAATTCAGTGGGTAGTCCCCAGGGGAATGAGAACCCAAGTTGTTAGGGCCGCGAATGATGATATGGGGCACTTTTCCGTGGAGAAAACGCTGATTCGGCTTTGCGAAAATTACTGGTTCCCGAGGATGAGGGAATATGTCCAAAAATATATCTCTTGTTGTATAAGATGTCTGTACAATAAACGAAAAGCGGGAAAGAAAGAAGGATATCTTAACCCAATACCAAAGGATCCAGAGCCAATGAAAACCGTACACATAGATCACTTGGGACCGTTCCCGAAAACCAAACGGGGGAACATGTACATAATCGCGATGGTGGATGCATTCACGAAGTTTCTATTTCTTCGAGCAGTTAAGTCCACTAAAACGAAATATGTTCTGGAATTTTGTAAGGACATCTTCACAGTTTATGGAGCACCTGCTGTAATCATCTCGGATCAAGGGAGTGCTTTTACAGCTAAAAATTTCACAAATTTTTGCGGACAAAATGTAATAAAACATATTAAAAATGCAGTCGCTACCCCTCGAGCGAACGGACAGGTAGAGCGTTTGAATAGGTCAATCCTATCGGCGCTCCAAACAATGACACTGGAAGAGGAATTGTGGGACGAAGATATTAAACGAGTCCAATTTGCCATAAATAATTTGGTAAATAAGAGCACCGGTAAAACTCCCAGCGAATTACTCTTTGATTATAAGCCTAGAGGAGGTATAGATCTCCCTCTCATCGAGGAAATAACCAAAACATCAGAAATCTTGAAAGATCTGCTAACAGAAAGAAGTAAGGCTGCAGATAAAATAAAGAAAGCCCAACAACAGCAAAAACGTTATTACGACTTGAGGCGAAGAAAACCTACAATCTACAAAGAAGGAGATTTGGTCTTAATTGAAAAGGCTGAATTAGCTCCCAATACCAGTCGAAAGTTAGTATCACCGTACAGCGGGCCATTCGTGGTCAAAAAAGTCTTGTATAACGATAGGTATCTTGTCAAGGACATGCAAGGTACTCAGCGAACGAGTAAAACGGGCCATTATGAACGAATAGTTGCGGCTGATAGGATGAAAAAGTGAAATACCCCAGGCGATATTTCCGACGAGACAGCTAGTGATAGTGGAGAAGATGGAGTTTATCTACCAGAGGACGAAAGTGACGACAACGAACTCGGGACGAGTTAATCACAGGATGGCCGAATGTAAGAGTAAGTACGTACGCACTTGTGAAATTGTAGGTATGAAGGAATCTCAACGGCGTCGGTTCGGTTTTCCTTTGGGTCATACGGGATTTTGGCTATTGTTCTTGGAACATTTGTTTGGTGCATGACAATGTTATTTAAGGAATTTTCAGTTCCATTATTTGTATAAGAAATTCGGTCCGGGAACGGGCCATATTTTCAAAGGAATTGCACCGCATTGGCATGTCTCGTGTTTATCTGAGATTTGAAGAGTGAACTGAAACATTTTTGCCTGGTAGGGAGGAATAACAAAACATTTACGCGGTCGTAAGTAATCCTTTGAGCGATCACGGACATTCGAGTTTTAAACTCCAGAGTAATTGTGCGCCAAGTGATTATTAGTTCGGTTGTTCCGTCCTCATTTCAAATATATAGTGTTCCATTAGAGGAATTTTAGTAATAGTGAAGATTTGTGTGAAAAAAATAAAGGACCTAAAGGAAAAGTATTCCAAAAGGGTGATTTGGTGAGTAACTTTACTCATTGGGTGTCGGTAATTGTGGGTGTCGTATAGGTCCTATAGTTCGGTCATGAAGATTAAAGCAGAAATCATTATTTCCCCAGATTTGAAAAGAAAATTAGCCAGCAGTGCGGTTTACAAGTGTCCCAAGCATTAATGTGATCGTAATGGTTTTATTTTGACAATGTTTTATAGATCAAACATTTGTGAAGAGTCAGATACCAAGGCTGGCGTTTCCCCTTGATGGACTCTCGTTAGACACTGTGAAAAGATGCCAGGGTTGGGATGCCACCCTGATGATTTCACAGAGTTTGAGACAGTTACTGGTGTTTCCTCTCTGTCTGGGTGGCCAATGAGTTTCCGTGGTCAACCATAAACGTATAGCCACAGTGTTTGATCCCGTGTTTTTGTACCGTAGTATAATACTCTTGAGTGCTTGAAAAGGGACATGTGTAAACCAATGCGCGTGATTATGACTTTAGCGACTATATTTTATTGACACTCACACATTGCTTTACGTTTCTATTTGCAGGTAGGCCAGAATGTTCGACGCCATTTCTACCACTGACGTATTGTGTTACAAAAAAAAATAACACACAATAAAATAAATAGCAACAATTTATAAATAGAAACACACAAAAAAAAAAAATAAAAAAAATTTGTTTTACTATACACATCATTTAATCAGAATTTAAGTCTCAGTGTATGAAATAAAAAGGGAATATGTAGTTATTAAAAGTATAAAGAGTTGTGTTTTAATTTTGCTTTTAAAGAGCTGCACCGCCCTTTTATACACTGATTAGAGGACGATGTCGGTATTAAGTCGTATTTTATTTATTACAATTTTTAATCGTTAATAATTTATTCATGCGTATATAATCCGCTAGAACTAGTGTAGGCCCCTTTTTGCTCGTTTGGTCCATTCTCTTAGTTTGCTTATTAACCTTCCCAAATCATTCACGTCCCTGCTTCAACTTTTCGATAGCAAAGCTAGCTTGAATCCATTCCTAGTTTGTCTGGGCTAAAAGCGCGAACAGATGATCATATTTCTATGATGTTTCATCATATATATGACATAGATATATGTCATATTATATGATCGTGTGAACTGTTCATCATATATAGGTCTGTTCGCGTACTTTTAAATTTTACTAGACTTTAGAAGACTTTACTCGAGGAAAAATGAGAGGTTTGAACAATTTTGCTCTGTTACTCGAAAAGTAAGAAAACGCTTTCGAGTAACATCAAGCATGTTCACTTGAAAATCTGACAACTCTGACAGCTGTCAAAGAATTTTTCAAGCACCTCGACTTTACTCGACCAAATTTGTCTAGTAACATTTTTCAAGCTCGAGCTCGTTTCCCCTCCTTGACGTCACGCGAAACTCTCTCAAAAATCATGCTTGAGAAAGTACGCGAACGCCAATCTCGAGATTGAAACATATTGCAATATATTGCAATATGTTCCGAGCACGTACGCGAACAGACCTTATATGACATATAAATATGTCATATATTTCTTTTCCATTTTCGAAGGAAAAGAAAAATATGATGAAAAGATGCGCCAGATTTAAATTTTAACTGTTTCTTTTGGAAACAGTATTGGACTTCAATATTTCTATTTGTGACTAAACTAAATAATATTTAGGCAGCTGGTAATTTCTCTGTATATAAAAAGGAATATGATAATTTGGAAAATAAATTATGGTTTTAATATATTATTTAAAATTTTCAAACACAATTTTATATTCATCACTACTTTTATTTCCAGTGCACTCACTTCTTTTTTTCATGAAATACAGTCTGTATATGACTACTTGGAACATCACACAACATTAGAAATATTTGTCATATTAAAATATTCGTCATATTTTTACATCATAGAAAATTTACATAATATTTTTCGTCATATTTTCAAAAACGTGTTTGTACATTTCATCATATACTATGTCATAGGTATGATATGATACATATATGTCATATAATATGATTTTTTTTTCTATGATCGTCTGTAGGCGACTTTATGGATATGGATTATGAACTAAACATAAAAAATTTATAAAAAAAACATTTCAAAAATCAATAATATATAAGTTACTAATAATTTATTTACTAATAAATTCACAAAACACCTACCTATAAATAAACAAATTTCAAGTCAAATTAGTAATTTTCATATACCAAATATATGCATTTGGCAGTTCTCAGATGTTTAACGCACCAAATTTGTTCAGTAAAAGTCAGTGAGGTGGGGAAGTGCTTGTGCGACCAATTTTCTCGCAACTTTGGGGGCGTTCAAGTATTACGTAACGCAAATATTGAAGATTTTTGAACCCCCCTCCCCCCCATGTAACGCGCCGTAACGTTTTCCTGTACCCCCCCACCCCACCCCCCATAAATGTTACGTATAACCATACTAACTATTTTTACCCAAATGTCACAACTATGTTGCGCAAACTACCGGAAAGTCGCTTAATAAGTAATTAATAAATAAAACAAATGATTTCTAATTCGCAACTCATGCGTATTTTATTTATTCACATATCTATTCAATGAAAACAATGTTATGTAACGCGTTGTTCGAAACCCCCCTCCCGCCCCTGTAACGCATCGTAACGTTTTACAGAACCCCCCCCCCCCCCTCCCCTTAATTGCGTTACGTAATACTTGAACGCCCCCTTTTCTATTTTCTATTATACGGGAATGGAAAACACTCATGTTCAGTAAAATCAGTAATATATTCGAGTATAGGAACAGACCATTCGAACCATTTCGTCGACGCACTGGGTGAACAGGGTAATTATATACGTCCGAGTTATAGCGTTTCCTAATAGTTTCTTCTTCGCTGCTGTGTTGAACGATGGATTCAACATATTGTTCGCCTTAAAGGCTGCTTTCTAGAATATCTTATTTGTTAATGACAGTTGTATGCAAAGATTATATAAAAAGAAATGTGTTCATTCGCAGTAAAATCAATAATTGGCCAAAGTTTAACTTACAATTTACAGAAATTCAGGTTCATAAATTCACATAATTTGTTGTACATCCATTAACCTCAATAATTGAAGCATTTGGCCCGGCAATACGCAGATTCGAAACAAGATTACTATAAACAACCCTCGTTTGCGAAACCCTTTCTGGTTTGCTAGGAAGAACAGAAAAGTAATTTAGAACTTATAACATAGAAGCTGATTCCATAATATAACTGCTTTAAATATGCAGGTACATGAAGATTATGTGACGACAGAAAATAAGTCTTTTCTCCGTGAAGCATTATACGATAAATTTGGTGCTCCTGCTGTCATTAAAGGAGTACATTCCTTCGAAAATTCAAAGTCTGATCTTGTCAAATATGAAGAACTTCAATCAGTTGAGTGGTCCCAGAAGTTTAGACGCACTGGTGTTATCGCAAGAAAAATTGGACAGTATCCGCTTTGGTTGAAAAGTGGAGAAAAAGTTAGAACAACTCTTCTGCAAGTAAAACACTAAATTTTTGTTTTTGTTTTTGCTTATGTCATCAGTTAGGTTGTAGATAATCATGTTATAAAATACATACCTCCGGAAGAATACACTCCAACCATGGAACCTCGAAATATGCCTAACTTAACAAGGCGATTCGGTTGCCTCCTTGTTGGTGCTGAAAGTACAGATCCATCACTGCTTACAAAAGAATACTGTGGACTGTTTAAAAATTCTGGAGTCACACCAAAGAAACACTTGGGAAGATTTTTCATTTCGCCTGAAGCTCGGTTGCTTCCGGGAACACCAATCAATGTAACACATTTTCGTGTCGGTGATTATGTTGATGTCAGAGGAAAGACGTAAAACAAATCTTAACTTTCAAATAAATATGTTCTGAAACTTACTTTTCCAGAGTTTATCGGGGCTTCCAAGGTGTGGTGAAGCGTCATGGTTTTAAAGGAATGCCCGCAAGTCATGGGGTTACCAAGACACACCGTCGGCCCGGTAACATTGGAGGAGGTGGAGAGAAAGGTCGTGTGTGGCCTGGAACTAAAATGCCTGGGCACATGGGAAATAGATGGAGAACCATCAAAGGATTACGTATTTGGAGAATAAATACCAAGTATAACGTTATGTGGGTTCAAGGAAGTGCAATTGCGGGAGAAACAAATAGTTTACTGTATATATATGATACAATTTTACCATTACGAAAATTTAAAAGTGCTCCGGTGTTTCCAACATGTTTGGAACACGAAACAACCGAACCGTCTCCTGAAGATATTTGGTGTGAAGATATTCATAACTTCAACGAATCAAATATCACATTTACACCGGATAGCACCACAGCGTAATTAATAAAAGAAACCGTCAACCAACAACCAGCATTTTATTATTGAAATGCGTATTACAGAGAATCAAACTTGCAATTCCTTTGAGACATAGAAATCTAAGCAACTAATTTCCAAAATGATTTTCCATTTTCATCAATTTTTCTCAAGATTCCTTCCCTTGTTAGTTTTTCTAAATGATGCTTCACATTGTACGCTGCGGCTGTCCAAAGATTTTCTGGTGTAGCTTTGTAAACTATATTAACAATATCCATTTCATTGAATGTTTTCATTAAGTTCGTTCGAAAAACTTCAATAATATCCTGCTCGCGTTGATTACGGTGATCAATATAAAACTGCACTTTTTCTCTCGGTTTCTATTGAAAGGTTTGTTAGACAATTTATTTGTGTATTTACATTTCACCATACAAGGATAACGTTTCCGTGCCCTGGATAGATAACTTTTGGGTCGATTTTCAAAATTTTCTCCAAGCTTTTCATATAATCAAACAAATCCTCAAAGACAGCGGTTCCTTCTCCTAAAATAATTTTAATCCGTTAATTATTTCACGTATGACTGAATTTTATGCATTCAAGATCTCACAGAATTTTTGGTGGATTATTATATTTGGTATGATTGTACGTGTTTCACAGTTTATGGAAAATGGTAAGTTTACGTGATTTTCTGAAATAATGATTCCCTTCATTTAATTTCTTTCCCTTATAATCCACAATTTTGGATAAGTTAAATGTGCATTGAATATCCTACCTAACACACAATCCCCACTAAATACCGAAGCACCCATAGTGAATATTGTATGGTCAGTAGTATGTCCTGGAGTATGGACTGATTTGAGGACGGCTCCATCTACTGAAAACAATTGGTTGTCTTCCATCTCAGAAACAGAGATATTCCTGGGTATTGCGGCACATCTTTCGTTACATTCCGTTCTCGGGAACTTCCAAACTTTGCAGTCTAAAAACAAAGTTACTAATCTTAAAACCTAGCAGACCACATTCATACCATCTCCTTCAAGCAGACTTAATACACCCTTAACGCCGCCAACATGGTCATGATGCCAATGGGTAAGTAAAATAGTATCAATTGTAGCATTTTCCGTATCAAGAACGTTTTTCAAGTTTTCTAAGTAGTTTGGTACGTCTGGATCTCCAGTATCAATTAATATTCGTCTACAGAAAGTGAAATAATTAATTGAATCAATATTCCATAATGATAGATACAAACTTTCTGCCGGTGCCTAACAAATAAGTATTTGTACCCTGAAGGGTCATTGGTCCTGGATTACATCCTAATATGCGAATTATTTTCGGCGACAGTCGAGTTACAACTGGTATAAAGGGAAGAATCGTCGCACTCATTTCAAGTTTTTACAAATTTTACTAATCCTGTCAAATTGTCGGAAAATTGTAACCTACAAAATTATAAAGCTCAACTGATGCAATGGAACACGTCGAAAGTACGAACAATGTCAATTATATGTGTGCTTTATTTAAAAAGTAGATATGGTTATCGCAGAACCTTGTTCATTTTAAACAAATTTAGTTAATTGTTCAATTTCAAAAGTGAACTACTAGGACGGGTTTAAGTTTTTAATTCGAAGTGTCTTTGAATCAGTTACAACCACTGACGAAGGAAGCCCATACTTTTGAACTATTGCAGAAATCTTTTCATCAAACAAGTGTAATCTTTGCTGTGTTTCTGTATAAACATTTGACACTACCTCGCAACTTTCCTTAAATTCATGGAATGTTTTTGATATATGGTCCAGAGCTTGGCGTTTTTCTACTATAATATCGGCTTCATTTCCTTGATGGTGATAATCATACTTGCTGACTATGAATGAAACGGACTGCCGTAGTTTCTTGACCGACAGATCAACTTCATTTGCATGGTCCCTCAGATCTTCGAGCATGGTTGATTATACCCTAAGAATAAGTCATACTTGATAGGCAACTATAGTTGTATAATTTCTACCTTATACCCTTAGATCAGAAAGCACAGGATATTACACGATAACAGTTATGCGTGGAATTTCACCGCAACCTAATTCCGGTGACAGCTCAAGAACTGGAACTGGATCTAGTCGTTATTCGCAGTTTCAGTTCCTAGTTTGTCAGCAAATCAACAGGATTTTTACGGTTTATTGGCCTCAGAACTGAAAATTGGGTTGTTGTTTCAGCTTCAATTCTGGAAACAGAAATTGCTGGTAGTAGGTCTTTCCGCGTACCCGAAAATCTTACTGCTTTTACTACTTTTTACTGCATTTGAGTATTTTGCGTTTTCGTTTCAGAGAACATTGGGAGAAGTATAAGAGAATTGCTCGCGCAAGCATTTCTTCTCCGTACTACTCTTTACAGCAAAAATTTGGTGTAGTAAAAAGTTAAAAAATTGTCAAATGCATGTATTTGATATATGAATTACTTTGATTTTAAATTTGTTTTTAAATAGGCATTTTGTAAATTTGTTAGTAAATTAACTATTAGTAACTAATAAATTATAGATTTTATATATATGTGTTAAAATTTTTTATATGTGATGTATTTTTATGTATAATCCATATCAAAATTTGACAGTTTTACTAGAAGTTACTGCAATTCCGTTTCCTTACTATATTCAGTTTTTCGCTCCCACTGTGAGAGTTACGCTCTTAAGGTGCCTACAGACGATCATAGAAAAATATGTCATATTATAGGACATATTTGTGTCATGTCAGATCTATGACATATTATATGATGAACTGTACACACACGTTTTTGAAAATATGACGAAAAATATGATGTTAGTTTTCAATGATGAATAAATATGACAAAGCGATTTTTGCTGTACACACGACACAATTTCATATGACATATATTTCTAATGTTCTGTGAAGTTGTCAAACGCTTATTGTATTTCAAGATTGTATCGAAGATTGTATTTCAAATACAAATGTTGGGTCCCATAGGCAACGGTGGATTTCCATTAACGAAATAAGCCTATTTACTTTCTCTTTGGTCCACATTTTGATTAGATTGCACGGTGGTTTTACTACTGAACTTGTCAGGTGTCGAGTTCCTACTTTTATATCACTACTCACTTCCATTGATTGCCAGGAAAATCCAATGGATTTGTATGATTTCATGAATTTCATATTCATTGAATTGTCCTGGCATCTGGGAATTCCAACGTATATTAATGAATAGTAGAAAAATTAAAGAATGTTTTATAAAAATTAATATATTTGAACAAGAGTTCAAGGTATCTGGTTAAGGGTTGAACTAAATGTTCCCTCCCATCAATATTTTACATAAAAGATGAAACCGAAAATTTAAAATTTTTCTGATCCTTCAAGTGTTTTTCCTTATTACCACACTCCTTTTTATTTACCAAGAAATTACCTGATGCATGACAATAATATAGTTTTGTCACACAAAGAAATATTGAAGTGAAAAACTATTTCCAAAAGACAGATAAAATTTGAAACTGGCGCTTCTTTTCATTATATATTTTCGTCATACTTTTCTTTTCCATCGAAAATGGAAAATAAAAATATGACAAATTTATATGATGAACCGTCCACACGATCGTATAATATGAAATATTTTTATGTCATATAAATGATGAAACATCATAGAAATGTGTCATATTTTTTCGTCATATGCCGTGTGTACAGCTTCATCATATTTTTTCGTCATATATATGATGAAACATCATAGAAATATGATCGTCTGTAGGAACCTTTAGTAGCAAAACTTGAGAGAATACTGATATTTACTCCAAAAGTACAGGAACAGACCTATTGCTACTATCACTACACTGCACTTAATTTTATTTTATTCTCAACAAATTAGCTCGTTTTTCCACAAAAGCACTGTAAAATTGTGTTGATAACACTGCTTGCCGAAGGAGCAAATGCAAAGTTTGTAGATCTGCTCAGCGATGGACTCACCTAGGAATGTTCAATAGTTTTTAAACTGTGAACAAACTGTGTGAAAAGAAATGGTGTTGTCTAAAGGACAGACAATGGGATCCTGAAATAAATCAATAACATTGAACAAGAGGACAACGGTGCATTCATGTGATAGACAGATCGGTAAGACTCGATTGGGTAGTATCGATCAACACGAAGTTCAGGGACATATTCCTGGGAAAGTAGGCAAGCTAAACTGAAAAATTACTAGTAGCCGTGTTTTATTATGCACTGATCTATATGGCTCTGGCTCAGTATAATAAAACGCGATGGATCATTGTTTCCGGAGGTTGGCAGCAATGTGACTTTCGACAAGTCACTTGTAAACAGCTGTCTGTGAATTTAAAAGTGTTTTTAAAAATTTTATAGTTTGAAATGGATTATAGTGAACTTCCAAGTGTCGGAATATCCGTTGTGATTTGATATGATATAGCATATTTGTAAGTAAACATATCTTATGTAAATCCTCTAACCGGTTAATTTTAGAGCATTATTCTTTGGATAGTCTGAAGAACAAAGAAAACATGCAATTTCTGGAACATGTCGAACGCTTTTCATCAATGCAGGTAAACTATAACTCCAAATAAAGTATTAAATTTAATGTTAAATATCTTTTAGAAGCTAGGAGAATAGGCAAATCAATTATGTATGTGCAACAAACAGGACCCATGGTTTCATCATCAACCTCGAGAGAAGATACTAATGAGGAATCTGAAGCAGAAATGGGAGATGTGGAAAAATGAACATGAAAACCTCTGAAAATGTAGATAGGGATAAAGAAGACAGCATAACTGAACAACCTTCGAAGAAGCCTATTTACATTTCGAATTATAATTACAATAAAAAAAATTAATTCAATTTTATATGATATTTTCGATATATAAAAGATTTATTTTTTCAACAATTTGTAACATTTGTCGCGGCAACAAGTTCTGGACAGTTTGTACTCAAACTTGACTCCCTAGCCGTGTTTTATTATGCACAAGATCCATATGGATCATAATATGACGAAAACTATGATGTAAATTTTCAATGATGAAAAAATATGACAAAACGATTTTTGCTGTACACACGACACAATTTAATATGACATGTATTTCTCATATTGTGCGTTGTTCGAAGTTGTCAAACACAAATTGTATTTCATGAATAATATAAGTGAGCAAATTGCAGATAAAATGAGTGATGAATATAAAATTGTTTGAAAATTATAAATAAAATATAAAAATTATAATTTATCTTCTCGATCACCATCCTCCTTTTTATTTGCAAAGTAATTACATGCTGCATAAATATTACTTAGTTTCGTCACAGACAGAAAAATTGAACCCCAAAACTATTTCCAAAACAAACATTCAAAATTTGAAACTGCCGCCATTTTTCATAATATATTTTCATCAAAGATTTCTTTTCCATCGAAAATGGAAAAGAAAAACATGATATATTTATATGTCATATATATGGGGAACTGTTTACACGATCAAATAATATGATATATTTCTATGTCATATATATGATGAAATATCATAGAAATATGTCATATTTTTTCGTCATATTCCGTGTGTACAGCTTCATCATATTTTTTCGTCATATATATGATAAAACATCATAGAAATATGATCGTCTGTAGGCACCTTTATAGTCAAGGATAATGGATAAGTTATGACAGAACCTAAAAGGTTCGAAAGATCTCTTCTTTATTGTGTTCGGATCACTGGCAATACGTTCTTTTTCTTCAAGAGTTTTCTTGTGCTCTTCCGGTTTCGCCGGGATGTATGGTTGACAAATCCATGGTGGTAGTGATAAGTTATAAATTGAATGTTGCAGTTAGATAATTATTTCCAATAAAAGTTCCTTCGTGGAACGGCTCATACTTTTCTCTCAATTTGCGTACAACGTCCCGAAACTCATGGGGCTTCCCAAAAACAGCAACATTTTCTCTAATATCTGCATTCGATTTCAGATTGAATCTATAATTGTAATCGATGTACAAATTCACATTTCAATTGAATCATTTTAGTTCACTTACAAATAGTGAAACAATTTAAAATAGATGTCCTCGAATATATGAAATTGGACATTTGTGTGTGTCAACAAAATTCAATTCATCAGCTACTCCCCATCTTACGGCATTAATGCCTTCGAAAATAGCTGGATTATGTAAATTGCCCTCAGCAGACATGACTCCTTGAACATTTGTTTTTTCCCAAGACATTACATTTAATCCTTTTCCTCCAAAACATATCTTCCATGTTATTAGAACTTTCAGATTTATTGAAAGAGTTTGAAATGAAATAGCGTAAGTAATGAATAGATCAAATCAAGGGAATAGCTTTTAAACCTATTTTACGAAGAAGATCCCACTCGTCTTAAACAAAAGCACTATAACCTCTCAGTTTTGCAATAGCGTGTGGACACCAAGATTGAAATTGATATCAATTTCATGTCAAAACAACGATTTTGACATTGAAATTTCCAATTCGCTTATCTTGAAAATAAAAATCTGGCAGAAGTTAAAAGTACAACCTAAAAAGTGAGTAACTCGCGAAATAAAAAATGGTTCAATCAAATTGAGCCCGATAGCTACCAAGATCACGTGTTGTTGGAATACACTAAAAAAATCTAGTACATTCGTTAGCTGTATGGATCTCGTGCATTATAAAACACGGCTGGTGATTGCTACTTTGGTAACATTCTAATAGTAACATAGACTAGGTTGAAACTACCCAAACTTTTTCCAGTTTCACCAATTTACCTTGACAGACTACATCCTTTTTTTTTGCCAACGAAAATGGATATCGAAATGAAGGTGGAGTTGCTTTTAATTGAAAAAAAAAAAACAATTATATATAACTATTGATTTATTTATTTCTTTGTTATTATATTATTTATTGACTAATATTATCAATACCTAATAATTGTCACTCAATTCATTTTGGTAGCTATTATAAAGCTGAATATCTGATATTGACGTGAAATATGGAGTTGACAAGTTGGCAACAGGCAACAATTAGGCCGTCCGCACACGGAGCTACCGAAAAGAAACTGATTAGTGACTCGAATTTGTAACAAGTTTCCTTTGAGACGCTTTGCATATAAACAAATGGGACGCCGCACACGGCGATACTGGTTGCAAACTTGTTTGTGATTCCTGGAAACTGGTTTGTAATCAGTCACCAGCGGACTTGCATGTCGAGTCACTTACGAAAAAGTTTGCTACATTTTTGCTTTGAAAAAAGTGCAGAATCAGGAATTGAACATTTTGCTTGCCGCGGAAGTTGAAAAACGGCCTGTTGACTATAGTTTGCAGCTTAGATGGTATTAAGAACGACCTGAACAGTAATTTGAGTAATTTGATTGAGTTTTGAGGGTAATTTTAGTTTTGGATGAGTAGCTTCGTGCGCGGAGCCTGGTCGCTAACCAGTCAGGAACTGGTTTGTAACGCAAGTTACCAACCAGTTTAGTTTGTTTTTAGTAGCTTCGTGTGCGGAAGGCCTTACATCCATCAAATCTTGTTTCCAGAAATTAAATTGAAACAACGAATGACTGCCCAGTTCTGAGGCATAAACCATGAAAATCCTGTTCAGTTGCTGACAGACTACGAACTGAAACTGCGAATAACGACTAAGCCCTGTTCCGGATCTGTAGTCTGTCACCGGTATAAGGTCTGTCACTAGGTTCGTGGCAACCATTAAGAAAACTGATTGTGAGGTGATTTGCTTGGAATATTCACAATCAGCTTGAATCATCAGACTGAGCACATCGACGAGGGTGATATCCCAAACCAGATGAGGTAACTTGCCATGCAACTTCCCAGGAATAACAAGGCTTGACCTGAATTTGTGTAAGATCTGGCTGAAGGTCACGGGTAGCCTTCCAAACTCTTAGTGTTACCTGCTTTGAGCTAAATCCTCTCTTACCCTTTGATGCGGTATCACAACAAAACTACTTTCCTGTCAAAGTCACTATTAGTATGTAAAATTTTACAGCAATTGATCAAACGGTCTAGGAGGAGTTTTGTTTCAAAGGTTTGATAATTCGTCGACGCATAAGAGATTTGTTCGCTCAGCTCAATCAAATAAATATTCAAAAAAAACAGCTCACTAAATTTATTAAATAAACTTTAGTTGTAACTCAGTTTCATTTAATTCAATAACAAATAAATGTAATATCATCCCAAATATGAAAATTTTCTCTGAGTACTTTAAGCAAAAATTTGTATGTGAAAGATTGATGCGTTATATTTATTGTCTCCTTATGTTATTTTCAACGTATAACGAAGGTCCAACCAAGAAGAAACAGTATGTATTTGAACAACTACCTGCGAAAGCGTTAGATTTCATAGCGTTACAATGCCGAAACATTTATGGTGCTGAGGTTCTTCTAGACAAAAGAGTACGAGGCCGACGTTTTTGTAAAAACTCTTGAGCATATGTTTTTGTTTCATAAGGGTTACTTTTGACATTATGCTTCTTCTTACGAGATTTTCTGTTAAGTAGTTCATTGGATGTACGGCCGCTTCTCTTCGAACTTTTCTTGCGAGATTTTTTGATCTTCTTTAGGTCGCTATGCCTTCTAGTTTTTAGACCTGCTTTGAGTGTAATTTCCTTAAGAGCTTCTTTTTCAGCTTCCTTGAACTACATAGAATATTAACTTCTGAAAAATTTGAAAATAAAGGTAATACATTCGCGTAAGTAATTACCATGATAAGCTTCCGACGTTTATCTCGCTTGGCTAAAAAGACAACCCATGCGGCGTAAACTAACATTATAGATGCCGGAACAAGAATACTCGCAAGAACAGCAGTTTTCCGTATCCATGCATGATATATTGCTAAAAGTATTACGAGAGTTGCAACCCCCACAGCGATAACACGTCCTGTTGCTTTCCGTTCTTCCTATTAGTATATAAAACAATTGTATTAACTTCAAAAATTCTTTAAACCTTCGTAATTTGTTGCGTTGAAAATATAATTTTTTTTTATTTTTTCATATTCCTCGATGTGACAAAAGGTAGGTCGATCCCTATGAATGTGGTAGTCAGAAAGTCTGGTTCATGGCTTGTACTACTACAGAGGGTTTTGAGCACAAATCAAAAACACAATCATAAGATATCACTTTTGTTTAACTTTCGTGAGAGAAGGTTTTGAATATGTGTTTCACGATTTTCGTAAATATGATACAATATTTAGTGTATTGTATAAATACAAAAAAATATGATCTAGATGGATTCTTTAGCATATAATTTATATTAACTGAAAGATCCATAAACATGGTTAAAATCCAAAAAACTAGTGCATCGCTATCGAGTGCAATGGTATAAATTAAACCCACTTATAATCGAGTGCATAGATATAGGTATGGGATTTGGCAGTTTTACACCACTCGATGGCAGCAAGTAGACACAGCTATTATTGGTTGATTGTTCCAATCATAACGAAACATAGGTTTTACACACCAAATTTTTATTAAAATTCAATCATAATAGATATTACATAAAAGGCCTTAAACTCAGAAAACAGTTTATGTTTTAAACTTTAAATACAGGAAATAAAAATTTTTGTGGCCTGATTATGTATGATCGACTTGCTACGGTAATAAATTTCATTTTTTTTCAAGTATTTTTCAATGTTACTTTAAATTCTTTATTTATATCTTAAAAAGTTTCCAAATAACTAAAACTAACAAAAGTTTTTAAAGTACAATTGGCAGAAATTATTTATTAAAAAACTCAGTGTTATCAATTCGTTATGTATTTGATAATTGCATTCTTGGTAAACGCAACTAAAAGAAGATGTGTCTGTTGCCATAACAAGGTAACACATTTCAATGGCTAAGATGAAATCAAAAAAGTGAGGTAATTACATTTATAGTGTTATACCGCGTTTACACCGACCAAAATCTAGTAGATTTCGCGAGATGATTTGATAAATCTCCTCGCCCGTTTACACCGCCAGTGAGGAGATCTAATTTGACACTTCGACATTTTTCATCTGAAATTGTAGTTTTTTTTGGTTCTGTTTTGCTTCAAATCTATTACAAAACTATTTTGGACAATAGTCCATGCCTTCCATTGCCTCTATTGATTCTTTTTTTATTAAATAAATTTAAAATTTTATGTAAATTTTCAAAATCAAAAACCGCGCCACATAATGAAATTAAACATCGCGCACAACAACCAATTGAACTCACTTCGGATACGTCGAAAGAGTACTAAATTGTACTAAAGGACGTAAAATGGCAAAAATGATCACCAGTAGATGGTGCCACTGAGGTGATTAAGTGTGGATTTCGAATTAATCTACTCCCGAGAAGATTTCGAAAATGTATGGTAAAACTTGGCGGTTTCAGCAAGATTTCGGGCTAAATCTTCTCAAGTCGCTTAATCTACTAGATTTCGGTCGGGGACGGAGTAGATTAAGCGACTTGAGAAGATTTAACCCGAAATATTGCTGAAACATCCAAGATTTACCATACATTTTCGAAATCTTCTCGGGAGTAGATTTATTCGAAATCTGCACTAAATCACGTCAGTGGCACCATCTAGTGGTGATCATTTGTGCTATTTTACGTCCTTTAGCACAATTTAGTACTCTTTCGACGTATCCGAAGTGAGTTCAATTGGTTGTTGTGCGCGATGTTTAATTTCATTATGTGGCGCGATTCTTGATTTTGAAAATTCAATTTAGTTTTAATAAAAAAAAATTCAAAAGAAGCAAGGGGAGGCATGAACTATTGTCCAAGATAGTTTTGTAATAGATATGAAGCAAAACAGAACCACAAAACACTACAATTTCACATGAAAAATGTCGAACTGTCAAACTAAATCTCCTCACTGGCGGTGTAAACGGGCAAGGAGATTTATCAAATCATCTCACGAAATCTACTAGATTTCGGTCGGTGTAAACGCGGTATTATATCCGGTCTAAAATTTTCAACTGGGTTTCCTTATTATCTACATATATGTTTGGGCACATCTAATTGCGTCTATCGAGGAGTTGCGACTGTCGAGGGTTGTAATTATAGAGATTATATTGTATATCCTAACCTTAACTTATATTAAGTAATTCGTATATAATTTTCTATTGCGGAAGAATTCAGTTAATTAATCAATGCTGCGATAATTATTCCTTTGCAATAATTCATATTCTTAATTGGAAGTACTAACACTTTCCCCCTGAACGGGTCACGTAGTATGAGTACGTTCCCTTACTAATTCAATAACTTATTCAGTGGAGTCACCACTTGTGACTCAAGGAATATTAAGTCACTTGAAGTCATGAGTTCGTGACTGATTGCTTACTGTAGCACAGACTGCAAGGACTTTCCGAACTAGGGAATTAGTCATGCATCTTATGATAATGGCATAAGAAGAAACAGGATATATTGGATTGGTAGTCCCTCCGCACGCGGACAATTCGAATGACAAGAAATTTAATACGTATAGAACAATCGCTTGAAAAAATTATCTTACGTTTTAAAATTAAAATTATTGTGTACTGTAATGGAATTTATCAAAATCAAAGCTAAGACTGTTTCTCACAAGTCCTCATTATTGACTACTTAACTTTCTTATAAATGAAAAATAGATGAATATTTTACTTATTCATAGGGAATAAGCTTGTTTTAACTTTTGTGTGTGAGGGGGTTTATTCCGGTCGTCGATAGCGAATTCTGCTATTTTCCATAGCATTTTTGTTGTTTTTTCGAAAAGACAACAAAAATGCTATGGGAAACAGCAGGTTGTCAAGATAGAAGAATCTGCTATGGGCAACCAGAATATACCCGATTGTGTCGTATAATTCAAAATACAACATTGCTGAAAAACGCAGCAAAATATCCATAAACAAACAGTAAGTAAGTATGGAATTTTTTCCTTTTTTAGCAGTTAGAAGTTTTGGAAAAAATTTTAACGATACTCTAACGAAATTCATAACAAACCCTAGCATTTTGGTCTTTGAAAACAGCATCCATCTCCAAGTCAACGAAATTCATATCCCCCACAACACTTAGTTTTCTCGCACTCATTCGCACTTAGAACTTACAGCATAATCCAAAATAATAAAATATTTGTGTTTCTAACATAAACTTATGTTTACAAGGATATTTTAGTTGTACTAAGTAAGTTTTTTATGAAATCATTGCGTTCTTAAACCACGTATTGGTACTCAACTGAACAAAATATTTTGTGAATTTCCTAGTCTGCCGATCAGCTAATTTCAACGAAATTTGTTTATATTGAAATCTCAATTTATCGATTATACCATATGTGAATTCATTACGGAGCACATGAATCGGATGCACAAAAAATTCTCATTTTAAACACAAAAAATCTGCTTGTAACCCAATGACTAGAGCAGAGCGGCTTTGAAATCAAATGTTCAAAAGTTTACAGAATTTCAAGACAGTTGTAAGGTCATTATTCCCGAAACATCGTCTTATTCCTTAACGGTCATTGGTATAAGTGGTCAACTAAAAACAAGCAGAACCGGAAGCGCATTGCTGTGGCTTCGTTGCTACAATACGGTGAAATAATTTTATTCTAATATTTGTAATACAGTCAAATCAATGTTCACTAAAGTTCCATTTACACGATCATATTCGTTTTAGTTTAAGTCTCCGTTTCACTTGAGATATCAGTTCAACTGACATGTAACATACATAAATGGCAAAACTAAAACGGAAAATTGAAAATGAGACCGAAACTGCAACTGATGAAATTCGCATTAGTTTCAGTTTCAGTTCTGCGAAAATGACGAGTAAATGAATGCGTCGCTCATATCAGTTGAAGCTGAAATGTCTACAAAGAACGGCTACGCAGGCACGTTTGAAACCTTTTATGTTGTCGCAACCAAAATGAAAACTGAACTAAAGGGAGATCGTTCGTGTAAACGACAACGACTTTTCACAGAACTGACGTCTGAACTGAAAATGAAGCGGGTATGATCGTCTAAAAGGGGCTTAATTAAGATTAAAACGTTTTAGCTGATTTAAAAACCTTCGGGATTGATAATGAAACATTACGTCAACTTTAAAAAAGGTTCGGTAAATCTTTACCGAAGAAAAGGAGAGAGAGGAGATAGAATTTGTTAATCTCAGATATGACTATAGTATGCATTAATGAATCATTTACTAAGTATTATATAAAACAACATATAAGTAGTGTTTGAGGATATGCGTCACAATGGTTCTGCCAAATTGTCGACGGCTTCCTATCTGAAATTAAATAAAGAAAAAAACCCTTTGCGGTCGTGTAAAGAGGACCTTTACTCTTAGTTTGTAATGAATCAGCTGGACATGGTCGGCAAAGTGTTGGGGACACATCCCTGGAAGGGTAGGCAAGCACAACTGAAAGTTCACTAGTGGTTGCTACTTGGATAATTTGCTAGTGACGCTTTCTAAAGTCTTAGCAACCATCTAGATAAACTGGCTGTGGGGTGATTTGATAGTTCAGAATCACAATCTGATTGAATCATAAGTCTGAGTACATCATCGAGGGTGATGTGTCAGACTAAGTGGGGTGCTTGCCATGCACCACAGAAAACTATGTAAAACCTGGCTGAAGATCACGGAGAGTCTTCCAAGGTCTTAGTGTCTCCAACGTTGATGAATTCGTTTCTTACTCTTTGACGTAGGCAAATCACAACACACTATCGCACTTAGACTTCAGTTACTGATTTTATGTAGAATCTGTGGAATACTTCACTAATTTGTAGCTCATGAATAATTTTAAAGGATAGTTCAAAATTGTTCTTTGGTTTAACTTGAACTGAGGACATTATGTTCAAAAGTTGGAAATTCCCTCACTCCTCGTTTGTTTTTCACACATCCCCACTCCCGCATCACTAACATCACACATGCCAAATCGCAACATGCCCTGACCGGCTTACTTGATAACAAAGAATCGATCCTCAAAACAAAAGCAAAACACACTTGGGAAAACAACGAATCTTTAGGACGAAAGGAAAGGAACCGACCCGATGACACCGAAGGACAAAGGAAAAACCGATGACTCAATCACAACAATAGCCGTGTTTTTTATTCTGATCCGGATCAAGTTGTGAATAAAAAACGCTACGTATAATTTTTCAGACTTTCAAAAATTAAAACTTTAAATTAAAATTGTAAAGCTAAATTTTCAGTAGAATGTATAAATCTTATTTCATCCTGTCCATATTTATTAATATATAATGCATTTTTTCTGGTTTTGACAACACTAGAGAAAAATTTTACACGGAACGAAACGGAATGAAACGATTTTCGTTGATCCGAAAAATTGATCCAACTCTCAGTCTGGATCATCGTTGTTGTTGCAATTGCGTGCTATGCATTTGATCTGATCCGAACCAAATGTAATAAAAAACACGGCTAATATTTCCATACGACCAAATTTTACAAGGAAAACGAAAGGGGTTGCTTACGAATGAGATTCGATGATCGATTTATTGTATTCTTCTAACAAGTAGCTTTTTTTGCGACTTGCTATCGAGTACAAATGTGAAACTGTAAAAAAGACAAAGACACCTTTCATATTTTTATTTCCCCCAAAAATGTTTAGGAAGATATTTTTACAGTCCTCCTATACCAGTCCCAATACGAATCGTGTACTCCACTTGAGCGTCGCAACACGAATCACAACTTTCATTTGCACTCGATAGCTCAACACTCTTACGAACTTCACTTGACATTCGAGTGAATTTCAATCATTGAATTAATAACTAAAGCTAGCATCAGACTGCATGACAGGTGCCATATATATGGCAATATTTAACATGGAACCAATTTCCGCCATGCAGCCAGTATGGCATAAAGGGATTTAAGTGTTATCATACTTTATGGGAGAGTTGCCATATTTTCACATGACACTTGCTGATGTCATGCTAGTTCACGTAATACGCATGACATGCCATATCATACTGCATGGCAAAGCAGGTCATGTAAAAATATGTCACGCTGTAAAATAGAGTAATGTACAATATGTGTTGCTGGCATTTTGATGAATTAGTCAGCTACGAACAGCCGATCAGTGAACTGCAACTGCTATATTTAATTTTAATAATCTACATTGTTGATGTACATTGGTACAATTTTAATTTTTCTAAATAGTTATTGGTCGATTTTTACATTCCCTCAAAATATACTAAAATGACTAGCAAAAATCGAAAGTGTCTCGCTATTATTTTAGCAACATGCGTGCTTGAGGAAGAGAGAGTTCGTGGAAATGCTAGCAATTTACGGGGAAAAACCATTATATAAATTTGTTTCATTTTAACTATATACTTGCATGAACGTATATTGTGTGAACAATTTCTTAGCTTTAATTAAAGAATCCAAACGAAGGACCTCTTTCGAGCAGTTCATGTTAAGTGAAAATAAATTTCTCTGTTGCTGATATATGTGCGATTGAATGTGAAAGTTCATCGGTCATTGTTCATTATTGCTTATTGAAATTTGAAAACTTTGACAACGGAAGCTCCTACTGGCAGAAAACTCAAGCGAAAATAAAACTAAACTAAACGACTGAAAACAACGAATATGTCGTTAATAATCGGGGCAATTCTGTGGGCACTTAACAGATTCTGTTAATTTGACAGCCCATGTAATTTGTTCTTGGATTTCTAAAAGTTTAGTTACGGTCGAAATTGGTATTCTGGGTGCCAAAAGTTAACGGGTTTTTGTTAAAAATCCATTAACGTAACAGGCCCGAAATTCTTCAACTTAAACGTAAAAAGTTTTTTGTTAAGAAAGTTGAGAGATTTGGAACAGAACCGGTTTCGTTACAGATTTGAGAGCAAATTTTGGCCAGAATACCAACTTAAGGAATTCTGTTAGAAACCAAATCTTTTAACTTTCTTAACAGAAATCTGTTAGCTTAAAAAAGGTGGCCAGAATCGCCTCGAATATGTTTTTTAGAACTTCAAACTGCCAATTCACGAACGAAACGAGTGCCATATGGAAATTATATGCCAAATCGGGATTTTGTGAGGTGCCATATGAAAATATGCTGCCATACGCGTAGTTTCGCATGGTACATTGTGTAAGGATTTTTCGTGTTTTTGATCAATGCTCATAGAACTAGAGTTAGTTGGACGTTCAAAGAGGTACTCAAAGTGTAATGGTACATACGGTTTATTTCTTTGTCTACGACTGTTACATTATCTTGAAAGTTCTCATATAGTTTGTTTAAAAGGTGTTAGGGAAAAAATACATGTTCTTAGGCGGAGGCTTGCTTGCTCCATTCTCTGTTCGGTCTTGCTTTATTCTCTCTTCTTCTGATCTCTCGATGATCGATGATGTTGCTTCCATAATTGACGTTCGATTTTCGAGTAGTTGCATCATGTGGTTTTCATTCTGATGAACCTGTTCAATTGCGTCCTTTACTTCCGTGGCTTAATTCTCATCTATGATTCCAAATAGCTTCCTGGCAACTGTACCAATGCCGTTAATTAGTCAACGCCTTGCTCTAGATAATTGTCGAGGACCATGAGGCGACAGCAGCAATCCGTTGACTTGGTGAATTTCGCGAAGGATGTGTTCGTGCTGTTTCAATTGTAGTGAGCATATTCCAATAGGAGCTCATATTGTAATAAATGATTCATTTCCATTCATGTGAGGTTAGGCGGGCATGCCCCAAATTTTCGTAGTATATCCCTGCTTGATTAGTGAAGGGAACTATCTGCACATATTGGCTATCGTCCGCAGCTGACGCTGAATAAGGTAGCAGGAGGCATGTTAACAGTAAGGCGCCGATTGCCCCCAAAATGGAACGTTTCTTCTCCTTTGGCCGGTCATCCTTGCCGTCTCGCAATTCCCGCTTGCTTGTTGAACTTGAATCGTTTGGATCGTCATCGGTTTCAAAGGGAAGCGGGCACAGATTATGAATTGCACGCGTGAACGTCCGAGATGCGGTTCGAACTTCCACCACTCTAATTTTGCTGTCTTTTCCGTGTTGGACGCTTATAACTCGTCTAATCGCCATCTTAAGGGGGGTAGATTGTCATCCTTTATTATTACCATGGTCCCAAATTTGATATTGGGACTTTTCTTAGTCCACTTGACTCGATTTCTGCGACCACCGTTGTTAATTCCTCAAAGGTTAATGAAGCAGGTGCGACGGTTTTGTAAAGCAAGTGCTTAAATGAATTTACTCCAGCTTCCCAGAGATCACCGGAATGTGGCGCTCTCGGTGGATTAAAGTGACATTGTATGCGCCGATTTGCACACTCTACCGCAATTTTTGGCTTGGCTTCCTTCTCTTGCAACATCTTTGCGATCTCATCTAGCTTATTACTGGCGCCTACAAAATTTGTAGCGTTGTCGCAGTAGATATCCCGGAATATTCCTCGTCTGGCCGTAAATCGCTTGAACGCTCCTATGAATGCTACTGTTGTATGGTTCGAAACTACTTCTAAGTGGACCGTATTAGTAGCAAAACAACAGAATACTGCTACATAGGACTTGTGTGGTCTCTGTAGTGGATTGTAGTGTGTCCATATAGGACCACAGAAATCGACTCCTGTTGTTATGAATGGTCGCCCTGGTAAAACTCTTGTTCATGGAAGACATCCCATGAGTTGTTTCATTAATTGAGGCTTGGGTCGGACATTGCACACAATGATTTACAACCGACCTAACCAAGGCTCGGGCCTGCAAGATCCAAAAACGTTGCCGTGATATGGCCATCAGTGTTTGATGTCCAGCATGTAAGTTTTGCTGGTGTAACTGATTTAGTTGAAGTTTGCACAAGGTATGGTTTCCATATAGAAGAAGGGGATGTTTTGCTTCGTATGCAATTTCGGCTGCCTGTAATCGTCCTCCTTCTCTTAACAAACTGTTCCCATCAAGAAACGGTGCAAGTCTGGCGTGCCGACTAGAACACTTTACTGCTCCTCGTTTTCTCAGCTCTTCTCTATCAGCTTGAAAGCTAGAAGCTTGTGTAGCTCTCACGATAGTATGTAGTGCCTCGTCAAATTCCCCGACTTGCAGAAAGTCACTGAATTTTTTCTTCAGTAGCTCCCTTTTATGAATTTTGATGCTTCATAACACATATGCTACTACACGCTGCAGTTTCACAAATGAATTCCCGTGGTTGATTCCGGAGACGAATTCTAATGTCATATCTGTAATGCCACTTGTTAGAACAACCCCTTCTTCCGCAGGTATCCTTGAGACCTCAAAGTTGGTATCAGGCCACTCCGACTCTGGTGCCTTAAGGAATGCAGGACCACAAAACCAGAGCTCGGAGTCTCTTAACAGTTGTGGGGTGCAGCCTCTGGAAACCATGTCCGCAGGATTTAATTTTGTATTGATATACTTCCACTGGTCTGATGATGAAACTTCCTGGATTTGTGATTTGTGATAAGACGATGGTCGATTCGGACCAGGAGGTGATGCTCGTGAATTTCATGGTCATGGTATGGAGTGCCTTCTGAACTAATTGTGTGGCTAACTTGGCGGCACATAGCTCAAGCCTGGGCAATGTGACGAATTTTCTGGGCGCGACTCGTGACTTGGCACATAATAATTTCACCTCGATATTGCCATCATGGTCCTTCGATCTAACTTAAACCGCTGTTCCATAGGCTCGTTCGCTAGCATTCGCGAAGGCATGAAGTTTCACTAGTGGAGCAAATGGTGCTATGACTGCATATATGCTAACCGTGAGGTCGTTCAGGAAGCGTAAATTGGCGCGAAAATCAAGTCAGGCAGTTGGTCGTCCCAATCCAGCTCCATTTACCATAGTTGCTGCATGAAGATTTTACCCATTACAACGACCGGGTTGACTAAGACCAGTGGATCATACAGCTGCGCAATTCCTGATAATATAGTCCTTTTGGAAACCATGGCCCTGTCTGGCCAACTTATTATGTATTTGAAACAGTCACGTCTTGGTTCCCATGATAAGTCTAGATTTTTGATGTGCTCGTTGTCAATGCTTGAAAAATCAATTTGTGTTTCCAAGTCTTTTCGCGGAATACATTCCAAAATAGTGGGATGATTAGCACACCACTTCCTCAGTTTAAATCCTCCGGCCTTCATCATCTTGTTTAATTCTTCCTGGAAATTCTTGATTTGGTTAAGGCTGTCGTGACCGGTTATAATATCGTCCACTTAAAAATCTCTTATTCAATTCCTTCGTCTGTGGCTAACTGTTGTAAGCATCTAGTAGTCAAAAATTGAGCCGCCTTTGTGCTGTAGGTAACGGCTGGAACACCTTCATCGGATCGTTGGAACTATCTCTCCACAGAATAAGTGCAAATTCCTATCGTCCTTGTTTAGTATGATCAGGGAGGCTGTATACCCAGTTGAATATGATGAGGTTAGATAAATAGGTTAGGTTGATTAATTAGCGTAAGATTATTTATCTTTCTAGGAATTGTTGAGTCTCGATAAGGTCGCGGTCGGTTATGGAAATTTAGCTTGAGTTAGTCATGTTGATTAGGATAAAATAAGAGTGACATTGTTAGTTACGAAGATACTTACACATTGATAGTGATAAATTGTAGTTGATTATTTTGTATAGTTTTCTCATAGTGATAAGAGTTATTCATTTGTATATAAACTAGAATATTTTGAGAATAATATATTATTTATATATTTGAAATAAGTCTGGATTAGTCTTTCCTAAGCCAGCATTCAAGACATGTGAACACTTGGAGTATTTCTATAAAAAAGAGAACCTTGTAGAATCCTGCATTAGAGCTTCCTAGGCCAGTCTAGTTGCAAATGAAATAAATTTCCTTGGCCAGGATTTGCGCTATTATATCTGCAACTGGCGGTACAACACTTTATTCATGTAATACCTATATAAGTTATATAAGTTAACACACAAAACATCCACGCGCATCCGTCATGTGGATCCAAGACGCGCGTCGAAATTATGCGCGATCATATTATTTCAGAATTCTGGAAACAGCAAAACTTGACTCCTTACCATTAACGAGATTCCATTGAAGCGAGCCTGGAAATTTTTCGGCCAGACTGTTCGCACGGGCAAAATTTAATAATCAGCAAAGTTCAATAATAAAAATTGTAATAATTTCGCAAAACAGTGAGTCGCAATGTAAATTTCAAAGAGATATGTCGAAGTAAAATTTATTGAAATGAAGTTCATTTATTTTATAAATAAATTCAGAACTTTTAATTTATTAACTTTTATATCCAAATTCACATATATTTTAATTTTACCTAACAATTTTCTTGTAAACCTCACTCTAGATCGATCGAGCACAATTTCTCGCGACAAAAATTTTTACAATCTGTACAACAAACGAAAGAGACGGAACCTACGAAAGAAAGAGAACATGGGTACCGTTAAGTTTTGGCTTCAAACATGTATGTATATTGTACATGTGACTTATAGCGTTCCAAACTGAACTGAATGCTTACTTGCGTTACAAATCAGTTTCTCACTTGTTAGCGACCAGGCTTCGCACACGAAGCTACTCATCCGAACTTTGAATTAATAGACCAGGAATGGCCCTCATCTATACATAAATGTCTATTAAGTCAATGCATTCGAAACTCAATTAAATTTCTCAAATTAGTATTCAAATTTTTTTTAGTGCCCTGGAAGATGAAAATTATATAACACAGGCCGGTTTTCAACATCCGCGGCAAGCAAAAAGTTTAATTCCTGATTCTGCATTTTCTCAAAACAAATATGTAACAAACATGTTCGTAAGCGACTCGAAATGTAAGTCCGCTGGTGACTGACTGATTACAAACCAATTTCCAGGAATCACAAACCAGTATCGCCGTGTGCGGCGTCTCATTTATTTACAAAGGAAGTGACTCAAAGGAAACTGGTTACTAATTCCAGTCACTTACCAGTTGCTTTTTGGTAGCTCCATGCGCGGACGGTCTTAGGGGGCGTTTCCAATGCCAGCTTGGAGTGGAGAGTGTTGAAGCTGACTTGATTTCACATCCACCTTGCGATCATAGTTTAAATAATTTGAGTATCAATATTATAATATATATTTTCAACAAAGTAACCATGTTTCGATTATCATACCTTTAATACAATTTTATACAAAACATGAATACAAAATTTCTTCGCATATTTCGAACAATCTCGAAACAGCCACCTGTTGGAATCACTCTGAAAAACATCGTATTGCTACTTCAGCGTAAAAATAGAAATAGATCCTATTTTCAATCCACGCTGGGCCCAGATTGCACTAAGGGCACATATCGCGAAGTGCGTGCAGAACATGTAAGCCGAGCCAATCCACTCCAAGCTGGCATTGGAAACGCGCCTTTATAGTTTCTTATTCATTGGCTTGCTCCATAGTGTGATAGTTGTTTGGGACTCAAACGTCAAAATTTCACGGATAAAATTAATAAACCAAATATACCGAATGTGCATAATTGGCTTCAACTTTATCATGTATTGTCATTTCTTATAGTTACTTCTTCATTGCGAATAAGTCAGATAAACATCGTGTTCCATTACTTTTACCCATTATGACCCATTACTTTTTATCATTATTTAATTTCTGGAAGATTACGGTTTTTAGCAGGCCTAGAATATGCAAAATTATAAATTTGCCTCAAGAAACAGCAATGGATTTTTATCGGCATAAAATAATTTTAGCTCCAATGGTGCGAGTGGGAACCTTACCGATGAGGCTGCTTGCATTGGATTATGGGGCTGAAATAGTTTATACTGAAGAGCTTGTGGATTTGAAGCTTTCAAAAACAAAACGGCTAGTCAATAGTATGTATCTGTATTGGAATATCTTTGGTATCTTTTTCATTTTTATTGGGTTGCCAACAGATGTCCTAGAAACCGTGGACTTTGTTGACCCTACCGATGGAAGCGTTGTATTTCGAACATGTGAGAAGGAAAGGAAACAAGTTGTCCTACAAATTGGGACAGCTGATCCGGAAAGAGCTCTAGCGGTTGCAAAAATGGTAAATTTATCAACTGAACATTTTGGGAAAATTTCATTTAAATTTTAAGGTCGAAAATGACGTTGCCGGTATTGATATAAATATGGGATGCCCGAAACAATTCTCTATCAAGGGAGGTATGGGTGCTGCTCTACTTTCGGAACCGATGAAAGCTAAAGCTATTTTGAAAATGCTAACTGAAAATTTAAAAATTCCTGTTACATGCAAAATTAGGTAATGCAAATATGATTTTAAGCAACCAGCTGCATGAGTGACAAATCTAAGGTGAACGTTCTACTTTAAATTTATTTAGAATTTTAAGCAATTTAAACGAAACACTAGAACTAGTTAAAGAACTTGCATCTACTGGGATCAGTGGAATTGCGATCCATGCCAAAACAACAATTGAACGTCCCCAGCATGAACCCCATCCAGGTATATGGAAATTCTCCTATGTTGTATTTTCAATGCAAAAATAATTCTTCTGATGAAGACTTCATTAGAAAAATAGCAGAAGCAGTCAACATACCAATTATTGCTAATGGTGGATCGAAAGATATTGAAAAGTTCAAGGATATACTTAAGTTTCGCGATTTGTGTGGGGTGGATAGCGTTATGATTGCACGCGCAGCACAGTGGAATGTCTCTATTTTCAGACAAGAAGGTTGACATAAATCTCGTAGTCTTGTCATAATGTGGTTTTCAACTATTGATTCTAGGTGTTTTACCAATTGATGAAGTTATTAAGCAATACTTAAAATATTGTGTAGACTACGACAATACACCATCAAATACGAAATACTGTGTTCAGAATATTTTAAGAGATCAACAGGAAACACCTAGGGGACGAAAATTTTTGGAATGCCAGACATTAGAACAAATTTGGTAAGACAAATTCATTTATTTATTTATACAACGAAGAATACATATTTATTCTATATAAAGCAAAATCTGGAATCTTGCTGAATATTGTCACAGAAAACAATTGGATTATCATCAACGCGGTCTCTATGGTCGACGTGCTGTTGTTCCTGGAGTAATCCCGGATAACAGTCAAACATCTGTACCACAAGCCAAAAAACTTAAAACAAGCAATGGAATTGATGTTATAGAACACAATGTAGCTTTTTTTCGTTCAAATTACATTAATGGTATTATATTGGTATACAAACCAATAAAACTTATAACATTATCTCTTTTAGACACTGAACTTCCGAAAAGTATATTGCACTTGCATGCTGCCAAGCATAGAAAGCAAATGCCGGAATATTATACTGAGCAAAGAGATAAACTCTTTAGAACAGTGATAACTTTTAACAATAAAAATTATACTAGCACCTACTGGGAAAAGAACAAAAAATATGCAGAACAAGGAGCGGCATTAGCTTGTGTATATTCGTTAGGACTGGTAACAGAAGAAAGTCTCATTGAAAATGGTAGTATTCTCAGATAATAAGCCGCATCTTTCGGTTTAACCCGGTAGGAATATAATCAAGTATGAAATACCCCTTATCTACCATAGGTTCTATTTTTAAATAATTAATGAACAACTAATTCATGTGTCAAGTGTAAGCATTAGAATTATACCTTAGAATGTATCTTGTTACAATATACTACAGTTTTTAAATGTGGTTGTTGAATGCAGAATTAGTTAATGCCCCTGTGTCTGCTTATTTCTACGAATATATATCACTACTCGAGTCAATGGCAGCTATCCAGAAGGGTGGTGTTAAATACATTTACATAATACATACGGTCCATTTTGTTTTTAGAAGCAAAGTAGAGCAAGCGTACTTTTATCGAAATATATTTAATAAATTTAAAGGGTAAAATAAAGTGCATACTGTTAAAACTAAACTCAGTACATAGAGTATTCTGCCTGATGTGTGCTTTTCGGTTGTCATATGTTTATCATTGTTATCTTATTACAGAATTTTTCGTATAATCATTATCTTTAGTCATGCAATCCAAGCAAATTCAAACAATAATATTGTATTGAAATTTATTTAATTCGGTCATATATAGAAAACTAATAATGTTTGTTAGGTGGAGGTGGCATATTGACAAATCCATATTCACGAATATAATCCAGTAAAACTTCAGTAGTTACTGGATTTTTAATGCTCTCACAAACAGCTGAAATGAATTTTCTTGAAATATTAATTGAACTAATAATAAATTATTGTTTTACCCCTGGCCGTAGAATAACTGTTGGGAAATCTTTTGTCCGTACGCTCCCGCATAAAAACCCAACGACCATTTTCGAACTTACATTCTACAATTTTATTGTTCAATTCATTCAGGTTCTTTATATTATACATTTTTGCAAATGGTTGATTAAGTCCGCCTACGTATAATTCGCCTACTTTACGTTTGATAATACTTGAAAAATAAAATAACACCAAATTTACATATAGTCTATAATTCAAATATTAAATTGCTCACCCAGCTCCTTCTTCTACATTTATACACAACTTAAAATCAATGGAATTCATTTCGAGTGGTTTCCATTTAAGTACTTTTTCCGACGGTCCAGGAGTGTACGGCTAAAATACAGAATAACTAAAGTAAGTTTTTAAGGTTATAAAAAATATATTACTTCATTCGATGGTTGAAATATAAGACCATCCGGCTCATGGCTTAACTGCTCAGCAAACTTAGGCCCAAGTAAGGACTCCGCCTGTGATATTTCCCAAAAATCTTTGGCACGAACACCAAATGGTTCCCGCTCTCTTTTGATTTTTTGCATTTGTATAGCAGCATTTCTCGCTCCTAATACGTAATAATCCGTTTTAAATAATCGAAAATAAAATATTCCGTCGAAGGTCTTTAATCGTATCTTAAGCCTGTATCGTATCTTAAGGTAAATCACATGTGGAATACAAGTAAAAATGCGTGAACATGACTGAGAATCGAAACCAGGACCTTCGACGATGCCTGCCTATTTTCCGGACAGATGCTTTTACCACTGAACTACCGTGAACGCATGCATTTGTCCAAGTGTTAAGTGAAACATTTACATACCAACAATCTCATCCCTAATAATATCCATCCGGCGAGGGAAGAATTTTTCTTCCATAACATCTTTGTTCTTAAAACATATCACATCATATATAAGATAACGAGGAATTTCTTGTCCATTTACTTTGTCAATCACCATTTCCTATATAATGAAAATATGAAAAATTACTTGCTTAGATGCATTCAAACACATACCCCATCAACTAATGTATCTTCTAGATGATTATCCAAATTTGTCCTTTGGGGAAATGTTATATTATTCACGTGAAAACAAGAAAAGTTCCGATCAAAGAAATAAACTTCATTTTTTCTCAATATAAGCATCATATATCTAAAATTAAGCATGGAACAAAAGTGTCATAGATCATTGAATTTGTGCCAACCTTGTGCCATCAGCTTTCCATGAAACACGGTAGGGTATCTCATGTAGATACTTGTAATTGTTAAATGTCATAGATACTGGCTGACTTCCCGGAAAACCAGTATTTTGCCAGCGACACATATCTTGTGTTGTTGATTGCAGCTTTGAAAGTAACGGCTTGGAAATGTTTTGAAAGATTTAAAATTTTATTTTCTGCGGGTTCACTTTTTCAATTGAATCATACAAGGCTGCATAGAATGTAATAAATTTTAGAAAAATACCTGTTCTGAAACTAACGTAATATCTGGCACATCAATCATAAAGTGGGCATCTGTTATGATTCTTTCTTTTTTTCGCTTTTTCGGTGGTGCTGTTTCACTAGTCCCCTCATTACAATTGATGTCTTCACTTTGATACCCCCCCTTTAGCTCACTGGGGGAATTCAAATGCCTTTTTTGGACTTGAGGTGATGGATTTCCGTCACTGTCGTCATATTCTGGGAGTTTGTGATAACATTGGAATATAGAGCGACTATAAAATTGAATTGTACTCACCGAAGCACCAGTCTGGTAGTTCGGGTGCCTGTGGCATATCTTCAACATCATCATACCTCCTGTACAGTTCTTCTATATAGTCTTGTTTATAGATTCCCGGCGGTCTCGCCTTTGCAAACGACCGTAGAGCTGCTTGAACCGAACAATCCATTTTATCCACCATATAGGAAACAATTAAAAATCCTACAAACATGGCGTGTTGATATATAAATTTATCTAACACATTTATGCATACCAGTGCGATTGAAACCATGAGTACAATGAACTCCAATTATGTCGAGTGTTCTATCGTTGATAAAATTGTCCACTATTTCTATAAACGAGTTGGTTTGTTCGACCGATGGCGTCTCAGCATGCCCTCTACATTGTACCTTAACATATTGGCAACCTCTAGCTACAATATCCTGACGATTGTAAAAACGGCTTGTGTTTGTCAGATCTATCCACAAACCAATTCTTCCCTAGAGAAAGAGATTACGAATTGACCAACTCAAATATTGAGTCTTAGTACCTTAGATTCTTTCACATAATCAAATACTTTCTGAGGTGGAAATCGATATTCTGCAGGAACTTGAGGATCATATTCTTCACTTAATGGAGTTTTAAACGCCAAAAATCGTTCTGAAATTAATTCCAACGACTTTTGAGGACAATAAAGCCACCTATTTGGTATTGGGCCAGGACTTCGTCTGTACGACATAGTCTTTAAACATATCGCCACATAATTTTCATTAGTAAAATTGCAATAAATATTTTAGAAACAAAATACCTCTTACTATATATTTTCTTTCCTGATTGTCAAACCATTGAATTAATGACAGCAGGAAAGGAAAATCTATGGAATGCTTAAGCGAAAATCTTACCTAGAGTTCAAATCAAATTAATAGCACAGGAAGGGAAAATCAACAGGAAGGCTCGTTTTCAATTGGTCTGTTCCAGTACTTTTGTACTAAAAAACAGTATTCTCTCAAATTCAGCTACCAAGAGCGTGATACCAGTGACAGACTGCAGAATTGAAACTGGAAATAGTCGTTGTTCGCGATTTCAGTTTATAGTCTGTCTGAACTGAACTGAATTTTTACTGTATATTGAACTCAGAACTGCAAAGTGGTTCTTTGTTTCTGTTTCAATTCTGGAAACAGGAATTGATGGTTGTAACTATACTGTTGCCAACTTCAACTCAATATTTGACGACAATATCATATGTTTAGTTTGATAATAGCTACTAATATGATTTGTCCAAGTCGCGCTCGAATTTATTTAACCCTCTAAATGTTATAAAAATTAATAATAGCCCAGTGGAAAAAGTAAATCACTTTAAATATCTAGGCTTTTGGCTGGAGGAGAACCTCAATTGGAACTGTCACATCGATAACATAGCCAGGTCGGCAAAGTCTTCGACTCATATATTAAAAGCCCTGGGAGGAATTAGGTGGGGAGGTCACCCAGGCACACTCCTTAATATTTTGAGAGCAATCGTCGGAGCCAAATTGGATTAGGGTTCACAATTATTCGCGGAAGCTGCGAAATCTCAGTTGAAAAAATTCGATGTGGTAGAGCAATAAAAATTGCCATGGGATTAATGGCTTCTACGCCAAATAACGTTGTTTTGAACATGGCCTATGAGCCGCCTTTATTTTTCAGACGTGAATTCCTTTCTGAAAAGTTCATTCTTAAAACATTCTCATTAAGAGATCATCCTCTTATACCCTTATTATCTTCTATTAAAAGTAACAACAGATTTATTAATAAAAATTTTAGTTTTAGCCTAGTGTCGGCCGGGTCAAAGATTCAACATTTAATCAACCCATTGAAAGTTAGAGAGTTTCCTCCCCCTCTACAACATAGTATTAGCACGAGATGCACTGATGTTTCTAGGTTTATATACCTAATCTCGGGTTATAAAATTTCCAAATTGCCATCATCCACCATCATCCACATTATTACAACAAGTTATTTTTCACGGACGGTTCCAGGGATAGGGTAGCTAATCGAACGGGATATGGGGTTGTTTGCCCTGGCTTGGGTGTGATCAAGGCAAGATTAGGTGATTTTTGCTCCATTTTCTTGGCAGAAGCTTGGGCCATTTTTAGAGCTGTGTCTTGGGCCTTGAATCGCCAATTTAGCAACTCAGTTATTGTCTCAGACTCACGCAGTGTATTAGAAGCTCTTAACAACAACAACTTGGCCAGTAAAGATAAAGTTATATTTCTGATTGGGAAAATTTTGATTACTTGTATGAATAGAGGACTTAGGATAAGATTTTTGTGGATTCCTTCTCATATAGGAATTCTTGGTAACGGCAGGGCTGATGCCATCGCTAAGGAATCATTACATCTTACTCGGATCAATCACGCTGGTTACTCAGCCAGTCACTTTACGGAATATCTTAAAAATAATCTCAAAATCAAAACTTTAGCTTGGTTAAAAAACCAAATTGACGAAAAAGGAGTTCTATATATCAAGTGCAAAAAAAATTATTCAATCATCCGTGCTTTATAAAGCGGGAAGTAGATAGGAAGTTAATAGTGTTAATTAATAGAGTTAGATCTGGGCACACCAGATGTAATAATCATCTCTATAAGATTAGGTTGGTTAATGATCCTTAATGCGATTGTGGCAACGGTATTCAAGACCTAAACCACATTTTCTTCCATTGTGCGTTGCACGCGGAGGAGTCTGAGAAACTTATTAATACATTATACAGAAGACTTGGAAGAGTGGAATGTGATATAGTAGAACTTAGTTTTTGCGGAGTCGGAGAATTCTATCGGCTGATTCAAAGATTTATAGATGCCATTGGCTTTAGGATTTAATATTAAAATGTTATATAATCAAGGTAGGTAGTGGTAGATTGATCGATGGTTTGAGACCATAAAGTAAGTGAAGAATGGTCTTAGCATTAACAGTTCCAAATACTGTATATTCGTCGGTTTTCATCGTTTCCTATGGCATATAGAGATTCCTGCCTCGTCTGGGTTGTGATAGCCCGATACAGTAATCGTTCAACGGATTAGTCCGTGTAACGTTAAGAGAGGTCTTAAGTTGAATTTTTGAAGTGTAATTTTCTGAGAGTCAGGAGTTAACCTGTGATTGAATTCGGATTAGTCCGGGGAACTTGTGTGTGTGGTATGAGGAGCCCGCAATAGGTGCTTCCCAGCCAGTTTTGGGAAAAAAAAATATGATTTGAGTGACAATTATTATTATTATAATATAATGAAAAACAAACAAATAAATTTACAATTTTATATTATTGTTTATTACAATTAGAAGCAACTTCTCTCTCAACTCAAAATCAATTTTCGTTGGATAATAAAGTGGAAGCAGTCTGTCAGGGTAAATTGGTCAAACTGCGAAATATTTGGTTCGTTTCACAAAACTGCAAAAATGTTTTGTGGTTTCACTTGAGTCTGTCTAGGTTATAACTCTCACAGTGTGAGCCATAAACGGAAAGTACGGAAACAGAATTGCAGTAACTTGCAGTAAAACTGTCAAATTTTGATATGGAGAATACACAAGAATAAACTAAACATAAAAATTTTTAACAAATATATAAAAGTATCAATAATTTAACCAATAAATTAATAAATTTAGTTAGTTTTCTAATAAATTTACAAAATACCCATATAAAATCAAATTAACAAATATTATAAGTCAAATACATGCATTTGACAGTTTTTAAACTTTTTACTACACCAAATTTGTGTAATAAAAGTAGTACGGTCTCTCATACGGGAACGCAAAAAACTCAAATGTAGTAAAACAGTAGTAGAAGTAGTAAGATTTTCGAGTACGGGAACAGACCTATTGCTCTTAATCTTGATGACAATTATGGTGCAAGGGCCATATTCATCGATTGTTCAAATCGATCGGTTGGTTCGAGTTCAGAGGTTAATCAGTTGGTGTCATCTGGAGAACGAGTGTTATCAGGACGGAGAAGAGTGAATCATGCACGGGAGTTTCTTTTGGATTATATCGAAGCTTTACGTTTAAAATTAATATCATTTATCATTTTCCATCATAATGCAATTTCAATTTCCCGCAAGAGAAAATTGGGAGATGTATAACCGGCACTTGCCTACCATACTACTTTTTACTATAAAAATTTGGTGTAGTCAAAAGTTGAAAAACTGCCACATGCATTATTTCACATATGACAATTGTTAATTTGATTATAAATAAGTTTTTATATAGCTATTTTGGGAATTTGTAAGTAAATTAATTTTTAGTAACTTATAAATTATTGATTTTTGAACTTTTTGTTAAGTTTTTGATATATCATATCAAAATTTGACAGTTTTACTGCAAGTTACTGCATATGTGTTCCGGTACTATTTTCAGGTTTTCGTTCATGGTAAGAGGATTACGCTCTTGGGAGCAAAATTTGTGAGCGAGGGTTCACATCTGTGAAAGAAATCGCGAAATCCAGCAAAGCGTTAGTGAGGTGAGTGGAAGAGAGGAGTGGCCAGTCGACCAGAAATCCCTATCCCGATGTGGATTCCGAGATTTCGTTTTCTTAGATTTCGTTTCTGTGTGTGTCCGAATTATTCGGAGTGTCAAATTCCTCAGTTTGGTCGTGGATTTTGAACATGTAACATCTTTTGTTTTTTGAGTTTTAACCATTTTTATGAGTTTAAATCTAGCAGGGAACATTAATTATCTGCTAGAGAATGCAACCAAATCATAAATTTGCATATCAATGCACTAAATTTTCAAATTTACGAAAGTCATAACAAACGTATATACAACTTCACCTCACTAGAGCCAAACAAAAATGATATCTTATGATTGTGTTTGTGAACTGTACCGAATTTTGGCTAGCTGGATTTTGCGATTTCATTCACAGATGTGAACCCTAGCTGAGAAAGCTGATTTTTGTTCCGAATAATTTTGAAATTTGGTCTAAATTTAAATCTCGCCAGCAAAGTGCAGCCAACTTAATTGATTATTCACATCAAAAGTTCTGATGACGGATTGATGACTAGCATTCGGGTTTAATATTTATAGTAATAATTACAAGTACAAATATTCATAAATTGAAGGCGCTAGGTATATCATTATGTTGGTTTTTGTAAAAAATATTTGGTGGAGATATATTTGCTACAAACAAAATTTGCTTAGTGATTTGAAATGCCGAAAACAACTGTCTCTCAACAGGATGAACTAATTCATCGCAAGTATTTATATAAATTAAAGAAGAGTGTGGATTTGTGGTTTTTAGCGAAAAGCGATCATGCTGACGTTCGTGCAGATACATTTGACTGTTTTTTACAGATAAATTCAGCAATAAAGCTTATTTTGCTAGATGGATTCTATTCAAAAGATGCCAAGGACGTAAGCTAATGAAAAGATCCTTTGCATTGCTTGAGTTATAGATTTATTTTTACAGTTCTCAATTACTATTTCTGAGTTCATAGAAAACTTAAATTGGCTTCATCCTGTTATAAAGAAACAAGCATCACATGCAAAAGTCATCAAGAGTAACATGACAGTACTAGAAAAATCAACATTAAATGATGACATTTTCGTTTGGATAAATGAAAATTTGGAAAACGCACAACTAAGTGATAAGCTGAAACTTTTAGTTTCCGACACCGACGTTGTGAATAAATATTACAATCAACACGCTTATTTGAGGAATGAAGTTTATTCATTTGCTTTTCTTATTTGCTTATCAGCAATAGAGCAAAACCAGTCTAGCTTACTAAGCCAAATTGATACCTCATTGTATACAAAACATTCATTTGCATCAGAGCACAACCGTATAGATTCCCATCCACATTTATCTTTATCTCCAGGGAAAACCAGCTTGCTCCATGGAGGTAATTTTTCCAACAGCCCTTCAGAAAAACCAAATACACAGCAAGTTGATGTCAAAATTATAAAAATATTGCCAAAAAATGAAAGTTTGTTATCAAAGCGCTGGCAAAGTTTACCGAATTTGACCCAAAAAAATGTTGCAAAAATATCGAACGCTAATATAATATCCAAGTTTGACTCTAGACAAACTGATATTGAAACTTGGAGAAATGAAATCGATTCATCTGGAATTATAGTTCCCGAAAACAAAGGATTTGAAACTGAATCTCCCGATTTAATTCCAATACAATTAGTTAAATGCGATGACATAGAAATTCATGTTGACCAAAGGCTACGAGTTGGTCATAATGAACATATCACGCAGTCAGCAGAAATTATGGACTCAAATAATTCATCCTCAATTCAAACAGCTGCCCACATAAATTTATTATCATGTATTATGGCAAATGTGTTCTCTTCTTCGGAAGAAGAGGAAAGTAGAGATAAAGTAAATAAGTCGTATTACCTGAATTTCCCGTCAACGTCAAGTGACTTTGCTAGTGTATTCTTGCCCCAGGAGGGTGCAAAATTGCAGCATCGTTCCTGCCGCAATTCATTGTTCGATAATTTCGATGAAAACTCAACACCAGGATTGGGTACATCCTTTGAAACATCGTTAACGCAAAATAGCACTGATTTAGAAAGAGAAAATGCACATTTCAATATCTCAGAAGATATGATAGCTGAAATTGAACGCATAAAGTGGTTGAATGCAGAAGCAAAAAGAAAGAACACTAGAAGAAAATTTTTGGCAATCCGAAGAACTAAAACTGCACAATGTAGAATGAATATGAATTTATCGGATGGAGGTGCAAAATAAATTGAATATTTGGTAATAATAATGACATTCTCATTTTCTTAATATTAGCTATTAGCAATGAAAGTTATGGAAATTCCAACATGTCTGACTCCAGTGAATCTGAGAGAAGTGATTGTTGCAGTGACAATAAAACACAAGATCAACTAAATTTGGGAGACAAAGTAAGTTTATTGGAGACAGTACAAATTTCATATAAAGATCTGTTTTTGTTATTACTAAACGCAATCTTCATTATAAAACTATCTAACACTAAAACTTTAAGTAGTGATATCTCGGAAACGAGACGAGATGTCGAAAAGTTGATCTAACATTTTCATTCTATTTCACTTCAATTAACCAGAACCGGCCAGATTCCATTATCAAATGGTAAAACCACAAGAAGTGTATTCATACGTTGACCATTTCCCGTTTTCATGTTGGTTTGAGAATTATTAAGTAAATTATTTTTCGAGTACTTTCACTTATTTGATGTATTCATGTTGTTATGCATACATATATAACATGCTAATGTTTTGGATTCATTGATAAGTTTTGAATAAAATGAAAATTGGATGCAGTTTATGAGTGGGGTTGATTCTGCCACGTATTTAGGGCCTGTGTGATCTAATTCTAGTACTTTTCCATTTAGCAATTTTTTGAGCATGCTAATTCTAATTCCAGCGTTCTAATTTTTGACATGTTTACTTTTGATTGAGTCGGTTATATTCGTATAAAAATTCAAATTATCTTATTTTACTTGATCTTCATTATCCATGTCTATTTTAATAAAATGTAATTTTAATTTCTTTAGAATACATTTTTCAAATTTCTTGCGTCTTCACAGTCCAGTTGTCAAAGTTTAGAACGTTTAGAACGCAAATTAACTCACACAGGTCGATGAGAATTCTGCAACGATTCGTCAATTTTAGATTTATACTGGAATTAGAACCATTTCGCACTGGCCCTTAATATAAAATTCATTTTATGCTGCAATTGAAATCATGTTGGTTAGTTTTGGTATAATCAGTGCCTAGAAGGCTTGCAGCAATACATAATGCAAAGGGAGCTCAAACTAAGTATTAATTGTATATATTTTCAGTATTTTTTGGCAATGTACACTCATATTTGATGCGTATTTTCGACTGTTTATTTACTTTTTGTTGAGAAAAATTCTTAGTTTTATAGACTTTTGATTTTTTAAATCGAAAAGTAATAGAAAATAAATGACATTGTTCCTTAATATTCATAATTTGAAATTTATATTTTGCATGTTTCCGTAAATTGATTTTTAAAGCTCGACATCTTTCTATACACTTACTTTTGACGTTGACTGTATATAAAAATATGTTATACCATATTTTGCTACATATTTTGAAACATTCTGGAAACTAAATTTTTAGTTTTTACTGTTGTATTTTGTATCCTACACAAATAATTTGGGAAAGTTTTGTTAATCGAAAAATTAACTAACAGTGGGAACAGGATTCATATGTATATCATTGAAATTTTAATTCAAACTATTTCCTTTCTTAGATGATACACTCGTCTGGACGTAGCATTAACGAACATAAGGCATTTGCTGAGTGGGGTGAATGTGGAATGGAGACACTTTCTGCCGAAGGAGTAGCTTTATCTTTGTTATCAAAGTTCAGTGATGTTGAACTCCCATCAAATCTTACATGGTTGATTCCCAAACAGGTGTTGAGAAATACTTTGTGTAAATGTTTGATGTAAACTAAATTATTCTTATTCAGGATGAATCTCGTGATTTTCAGGAAATACGAAAAAAAACACATATTCGAAAAGATCATATAAATCATCCGCTCACAAGAGGCACAAATGACTGGGCTCCACCACGACCACAGATTATTTTCACTCTTCATGGGCCACATGAGTAGGTTTGACTTGTATGCTCCTTAGATTTAATTAAAAAGTTTCCTTTCATAGTCGAAAAACTTTTATGGAAAAACAAAATTTTCGTTGTGCGGGATGTGGTATTAAAATATGTCCCAATTATATGCATAGATATCGTTATTGTTATTATTTCGGAAAATACCACTGTAGCGGGTGCCATCGTAATCAAATTTCTACAATTCCAGCTAAAGTTCTATATCAGTATGTTAGTTTCAGTAATTTTTATCATGTTTCATACTTTAATTTTAGATGGGATTTCGCGAGATATCCGGTAAGCATATTTGCTTACCGATTACTTGAAGAAATTTGGAGGTATCCTTTATTTAACGTTGGTGATTTAAATAAAGAAATGTACATGAAAGTCAGTAAATTAAAGGTTGTAAAGAAGCAAAGGATTCAGCTGAAATTTATGAAAGGTTTCATTACAAGCTGTCGTTTTGCAAAAGAGTAAAGTGAGGTCACTACCCATTTGAACGAAGTTAAAAAAACTTCATTTTTAGGGAGCGACTTCTTCTTGAAAATACGCGATCCTATCTTTTGGACGATCCAGATATGTGGTCCATGTCTGACTTTGAGACTACAAGGAATGCAACGCTGCATGTTTATTTAGATGATTTAATTAAAAAATTCGAAGGACATATATATAACTGCATGGTAGGTGGATATATTATATAGTATTTCTCTCAATTTCAAAATTTTATTAAGCTTTGTACAGCAAGAGGATTTGTTTGTGAAGTCTGTCCAAAAAAACAATTAATATTTCCATGGCAGAAGAAAGTTGTAAGGTGCGAACAGTGTGGAACATGTTATCATGAAGCTTGTTGGAATTCATCACACGAATGTCTTAAATGTCTGAGATTAAGCAAACGGTTAAAAGTTAATTCTTAGGAGAATTATATGTTACCCATTGTTAATAACTTTATATACGTTATAATAATTCTTGTGATATTTTATAATGTTGGGTGATAAATTTACATTTATGCAATAAAAAACAAACATTTTTAAAGTTGCTATTAATTGTTAATAAAAATATAAAAAAAGTCAAAAACTATGTGATTTTGACGTGTTATGCAAAGACATTATTTATTAATTTAAAGAAAACTATTTTAGTAACTCTGCGTTTGAAGAAATTGGGAGAGTATTATTTTCGTGAGGAAGTCGCATTATAGGTTAGGTTAGGCAATAACTATTCCATGCTTCTAACGCACAAACCTAACTAGGTACTGCGGTAAACTTAGAATTGTTTAGCTGTTACGTACAATTAAGGAGCATATTTTTTTAACAAATTTGTTCTTATTAGTATTAAATAGGTTAATAAAGAAAATATTGAAAACCGATTTAACTCAGCTCAAAGCAATGCATAGAGAGAACGACAGTATCTCGGGAAAATAATAGGAAAAGATATTCACATTTTCTGTGATTCAATGCTAAACCAGTAACAATTGATATATGGGATTAACGCAAAAATTGAGCTTAGCAGAGTTTTGATAAAGTTTCCTATTGTGGTAATTTCGAAACGAACATATTTCACAAAAACTTTAATACTGAAACAGTTCTTATTAAATCAAAACTATTCTAATCCTTGTAGTTACTCGAATCTATAGTTAGATCCACAGCTGATTAAGACCATTTGATGCTCTAAGGGACTTTAACCTCCCCCACGTTGACTGGTCTTTTGATTCGGAATCTAACTGTCTTATTGTTTCCAATCCCACCTCACCTGCTGAAGTCATGTTTATAGACACCACAACCTTTTTCTCGCTATCCCAACTCAATAGCGTCGAAAACCAGAACCAGCGACTGCTTGACCTAGTGCTCTCCAACGACCTTCCTCCTCTCCCTCCCGGCCACCTAGATTCCACTTCCGCAGAACCAACTTTGAACTTCTATTGGCTAGCCTTAGTGAGTCCTTCAGTGTGTTGCAATTCACGGAGCACTGCCCCTTTGTCGTCACGTCCAATATTTATGATGCTCTGCGTCACTCCATCTGCTCCTCGACACCCTTCTCTTCGCCTCCCCTCCTTGATTCTTCCCTAGTTGATACTCTTCAGAATTGAAGACTAAGGAATAGACGTAACTGCCTCTGGAAAAAATATCTTCACTCTGGTTCTCGTGTAGACTATGTTAAATTTTCCGCTTCATACGACGATTTTGCCTCCCTTGTCGACTCCCACTACAAGGCATACCTTACCACTGTTAAATGTAATATTACCTCCAACCCTCGTCTATTCTTCTCCTTTGTGAATTCAACAGGGAAGCGCAAAGGGGATAACTATCCGCCGTCCATCTCCCTCCTCGGTAAGACGAGTGATGATCCGCAAACCATTTCTAACTTCTTTGCAAACTTCTTCTCGTCTACCTTCATGGATGGCCACTTCTTACCAGACGCTGATTACTTTGCCTCCCTTAACCCTGGTCCGTCCTCACTGCCCTCCACCTTCCCTGATCATCATATTTCGGAGGGCAATGTCCTCTAAGAGCTCCAGCGTCTCTAGGGTGACTTCACTGCCGGGCCAGACGGTATCCCTCCAGTAGTTCTGAAAAGATTCGCGACTCTTCTTGCTGGACCTCTGTCGGGACTTTTTAACCTCTCCCTTCGGTCTGGCATATTTCCAGATTGGATTCCTAGTTCGGGTCTACAAGAAGGGGTCTAAGCACGAGGCGTCGAACTATAGGCCAATTGCTAAACTCTCCGCAATCCCCAAGATCTTTGAGAAAATCCTCGTTAACAAACTGTATCCCTTCCTCGCATCCTCTATTTCTCCACACCAGCACAGTTCCCTAAAGGTCCACCACTACCAACCTAGTCCAGTTTGTCTCCTTCTCCCTACATGCTCTTGAGCGTGGTGAAGTTGTCGAAGCCATTTTCACGGACATGAGTAAGGCCTTTGACAGCATTCCTCACAGCCTCATTGTTCTAAAGCTCAAATTAGCTGGTGACCCCGAATCCTTCCTTAGGTGGATCAGCTCCTATCTATGTAACCGCTCATATCGTGTTTGTTTTTGATCTTCCATGTCCTACAGTTTTGTTGCAACCTCCGGTGTTCCTCAGGGCAGTCATATTGGCCCACTGATATTTATAGCCGCCACAAATGACTTATCCAGGGTTGTTTTGCACTTTAAGGTACTCTCGCATGCTGACGATACCAAGATATATAAAAATATTACTCATCCCTCTGACAATCTTAAACTCAGGGAATTCACTGACCCCTTCGTTTCTAAAAGGCTCTTCACCTCCCTTGTCCGTCCTATACTGGAATATGCTTCCGAAGTCTGCGGTCTCCTTACCAAAACGTACATATTGGGAGAGTCGAGACTATTCAGAAAAGCTTCCTTTTAAACAGTTAACAGTTAAAGACGAATTGTTTGTAGTTTACGTAGGCCTTAGTCGCCGTATGACGTCTCGCAGGGTGTCCAAAAACTGGTGATGAGAACTACAGTGGTCGCCTTCTGTGAAAAATCTCCTGGCTATGCTTAATTAAGCGCCATTAACCATCTCTCCTGGAGAAGTTGTTTAGTCCGAGTTGAAAGCGTTGCGGAAGCTGAGGAGGGTTAATGGAAAGTTGTCCACCCAAGAATCCTTACCCACAGCGAGAATGGAGGATTTTAAAGTTCTATGCCAGCTTAGTATTATTCGGTTGGGCTGAGGGTGGTACGGTGTAGTTCTCTAATGTCGGGTACCCCTAAGTTTGAACAGCTCACGCAGGAGTGCAGACTCGAGTTGTCTGGCTTGGGTGCCCCGAATCTGTCAATTCATCCTACTAACAATGCGTTAGCGACGGTCTGTGCAGTTGAAATCGCGTACACCTCTATATAATTGTAAGGCAATAGTTACGGCCAAGGGGCCGAAAAGATCCATATTAATGTGTTGAAACCTGATGTCGGGTAGAATGTAGGAGGAAACCGGAGTCCGTTGTGGCGCTGCGTTTTTGATGACTGACACGGAAAGCATTATTGGGCCCCACAGCATACACCCCGGTGCATGCCGGGCTAGACGAAACGGGCGCAGATTGTCTTTAAGGTTGCTTTAAACCCTTAGAGAACGTTACCATGCAAGTCCTGAATAACCATCAAGTGAACATGCTTGGTAATGAATGGGTGCCACACGCCAGTTGAAGGGTCACAATAAACCTAATATTTGAAGTTAGCTATATGATGTACAGCCAATTTATGCGTAGTGGACGAAGAGCCGAGGAACATGGAATTCCGGGTCACTCTGCTAGTCCATAACAAACCTGTCGAAGTTAATGACGTCAATGACTGCTGTTGTGTACTTGTATGGTTGTGGACAAGAGTACTGTTACGCCCTCGAAGCCTCCGTGTAAAGTGAGACGAGTCAGTCTCTTACCGGCTGGAGATCGGAACAGGCATACCGTGGAATGTACTTTAAGTGCAAGTGTTTTATAACGTAATAAATATAATAAGTTGGAATTATAATGAAGATCTAAGGAGTTTTACATTTGATACATTTTCCCTTATATCAAAAGGAAATAAATAATAATAAATTTTTTATTTTCTTATTTTCCCAGAAATACATTACAACTGCTATTCGCGAAAGGATGTCCGCTGTAGAATTACTTGGGCCCTTTATATAACGGTGAGCGGCTTATGGTCCGTAAGAACATGGTACATTTTTCCAAAATCGGAATCGGAATATAACCACGACTCAAGATAAATTGTAGAAAAAATACTAAAATCCATTACGAACGATTTAGGGAAAAATATGCCAAGTAAGTTTAGTTGCTATCATGATTTATAATTAATAATAAACAAGCAATAAATGTTTATTCACAAGACGTCACATTTAAGGAAGTAAAAGATAAAATAAAATCTTTAGTAGTATAGTATTTTTAACAAATTTATCCATATATGCAGTATCAAATAATCTCTTCATTTTCTTATGGTTCTGGTTTGAGGTGGTAATTTTGCGGAATATCATGGTATAACCCGAGTCAGTTTATGTGCCTTGCATTCCAAAAACATAATCAGATCACTTTGTTTTTGCGGTAGTCTTTATGCTGTCGTCTTTTTCACAATCCAAAGAGGCCCCCTCTGTTTTGGTAATTACAAATTGGCCAAATCTTTCACTCAATGCACCCAAATTATATATCTTCGTACTTATATTGAAGGCTTTGCTATCAAATTGATTGAATTCCTTGAGTTTAAAGTTCCTTAAAAATAATTATTCCTTGAATATTTTTCTGCTACACCAAACAATCTTATTTGGGTATTTTACCAAAATTCATTACCAGAAAACTGTTGTTTTTCATTAAATATTTATCAATACTGGCTCTTGATTTATGAATTTAACAAATTTTTTACTTTTTAACACATTTTTCACACCGAAAAGGTATTTAAACTTATAGTTTATTCCATTTTCAGTGTTTGTTTACACTTTCAGCCATCAATGATAGCAGATTTGGCATAAAGTAATTTGCGAAACTGAGTTCGTAGCAGATTCGAAAATAGTTGGTAGCCAGAATACCAACTTATCGAAACTCTGCTACGAGCCAAATCTGCTATCGTCCGTAGCAGAAAAATCTGCTATTTAGCAAATTTCGCCAGAATAGACCCCAATATCTATCCCGGGCGAAAAAATCACGCGGAATACGATCGGAAACCAAACGGAAACCTGAATTCTGTCTGAATCCGATCGGAATACAGTCGGAAAAGTTTCAGTAGACTGAAAACTGACTGAAATCAGCCGGAGAATATATTCTGTGAAGAACATTGGACGGAATTTAGTCGGAAATCAGGCGGAAAAATGTGCAATTTTCTTCAGCAAATTTTTCCGTCTGATTTCCGACCGAATTTCGGTGAATGTTCTTTACAGAATATATTCTCCGGCTGCTTTCAGTCAGTTTTCTGTCTACTGAAACTTCTCCGACTGTTTTAGGTCTGGTAAAAATTTTGCGACAGATTTGCGAAATTTAATAATATGTCAATGTAACAAAATGTATATGATAATTATGCATGAGAAATTTCCGAGCAACTTGTTAATTAACACGAAAATGTCCTGCATTCATACTTGTGGGTTTGTGGTTTTAAGAATCATGAACAATGTTTTTGTCCTTTTTAGTTATTTTGATATGAATATTTTTAACAACGATCGTTCGAAAAAATTATAAATAATATAATCCAAACACATAAATTCGATTGAATATTTGATGATTTTTTATTTAAGCATTTTCAACTTCAGATGAGGTTTTCTTACATGAACTGCTCTACAATTTTATTTTTGCTATTTGGTATATTAGTTAAAAGTTATAAGGTATTTATATATTCTTACTACTATTTTCTAATCAGCACATTTGAATTCGACATTATTAATGAGCTCTCCTATATACATTTTTCCTTCAACTTTCGTAATGAAACAAATAGACTCTATGGAATTTATTAATATTAATTTTCTGCTAATTGCATTTTGTTCGAATGTATGAATGTGTGACAAAGGAATCAGATCATTATTTGTGTTATTGAGCTCATTATTAATGGTTATATTCAAAGATGTGGTAAACTGATTGTATGTGAATCCATCTTTAATGATAGAAATATACACTGAACTAAAACAATACTCTTTACATTCCTCATTACAATAGCATAACTTGAAGAAAAATTCTATTAAACCTATCCTAATTTTACTTGACTTATCTTTATATAATGCTCCATAAGACGCATAGAGTCGCGATCTGTTATAATTTATGTTATAAATAACATGTCCATTTTTTTTATACCTCGAAAAGTACGTATGTTCAAGCCAGAAATTTCAAACCCAGCTTGTTCCAACATTTCCCTAAGGAATCGAGGTACATTATTATAGTTTTTAATTTTACCAATTGTGTAGGTTTTTTCACAAATTTTCTGTGTTTTTGTCAAACATTTGCCAGTAATTAAAAGATCCAAACAAAATTTTTTTATTTCGGAATTATCATTTAAATTTTCAACTACGTTAGAAATTATAATACTATGTGCAACACTTGAGCCAATTTGTAAGCCCACATGGCTAGTTCCATGTATATATTTTAACAGTTTACCATTTACGTCTTCATATGGAAAACATTTTGTTACCCATGTTGGACCTGTATTTCGAACTGAATCTGCTAAGTGCATCAATAAGTGGATATTGATTGACATAAATCTGACGTCGTATAGAGCTTGAAAGTTACTCACAAAACATATTAGCAACTTTTCTGCTTGGCATAATTGTTCTGGCGATATACTATTGGAACTAAGAATGCTAATTCCTTGCAACAATTGCAAGTAATGTTGAAAATATTTGTAATTCATTATATCTTGGAGTATGGGAACTGAATAATAATAAAAAAAATTTCTCCACTCGTTTGATTTCCAATGACTAAAACTATCTGAAATTGACCGAGGCATTCTGGAGACTGACGATATTGGCTGAATTTTTAATAACCTATCATCTACAATTTCCCTTTTATTATATAGTGAAAATTTTTCGAATCTTAAAGTACTGTCAAACCATAAATGCACCAGCTTTGGCACAACTCCATTGAATACGCAATGCATAATATCGATTGACATTCCATTAAGTGCATTCGGCATTATATAGTACAACAGAGAAGGTCCTTTTACACCAAGAATTCTTTCTCCTTTGTTAAAAGCATCTTCGGCATGTCTACGATGTCCATCAACAGTACGCAAATTTAATGGACCCTCACAAGGGTAGACATGAGTATTTCCAAAATTTGTGCCAGATATATTATAGCCAGAAGATTCATTGTTCATTGTCATTGTTTCTGCAACAGTTATTGTCGCTCCATCGTACAGAGGCTCATTGCTATCATCCTCCCAAATGTTTTGTCCATCAAGAGATCCAGTTTCTGTAGCGGCATCATCATCTAGATCTATTTCGCTCTCTTCTTCTTCATCATCATCAGATTCATTTTCATGTTCAAATGAATCGTTTTCCGGCACTGATTCATTAATCTCTTCATCCATTTTGTCGTCATGTTGATCTTTAACTAAACTGGGTAAACTTACTTGTAAATTCAATTCTTGCACCAGGTCATCTTTCGATCTATTTTCAAGCGTAGGTATATGCGAGGTTTGTTGGTCGATGTCCCTGGTGTTGACACTGCAAAGTTGCTTCTTTAATTGCCACTGTCTCGTTCTTGAAAAGTCCTTCAAGATTTTTGAGTTTAAAAAGGTAGGTAGGTAATTTAAATAAATAAATAATTATAATAATAATAATTTAAATAATTTTAATAGGTGTAGGTACGAAACTATTGTATTACTAAAATTTAAATTATTCTTCAATTCATAATTTTATGTGCACAATGTATGCTTACCAATATATCCAGGGCCGGCCTTAACCACCTAGGCGCCCCGGGCGAGTCTTTCATTTGGCGCCCTTTTATATTTCATATTATAGCTAAAAAATTTTTTGGTAGATATCACAGTTCTAATGAATTTCATATAATAGAAACATCTAATTATTATTATTAATGATATATTTCACCCATTCATTCTTTAAAAAACAAATGAAGAAATAACTAAAACCTTATTTTTCTAGCTTTTTTGTCAGCAAACTCTCTGATTAGACTGACAAAATCCAGGTTTTCTGCAATTTGATTTTCAATGGACAGCGAGGCCAAACTCGTAAGTCTTGTTTGGCAGATTGTAGACCGCAGGTACGTTTTTATCAACTTTAGTTTGGAAAAACTGCGCTCCCCACTTGCAACAGTCACCGGAATTGTTAGCAGAATACGCAGCGATATCCAAGTATTGGGGTATAATTCAACAAGATTGTGCTTTTTTATAAAGTTTAATGCTTCGATAGGAGTTGCCTGACTGTCTTCAAGAAAGTGCTGTAGACCTAAAATTTCATCGCACAACAATTCTCCATCAATATCTGATTTAAAGTTGGCCGTTAGTTTTTCTTGCAATACAGAACAATGTCGCATTAGTTGTTCTTTATTTTGATTTTTTTTAATGTTAAACAAGAAGTTCCATGTGGCAGAAAAATCTTGCATTTGTTGAAATCTTTCCTTCATAGATATAACCACGGTGTCCAAAAGAGCATTAAAAAACTCCACTTCAAACTTTTGTTTTGGGTCAGTTATTGGTTCATCAAGAGCCTCTTCACCCGGTCTACGTTTAATGCGTCTTAGTCGCGTTTGCGGTTTAAACAATGGCTGAGTATCAAGTGCCGATGCCAATTCAGTTGCTGTTACAATAGCTTGTTCGAAACCTGTTTGTCTGTATGTTTCCAAATAAGAGCAACATTTATCAAGCATATGGGTAAAGTCAACAAAGTTGATTTTAGGTGACTGACTTGCTTTGCTCACAAAGTTAATTTGAAAAAGCACATCATACCATATTATAAGAGAAACAATAAAGCTAAAATCTTTTAGTTGTCCTACCAATGTGGTCGCTTCGTGTGACGTCGAAGCATCGCTTTGTTTAGTAGCATCGGCCAAGGAAATCAAAGCATCATGCATTTCACATAACTGATAACGAACCGCTTTGACGCTTTCAATTCGAGCTTCCCAGCGCGTATCGCTTAAATTTTTAAGGGTGTATATTTTCAAATGTTCGGTCAAAATTTTCCACCTATTTGCCGATCCTGCGAATAAATTAAACATTTTTTGTAAAATTCCGAAAAGGGTAACGGATTTTACTGATGACTTTGCCGCATCACATAACACTAAATTATAACTATGACATCCACATGGTACAAAAAAGGCTAGCGGATTTAAGGTCGTAATCCTTGTCTGTACGCCTTTATGTTTCCCCTTCATGTTCGCGCCATTATCATAACCCTGTCCTCTGCAATCATTAATGCTGAGGCCACGATCACTCAATGTCTTTAAAATGCTTTCTGTGAGACCTGCGCCCGTTGTATCGTCTGTTTGCAAAAATGATATAAAATATTCCTTTACGCTTACAGTATCCTCTGTTATGTCGGCGCATCTTAATGTGATTGAAAGTTGCTCCTTATGACTTATATCAGTAGTACAATCAGCTATGATTGCATAATACCTTGAATCCTTTATTCGGGATACTATTGTAGATGTGACTTTTGATGCCATGAGTTCTATTAATTCATTTTGTATATTTTTGCCGCAATAATGGTCAGCCAAACCACCATTCACTGCCAATCTGATATGCTCTTCCATAATGGGATCAAACTTTGCTAATAATTGTACAAGACCCAAGAATTTTCCGTTGTTTGGAGTAAACAATTTATCAGATGACCCTCTGAATGCCATGTTATTTTCAGCCAAATACAAAGTTATGTGCATCAATCTTTGAAGCACATTGTTCCACCGCAATCTTTCTTTAGAAATTACCTTCTGTTCTTCCTTGTCAATAGTCGATCCAGTTTTGAGTCTGACCTCAGCTTCAATCCATTGTACAAATGCTTTTTTATGTGCAGGACTATTTTCATGCATTTTCAAAGCTTCACTTAAATGCTTCCAATTTTTGAAGCCTTCAGTAGTGGCCAAATGTGTAGTTGACTTTGAATCAAACAGTCGACAACAAAAGCAAAAGACACTATCGCTTGATATTGAATAAACTAACCACCGACGTCTGATAGTTTCTTCGTTTGATAGCTTTCTCTTGTAATGAGTTGAAGAGAAATGACGCCCATTTTCATCTTTTGGAAAATTATTAAGATGTTGTTGGGAAGGTCCACATAATATAATGTGATCTATATTTTTCGTATTAAGAACTTGCGGCCACGTAGCTACGTCAGAAACATCCAGAGAAGTTTGACCAAGAGAAAACTTACTTTGGTCCCCTTGAATAGGTGACTGTTTATTTTCAGTACCTAATTGCTCAGAATCTAAAGAAATATTGGGCGCTTCTAGGCTTTCGGATTCTGAGGTGAAACTAACGGTTTCTGAAGTACTCGCTTTAGAACATCCTCCAAAATATTTATTGATGTTCATATGTTTTTTAGTTTTTTCAAAAACTTTGTCTTTTTCAGCTTTTCTTTTACGATTCTCTGCGCCAGAAAGCTTTTTTTTAATTATTTCCTTTTTTTCTGCCATAATTCAAAAACAATATCTAAAATTACATAAATGTCAATGGAAAAAATAACACTATTTTTTGAACTCACCAAAAATCAAAAATAATATCTTGGACAAGACACTTGTTAGACTGTAGTTAAGTATTTTCGGACTTTTGAGTCTTTTTAAATGAAAATATAATATATTCCTTAACATCAATGCGATCACTACAATTGAAATATTTAGACTGACGCGACTAAATTTGGAGGAAGAAAATCGTAAGTGTTAACTGATAAAAATTCCTCTGCTGATCTTACCACTTGATAACGGTATCAAGTGGCATCGCTTACTTAAACATAGGGAACATAGGAATGGTCTTTGTGCCACAATGTAATGTAAGTACATTCTGTTACTGCGAGGTGATACGCATAAATGTATGCGGGCGTGATCCTTCACATGCACGCTCAATCGCAATGGTTAAGCGTTCGTAAATAAAGCCGAATTTCTGAACTAAGCGTCTAATACAAGTAACCATTTCTCCCCTGTCGCTCAGAGAGTTTCTTTCTTCTCACATTAGCTAATTAAACATGCTGAAAGCCGTGTTTGAGATGCTGAACAATCATACTCACTCCTACAAGATAAGTTCATGAACGTTCATACGCTGAATTTAGTTTTTATTTAGATCAATATAAAAAGGTATTCAAATTTAGTGGAAAGCGCATGGCGCCCTCTAGATCGCGGCGCCCCGGGCGGCCGCCCGGGTCGCCCCCCCCTAAAGCCGGCTCTGAATATATCAGATATGTGTGAATGTCCTATAACTGAAACTAGCGCGAAACTGTCTAGAGTTGGTCTAGGTTTACATATATGAGGTTATATTAGGTTATATTGTCTAATGTCAACGATCGAGTAAAGGTTACTTAACGATGTACGGCTGGTTTTTGTGCAACGGATTTCACGAGTCCAATTTGACGAGTGAGGATCAGTATTCGTTCTACGGTCTGAGTAAGTACACATAGGTATCTTTTAAAATTGTTTCGGTTAATTTTTTAAATGCGAAAAAAGTGTCAATATAGTGAGAATTTTGTGCTAATTTTTTGGATTGAGAGTGAAACTGTGTCCATTGTCTGTTTTAACGACGTAAGTCAAGCGTTAAAACCGCAATTCATCAAGAGTGGTTTGATCGGTGATTTGCCGTGGGTGGAAGCCAATTACACGGAATTGTATGAGGCGAAAATAGTGAAAGTTTCGAGTAAGTGAATATTAATTAATTAATTTTAATATTTTTTTAAATTTGAAAATCATTACACTTTTATCATTGTAGGAAATTTAGCATACTTAGAATCTTTGGAGGTAAACACTTGTGGAAATATAATAAGAAAATCGACATCACCAGAACTCCAAGTAATTCGAAACAGGAAAAAAATGAGTAAAATGGCAAAAAGGAATGCCTTAAATAAAATTAATGCCAAAGTGTTGGAGATGAAAAGCATCGATGTAGCGTCCGATGAGGAAAATGAAGAACCCATAATAACGAAACCGTTGGAAACACATGTTCCAGATTCATCTGTTGTGACGGATAATAAACCAGCATGTGCAAACTGGTCCAGATTTGGTAAGAATTATAAATATATTATACTGTAATGTTATTGTAATGAGAAAGAAATTTTTTTTAGTGACTCCACAAATTATAGCTTTTTTGACCACATTGACCGCATCCTTTAAAGAGCAAGCTGATCCGGGGCAAGCTTTAATGGTAAAAGAAAATATAATGGTAAAATTAACTGACAAGAACTATACTTTGTAGTAATTTGTACTAAAAAAAACTTTTTTGTAGGTCGAACTATGCCCGCAGACTGGGGTTTCCATTACTCAGTCGAATTTGAATTGGGCATTAGCTCAAAGTAACGGAAAAACCAAAGTTCTTTTTGTGAACTTGGTGTTATCCATAGTCTCACAAGAAGAGCTATTAGAGCTCCAAACAGCAGAGAAATTTAGTAAGAGTCAAGGCCCTAATTTTCGAAAGGGCATACTACGTAAGTTTTGTTATAATTAAATTGCTTGAAATGTAACACTGCAATGCTTGATTTCATTCATAGATTTTATAACGGAAAAAAACAGGCAAACTTCTCACAACTCGAGAATATAATAAAGTTATCAACGATTATATATATTACCTCAAAAAAAATGTCCTGAAAGAACCACAACAAACCATTAGCCCTAAAAAATGTCATCAAAAATGTCAATTTCCAAATTCTGGCAAGCAATATAGTTTATTTCTAGAATTCAAGTCATTTGTCTTAATTTCATTAACACAGATAAGTCAAAAGAAAACATCAAACCACAAGAAACAAAAAAGCGTGCAACGAAACGGAAAAGGAAAGAAACCATTGAAATAGAACATGGTATACAATTTCTAATTATAGTTATTATGTAAATTTATATAATTCTTCTTACAGAAGAAAGACACAAAAACACAAAAACTACCCTCAATACAGCAATCACCCACAATACAAACACCGCCCCCATCCCTCCCAGTGAATTAAAACATGGTAAATATGCAATTTCTATGTAGTTATTATGTAAATTTAAATAATTCTCCTTACAGAAGAAAGACACACAAACCCAAAAACACAAAAACTACCCGGAATACAACCACCACCCCCATCCTTTCCAACAGCAGAATCAACAACAACAACATTTTACCAACCCCCAGCACAGCAACCACCCGACCCCCAGCGGATACACAAATGTATCAGCCACCGATGTACCCACCACAGATGTATCCACCGAATTACAGACAATTACCTCCCACATACGAACCGCAAGCATCATACTATTACTGGGGACAAACGCCTCCTGATTATTATAATTAATTCGCCTCCTGATTATTATAATTAATTCTTTAATAGATCTTATTTTATACAAATCATAGAACTTTGCTAAATATATTAATAATGAATTTCTAATCAGATAATTTTTAGTCCAATCCATGCCCATTGACCGGAGTCGGAATGCAGACTTGAAACGATCGGTATTGAAAATCTTAAGTTTTCAATTTCCGATCGTTTTCCGTCTGAATTCCGACTCTTGTTTACGCTTATAAGCCATTTAAAACAAATGTCGGAATTCAGACGGAAAACGATCGGAAATTGAGGGCTTTTCTGCCTATAGATCTAGAATGCCAGTCGGAAAACGCACTGAACACAGTCGGAAATCTCATTCTTTTCCGTTTGAATTCCGACTGGTGTTCACTACCTCCGATCGATTTCCGATCGGATTCAGTCTGCCTTTTTCAAGGCAATTTTTTACGACTAAATTTTCGCGAAGTTTTTCACCCGGGATTGCTTGCTGAATGGTTTCTGGTAACAATGCTATTAACAGACGCGTGTAACGTCGGCTCTCTGACGTTATACTTTGCGCTTTAAACAGGGCCTCTGCTACAATAAACCAAGATTCTGAACAATTAACCTAGAATGCTGGTAATTTGATATGTGAAGATCCAATTGCAAAGTTTTCTCTTTGTTGGTTGCTTGTATTCTCGTTTAGGATGATTTGTGTCATTGGAGGAGGCACATAGCCCAATGTAGATGGAATTTAATTAGATCCTTCAATTTTATCCTTACTTAAGGTTGCTTTCGTCAAAATATATATTCAATCAAATATTTAAGATAAATTTGGACGAATAAACCAAGAATTTAATTCTAATTAATAAAAATTAACTGGCCAAACATGTCTAACAGGTTTCCACCGTTTACAGATATAAACAAACTTATTTTATTGATATTGACCAACAAGAAGTATATTAATTAATTTTTAACTTAACCATTCATTTTTTCTGACTTCTTGTTCCAATGTTCTGTTTTTGCTGTTGATCTTGTTGATGTTGATGTTAACGAAACGGTCCAAAATGTTTCTTCTTTATTGATAAGGGAGCTGTTGCTTCTCGTCGGGGTCACCAAAATGTAGTCTTCTTAAAAATTTTAAGTAAAACTCACTTTCATTTTATACTTTTATATTATAATTTATTTTAATTGATATTAGTTAAATTAATTTAATCTTTTACGCACCAACGAAAATTGAACATACCATTTAAAACTTTTCTTACAAGTACTCATAGATCTACAAAAATTTGATTTACAGGTTTTTCATGGCGTATTAGAAATATTGAATAAAGTGGAAACCACTACTTTGATTTTTAATATCAAAGTATTTACTGTAGGTAAAGGTTACCTACATTGCTGTTGTCAGATTCGAGACTTGTTTCGCCTGCTTCAAAAATGCTTTCCTAGAAATAGGACGAAAATAATATTATTTATGCTTATATCATCATGATTTCATCGGCAGAATTAATTTGAATGTTATATTTATTAATGTATTTAAAAATTATTTCAGATGCCTACATCACCTCAGGATTAGCAAAAAATTTCGAGAGATTTTGTCTCGGTGCCATCGATGGAAGCATATCTCACCACAAGCACCCTTTAACAGCGGAAGTGAACACTTCAACTATAATGCTATAAACGCAACACGGCTGGAAAATAGCCGCTAGAAAAATAGCCCGCCGTAGTTATATATGCTGTTGCACAACACTGCGATATGAGCTATCGACTATAAAATATTTCATAGCCGGTGTAGAGCTATTTCCAAATTTTCCAGCCGTAGTCCGCGATGCAGCCAACTTAATACTTTTGAATATATGAATATGTTGGCTTTACTGCATAGAACAATTTGATTTGACTTCTTTACATGAATTTCCTTAGATTTTTTGCGTCTGACATAAGCCTCCGACCCCTTAAGAGGTTAGGTGACCCTATCGACCTTTAGCCCGCGAAGATGGTCGTCGGTGAGTGCCACTTTTTTCGGACAAGTCACCCGGCAGGAACCGCCCTTAAAACGAGAAACCCCGCGGTTTAGTGCTTGATCGTGAATGGGAGTACGATTAACAACTTTATCTCCAGCTTACACTTATGGCCTTATTACTTCTGATACGCATTTGAAAAAATCTCATTTACGCACTACCTATTGTAAACTGAACTGACTTAGACTATCCCTTGCACTATGCTAGATTGTCAACCCTCTAAAGTCATACATGCAAGCTGACAAATTACCTTAATTTCTACTACTTAACCACCTTACGTCAAGATCACTTTTGGCTCCGCATCGTGCTTCTTCAGATTGCCCTCGTTCACTTCGTCTTCACCTCGCATCCGCCTGTCAAATTTATCATTTCTATTTCTTCTGATATAGACCTTCTTCACAGTCTTCTTCGCAAAAACTTTTCATTTATCACTTAAGTCTTTTATTTTACACGTTTATTTTGATTTCTTCTGATATAGACCTTCCTCAGTACAATTTATAAGTCAACAACCTTACTGGTTACCATAATTATTAGTTAATCCTTAATCCGTGCCTCACCAAATCCACGATCAAGATCATTCAATCACGATTCGTATCCTTCACACCACTCGCGGTTTCTCACCTTTTAAAAAAAAAAAATGTTTTAATAAAAAAAGCAAACAAAATTTAATTCAACTTTGATTCGCGTTATTCACGTCAATCGCGATTCCTCCCTGTTCGTCTTCAATAAAAAAAGAACAAAACAAAAAAAAAACAATCTAAGTCCTTTTTGGACAACCAAAGAAATCCAATCAAACGTTCCCAAAGTTTTTCCTACTTCCGTCAACGCCAGCCACGAGATCCAAAAGGGAGAGCCTAACTAACCGAAACGTCCTTTTTATATCTGTCTTCCCTTTGTCCTTCGTACATTCCTCGGTTATTCAACTCGAGGTTTAGAGGAAAGTCCGAGGAAGGTTCCGTAAAAATTGGATTCGGGGATCCAAAATTACCAAAAATTTTCCAAAAATTTCAACAATATCTTGCCAAAAATTTCATTTTCGAAATCTCGTTGCACAAATTTTACGAGTTCAAAAACCTCGCATTGTGCAACGAGATTCGAATAACAAATTGTCCCGTAAGGGGTTTGGACCATAATAGACTCAAAACAAATGGCGGTAACCGAGAGATATAGGATCGACCGTCCGATTGTACTCAGCAACAATTTGATTAAAAGTCTCTTCCCCTTAATGGCGATCTGCTGTTTGATTCCCATTGATTAAGCATCGATCGTAGTGCCGGATGCTCTTCAATGGAATCAGCTGTTTGATCTCCATTGAGGGAAAGTTGGCGGGAACTTATATATATATAATAAAGTTTATAAAAAAACGTTTACGTTTTTCCTTTTTTTTTTACAAAAAATGTGGTGTCAGAAGTGAAAAAGAAAATATAACAAAGGTTTTAGGAAAAGAAAAAGTTGTAACAAAAAATTTGGTGTCAGAAATGGGATATCTCCACTTGAAAAAAAAAAATTGTGAAAAAATTTTAGATGAAAATTGGGACAATTAACCCAAAGTGAATAGCTAGAACTTTAAAAAGAAATTCTTTAAAGTGGAATACTTTTGAAAAACTGTGAGATATTTTATGAACAAGTGGATTCTGTAGAACATCGTAAAATTAAACGGGAGAATCCAGATCAACGTCTACAACATCAACCTTAGTTAGCTTCCTGCAGCATTCGATACAACGTCATCCTCATCTTCAAATAAAATGATTTCAACAATTGTATTGTAAGTCCTTTCCATGTTTATCTTGTGAAACTAGTTAATGACAATTTTGAAAATTAATTGGAAGTCTGAAACTTTTTGTAAAATTTTGTAAGATCAGTATCATGCGTCTTCCAATAAATTCAACTAATAACGAGAGTGAGAATAATAATACAATGGAGTTAGATATTCAATTCTTGATAAAGTTGACCCCTAATTTTAACGGGACTTTAACAAACCTAACGCAATTCATAGCAAATGTTGATGATGCTTTAAATTCACACTAATTCAAAAAAGGAAACCAAGTGCGTGTCGGACACGCATAAGCTAAGGGTTCCGTAGAATGCCGCATAAAGTATTGAGTTCAAGAAATCTTTGTTGGTAGCTTAAAACTTCGAATATCTAATTAACAGTCTATCTAATCTTATAGTTCAAACCAAAAATCGTTTACTGTTTTTATATAGTTCTACTACCTTAAATTTTTTCAGATTTTTCTGGCCCGTCGTTCAAAAGTTAGAGTGGGGGGGACGCACTTTTGACGTCTTTAGAAGCGTATATTTCGCGAACGATTAGCTTAGAGGAAAAAAATTTCTAACAACATCATTGTCATTTTTCAAGACCTTTCCAAAAATAATGACACTTTAATGACACCTCAGACACATGTATAGAGTGCCACCCTTAATAAAAGTTTTTTCTTTACTTTCTCTACTGCATTTTATAGTGGTTCACAGGAGACACCCTACTTCTAAATTTCATTTATATAGTTTCAATGGTTTCCGAATAAAATGGCTGTGACGTACGGACAGACAGACAGACAGACCGACATGACTAAACTATAAGGGTTCCGTTTTATCTATGGAACCCTAAAAAACGGAATAGGAATTACTCAGAACGCACTGAGTCCTCCAAAGAAACATGCACACGTAAACTCAGTAGCCATAGACGAGCTACTAATGAAAAGATCTTAAGGCCTTTCGTTAAGATTAAAGTTAATGGTACTGATAAGACTCTCTCATTATTATTAGATACAGGTTCAGAGATATCCTTGCTTAAAAATTTTTCAAATCTTGAAGTAGATTGTAGAAATCAGAAAAAAATAAATGGAATTAATAGTGAAAATATCACAAGTTTGGGAGTAGTAGATGTATATTTTGAATATTTTTCATCAGTTGGGGGTGATCAGTTTATCTCACAAGTTTCATATTTTTCAAGATGCCAACATTCAGTTTGATGGCATCCAGGGGAGTGATTTCCTTAAAACGAACAAATGTTCTATTGATTATGAGAAAGAGGAGATTATGAATGATAGTTTGTGTACTAATTTATATTTTAACACTCCCGATAGAATGTATTGTATTTAGCATTAAGAAGTGAATGTATCGCCCGGATACATGTAGTTGGAAACTTAGACGTCGGTCTAGTTGAAAAAAGTTAGTCTAGTTTATATTGCTGATTGTATTACTAAACAGAAAGATAATACAGCTATCGTAACCGTCCTTAATACTTAATGATCAGTTCATTAGGATCAATATCGTGCCAATTGAATTAAAACCAGTGTTAGTAGATAAATATGAAGTTAACTCCGTTAATAAAAGTTATGGAAAAAATTCTAATAGGTGGAATGAAATAATTGAAAATTTAAGGAAAGATCATCTGAATAGTGAAGAAAAGTCTTCTATTCTAAATAAATGTAAGGAATTTCAAAATTTATTTCATTTAGAGAATGAGACCTTAACTTGTACTAGTGTATTAGAACATGATATTCCTTTGGAGAAAGACACATCTCCAGTATGTGCAAAAACATATCGATATCCTAAAATTCACGAAAATGAAGTTAATCGGCAAATTAATGAAATGCTTAAGAACGAATAATCGGATACTATCGAACGTTTATTCTGAACTTTTCAAAAATTTCACAAAACCTTACCAAATTACTTCGGAAGGATATTGAGTTCAAATGGGAAAAATGCATGGTGATAAACTTTTACCTATAGTCGCGTTCCATTAGCTGCTCTGCTCATGAGCAGATCAACTTTAACATGAGGAACAACAACAATTCGTGAGCAATCCTGCAGAAGTACTGCTCACGAAAAAAATGTTAATCAGGACTGTATTTTTTATTTTCAGGGTTGGTAGAAGTGACGATTTGAATGGAAAATCTGTCAATTTAATTATCAAACAACAAATTGTCACTTCTCAAACAACAAACAATGGAACAAGACCATACGTAATTACTGAATTTTGCTTTCTTTTATTTATTTAATACTTTTAATTACTTATTTAATGTTTTAAAATATATTTTCTAAATTGCGAGAATGAATTTGTGTTCGTTTTGTCTTCTCGTTTTGGTTTTGTTTGTGTTTTATTTAAAGAGTGAAGAGACATTGGACAGTTGCTGAGACGAGAGCATTTTTGGCGGCCTACCTGGTGTGGAATAAGGACTTCCAAAAAAAAAAAAAAATGCTATGAAGAACGTGCTGGAGGATTTGATGGCACAAGGAATCTTGGTGAGTTCAGGAAGCCATTCGAGCAGCTTATGGATGAAATATTTGGCAAAAGCCCAATTGTCAGCGCCAGTGAGGTGGTTCAATTAGGTTTCAACCAAATCGTCGCATTGGCGTTAGACGAAACTGCTGATGCTGAACCATTGACCCAAGCACCAAGTTGCCAAACCACCGCTGTGGCTTCAGTTGAAAACAGAAGAGATGTTCTGTTGGTATCAACATCGATGGCAGCAAGCTCGTCGGGTGGCCAACCAGAGCAAAGGAGGAGGCCCCGGCAGTCACGACCATAGGCTCGCAAATATGGAAAAGTACCTTGACGCAAAGGCTAAACGGCATGAAGCCTACCTTAAGGGGAAGGAGAGATCTCGTCAAGAGCGCCATGTTGAGAGAATGCGTGAAATCCAGCGGATAAATGACGAGTGAGGTAATGAACTTTTAATTAATAAGTCTAGAATTAGTTTATAAATTTATTAATTAAATGTAAATAAATATGTTTAAAATACTTAAAATAAATATGTAAACTTTTCATACCTACGCTTATAAAACTTGTTTTTTGGAAAGCAGATTCATGAGACGTTGTCGCCGAATTGTTTGTTGTTGTTCTTCATTTTCTTGTTACTGTGGTTGAGCGTCAAGTTCTTGTTCCTGTGGTAGAACGTCAGGCTCATTTTCATCACCAACAACATTGTCATTTTGTGACTTGCATATGTTGTGCAAAACACATGCACATGAAACTAGGTTCTTCCCATGGTTAAGGTGAACCTGCTCTATGAAGTCAAGAAGCCTTCTGAACCTAGTTTTAAGTAAGCCGATAGCATGTTCGATGACAATTCGTGTTGAAGAGTGCTTGTAATTGAAGGCGTTCTGAGCATCAGTCAGCGACCTGTTGTCCCTGAAAGGAGGAACAAGCTATTCAAGTGAAGGATATGCCGAATCACCAATTAAAAACGTCTCATTTGGAAGTGTGCTCGCCATGTTTTCTTCAGATCTTTTGTAGAGTTCTGATCAACGAAGAACCTTACTATCGTGTAGGGACCCTGGCTTTCCACACGAAACGCTAATAAATTTCTTAGACGCATCAACCACTACCCGCAAGTTAATACTATAACAATGCTTTCTATTAAAAAAAGCCGTTTTATCTTCTTTAGGTGCCTTGATTTGGATATGGGTGCAGTCTATGGCACCAATTATGTTTCGTATTTTGTGTTTCCCCTCGAATTTGGTTGATATTGCATGAACATCGGAAGAAGTTGGCCACCTGATGTATTCATGGCCAATACCAATCAACCACACTGACACACGTGTAACCACTCTCCCCGCCGAAGCTTTATAAATCCCAAATAAATTTGCTATTTCCCGAAACGTGGTAGAACTATGTTTTGCGTTCCAAACGAAACTGCCGTTTAAATTGTAAGTCGGACTATTACTCGATAATTGCCACAAAATTGCGGATTGATGGCTGGGCTCTTCTTCCTCTGAATCTGACGAAAAGGATGAGAAACTGTCGAAAAAGGATCAATCTCCTTCGGAAGAGCTGCTTGATTCACATAAAATCTAAAACGAATTTTCCGTAAACTTCACTAAGAACATATGAAAACAAGTAATGTTCACCTTTATCAACTCTTATCTTCGTGCCATATTAATATTTCCTCAATAAATTCCTATAAATATCAATAGATCCCTATGAAATTGGAATTGAGCTTGCAAATTTGAAATTGAACTTAAGAACTGTCAAATCAAATTGTAATAGCAAATGTCAAAATGTCGACAAGTTAGCCAACCTTCGATAATAAAATTTTGTGCGTTCCATTCGTTATGAGAAATGCTCATGAGCAGAGCAAAGCGAATGTAACGCGACTCTATAGCTTATAGAGCAGAAGGAAACTATACAACAACTGAAAAAGAATGTTTAGCCATAGTTTGGTCAGCTAAGAATTTTAGCCCATATCTCAACGGGAGAAAATTTATCATTCAAACGGTTCACAAACCTTTGACCTGGTTATTCAACGTATAAGATCCAGGAAGTAGACTGGTTTGTTGGCGGTTAGAACTTGAAGAATATGATTACAAAATTGTATAAAAAATGTTGTCTTAATAGTCAACCAGATTGCCTTAGTCGAATACATGCAAACGCGTTTGAAACGGAAGATGAAATTCGCAATATTTTAGGTGAAAGCAATAATGAAAATAGTAGTTCTAATTTAAATAATAGTAATCATGAAAAGGACAACACTGATAGTAATGATTTCGAAAAAGAAATAAATAATAACAAACCAAATAAAGAATACTCACACGGAATTATAATAAATCTCACGGACTCATATTTTGAGAGCCCAAGATATTCCAATAAATTAATGAATTTAAAGGATAAAGAATCCCTAAGGGAAATAGATAATTCAGTTGGAGAAATAATAAAATTCCAAGTAGCTAAACAATAAACTATTCATGTAATTTTTAGAGACAGCCAATGGGAAGATGCAGATTTAACTAAAACATACAAAATAATTGACGAGTTAAAAGAAACTATAATAAAATTTACTTTACAAGAATTTTTGACACTAATAGTAAACGAATAATAAACTATATTCAAGATAAATTAAAAGATACACAATAATCCAGATACAAACAATAATAATTATATTCGTTGAGGAAAAGGACTCAATAATACCCAATCCTAACGAAATACAATCAATTCTAAAAGAAATGCATAATACTCCGCTAGGAGGTCACGCGGGAATAATAAGAATGATTAAAGCTGTAAGGGATAAATACAGATGGAAAGGAATGAACAAAGATATTGAAAATTATGTAAAATCATGTATTAAATGTCAAATGAATACTATTAATCGTAAACCCTTAAAAAATCCCATGTTAATTACTTCACTAAGCAAAAGAACATTTCAAAGAATAGCCCTTGATATCCTCGGTCCTTTGAAGAAAACTCATAGAGGCAATAAATATATTTTATCAATTCAAGATGACTTAACTATAAGTACATACATTATTTTTGTCCCCATTCCAAAACAAGAACAATTGCTGACGCAAATTTTATTTCAAAATTTGGTATACCTTCTTCGATTCTAACCGATCAAGGGCAAAACTTTATGGGAAGTGTCCTACAAAACCTCTGCAAAATATTTAAAATTAAAAAGTTGAGTACAACTCCCTATCATCCACAGTGTAATGAAGCTTTAGAAAGAGTTCATGCTACTTCGAAGAAGATAATACTTGGGACGAAATCGTAGATTTCGCTGAATTTTTTTACAATACCAATATTCATAGCAGCACAAATTTTACTTCTTATGAACTTGTTGTTCGGTATAAGGCCGAAATTCCAACATGTTTTTATAACACTCATGAAGATACTTATGACGAATATTGTCATTATCTAAAGAATAAAATAACTCAAACACAAAGGACTGGTCGGGATAACATATTAAAAAATAAAGAAAGATCTAAAATAAATTATGATAAACATCTTAACCAAAAAAGATATAAACCTGGTGACAAACTTCTAATTAAAACCTCTCTTAAAAGTAAAACTAGTCCTCTATACGATGGACCATATATATATATATATTCTAATGACGTTAATGTTAAATTTAAGAAGAATGATAAAGTCATAACGTATAATATTAATAACACTAAACCATATATTTCAGACTAATATCCTTAGTGTCAGTACTATCGACCGACATTCCAAACTATTCGTTGAAAGACTTATCACCTGCATCCGAAATTTTTTGTGAGAAAACTTCTGAAATCCATTATTAGGACCAATCATGGAGACTCATCACGTTAGTTATAGACAGGATCATAAGCCATTATGTTGAAAAGATAAACAGAATTTGTGAAATACAAAGAAATGTATATCCTTGTCATAAGTTATTTCCTACTCTTCAGCATAGAATCCCAATAATACAAAATTCGTATGATAACCTATTTTCATTAATCGGGCATAAAGAATCGGAATTTAGGACAAAACGTGGATTAATAAATTTTATCGGTTCAGGTTTTAAAGCATTATTTGCTACCATGGATGATAATGACGCTAAATATATAAAGAATGCTATCCAAAATTTAGAAGAGAATCAAAAAGATAGTTTAACAATTCTACAAGATCAAACTACTATTTTGAGTAATACAGTCAATAATTTTAATAATAGTATAATCAGTTTGAGGAACACAGAATTTCAAATTAATAAAGCAAATGGGCAGATTAATGGGAAATGAACTAAATCATAATATCATAGAATTACATATCACACAAATGATAGAACATTTTAACACCTTAATTATTGACACCGAAATAGATTTGAATAAATTAATTAACACAGCCATGTTCACTAAAACAGGTCACATTCACCCATTAGTGAGAATCGCAAGAATTGCTACCTTCTGGAATGTTTTACCCCGTTGTACTCAAGGAAGAAAATATGCATATTATCCTCCAAATTTCTGACATGACGTCTTATATTAAAGATAATGTATTAGTATTCATTATTAAAGTACCAATAACCAATGTACAATATGATACCGGTTCCTCAGAAAGAAAGCTTGTTAATTTCTACTGTAATTATAAAAACAAAAAATAAATATTTAATTATATCCAAAGATTGGAAAAAATATACCATAATGGAAAATATAAATAAGGATTGTAAAAACCCGGGAAAAGAAAAAATCTCTAAAATCGTTCCTGTTACTAATACTTTTACTAATGGAATTTGCGAAACAGAATTTTTTATTTCACATGAAATGTTAGATTGTGACATTAGAAAGATTAAAATTGATATTGAAGTTTGGAATAAGTTAGAAACATGTAATACTTGGCTATATACAATAACTAGGCCAACAATATTGAGCATAAGTTGCGAAAAAACAGAATATGTACAAGTGTAAGGAACAGGAACATTTACCATTAAGAATAAAAATTGTAATGCCAGTATTATTTACCATAATTTTATTCCAGATTTAGAATTAATGAGTTATTATGAAAATAAGATTGTAACAAAAAACTTATTTAATGATGACTTTTGTGAGAAGGAGACTCTTAATTATATTAATAGGTTACATCCTGTAGGATCGATAAAAATAACAAATATGAACCTGAAGGAACTATCAGAAACCGCGCATAAAGTAGACATATCAAAAGCAAAAATTTCCGAAATTTTCCCGGGTGAAAAAATTCGCGAAAATTTACTCGTAAAAAATTGCCTTGAAAAAGGCAGACTGAATCCGATCGGAGGTAGTGAACACCAGTCGGAATTCAGACGGAAAATAATGAGATTTCCGACTGTGTTCAGTGCGTTTTCCGACTGGCATTCTAGATCTATAGGCTGAAAAGCCCTCAATTTCCGATCGTTTTCCGTCTGAATTCCGACATTTGTTTTAAATGGCTTATAAGCGTAAACAAGAGTCGGAATTCAAACGGAAAACGATCGGAAATTGAAAACTTTGACCATATGACCATTAATAATGAGCTCAATAACACAAATAATGATCCGATTCCTTTATCACACATTCATACATTCGAACAAAATGCAATTAGCAGAAAATTAATATTAATAAATTTCATAGAGTCTATTTGTTTCATTACGAAAGTTGAAGGAAAAATGTATATAGGAGAGCTCATTAATAATGTCGAATTCAAAGGTGCTGATTAGAAAATAGTAGTAAGAATATATAAATACCTTATAACTTTTAACTAATATACCAAATAGCAAAAATAAAATTGTACAGCAGTTCATGTAAGAAAACCTCATCTGAAGTTGGAAATGCTTAAATAAAAAATCATTAAATATTCAATCAAATTTATGTGTTTGGATTATATTATTTATAATTTTTTCGAACGATCGTTGTTAAAAATATTCATGTCAAAATAACTAAAAAGGACAAAAACATTGTTCATGATTCTTGAAACCACAAACCCACAAGTATTAATGCAGGACATTTTCGTGTTAATTAACAAGTTGCTCGGAAATTTCTCATGCATAATTATCATATACATTTTGTTACATTGACATGTTATTAAATTTCGCAAATCTGTCGCAAAATTTTCACCAGACTTAAAACAGTCGGTGAAGTTTCAGTAGATTGAAAACTGACTGAAATCAGCCGGAGAATATATTTTGTAAAGAACATTCACCGAAATTCGGTCGGAAATCAGACGGAAAAATTTGCTGAAGAAAATTGCACATTTTTCCGCCTGATTTCCGACTAAATTCCGTCCAATGTTCTTCACAGAATATATTCTCCGGCTGATTTCAGTCAGTTTTCAGTCTACTGAAACTTTTCCGACTGTATTCCGATCGGATTTAGACAGAATTCAGGTTTCCGTCTGGATCGTATTCCACGTGATTTTTTCACCCGGGTTGTAACGTCCTAATCCTTTACACCACTTTAGTGTCCTCACTTATACGGTAGCAAGAATTGTCATCCTGATATTAACATTTGTTGTTACAAATGTTCAAATGGTGGAAAAATATGTTTTAAATTATGTTGTTTTAATAAATCGTTTTGTAAAGGTAATAGGTACTAGTACAATGCCAATAGTGACATATACGGTTCCTAGGCAAACGCCAAGAAGAAGACAAATTGAAGAACCAAAATCTTCCACGGAAGTTAATTCAGAAGATAAAGACCCAGATTATCGATATGACTTATAAGTCACATCTTCTTAAGGGTTGAGGTGTTATGTATGCAGCATCCCTGCACCATATTTTCATATAAAGAAAAAAATAATAACGACTGGTCGAAGCCAAAACAATGAAAATTCTTTTGAATTATAAATTTCCACGAAAAAACCGATTCCAAGGTCAAATGACAAAATCGCCAGAGACATTCACTTTCTCAAAATTTTCTTGGAAATCCTTATGCCACTTAATGAATTCCTTCTTTGACTACTCTTTCATGAGAACTTCTTGAGTAATTTCATACTCATTTAGCAAATAATTTTGCACAATTTTATTAAAGTGCATTATATTCCATGGAAATTATTTGTGTATATGCACATTTCCATGCTCATTCGCACGTGAACGATGACCCCCACTTTAAAGGTTTTAAGCTTTAGGCTTAAGAACATTTATAATTATACTCACCTTTGAGTTATCTATCTTCCTTCTTACCTTTTCTGGCTCAATTAATCAATGCATCCATAAATTTTCCACTACACAAAAACTAACTAAAAATGTACAAAAGTATGCATGTCTTCGCAGGGTCAAAAAGTCATAAAATGGGATATGCTTTTTTTGGAAAAAGGGAGTTTATAATGGAATTTTTCTGTCTCTGTTCCTGTCAATTCAATGAAGTAAAATTTTAAGTGTGTTATAATTGAATTTAAATTAGCCTTAAAACGAATGGATTGTAAATCGGTCAAAATCAATATTGAAGTAATAAGTGCATTAAAATTATGAACAACCAAAAAATTAACATAGAAATTAAAGGAACCTATACATATATAATAAAGTTCATAAAAAAAAAGAAATGCGTCGTTCCTTTTTTTTTTAAAAAAAGGTGGTGTCAGAAGTGAAAAAGAAAATATAACAAAGTTTTAAGGAAAAGAAAAAGTTGTAACAAATCAAAAAGTAAAAATGTAGGAATGCTAGTTTCTAGCATTGTCTACTAGACCGAAAAGTAAGGTTTCGTGAGATGTGTTATAACAGTCATTGGAGTGTTTTTTATTGGTTTTGGAGACTTAAAAACAATCTAGAACTTACAACTAACAATTCATACCAAACATTAACTTAAATGACTACTGCAATTTAAAGAACTTACTTATTAGCCTACTTACTAACTTAACTTATTGTCAAAAGATTTGTTGTCAAGTCTCTTAACGCAACAGTACTCCTATCCGAAATGAAGTCAAGAAAAAAAAATAACACGTCTCTAGATCTTTTATTGTTGCCCAAGACCTGTCCCTCGAGGAAAGCAGTCTTTAATTGGTCAATCGAAATTGTTTTTGCTCTTCCGTTTATATTAATTGTGAAATATTTGGTAGCTGTTTTAATAACCTTGATTTCCAGACTTTACCAAATACGTAAAAATTCACGTAAAATTCTTAAACTACCAATTAATTGAAATACGTAAAATTCTTAAAAATTTTACAACTCCAAATTTACTAGTAAAATTAAATTGAATTGAGTTTTATATAATTTAATCAATTATTTGTATGAGTTTTAATTATTATATTTAATTAAGTCTCATATAATATATAATTAAAAAGTTTAATATAATTTATATAATATTTGTATATAGTTAAAAGACGAAAGAAAAAGAAAAATAATAAAACCTTATTCGTAAATCTTGATTGATGCTTCTGTTTTTCTTTTTCATATTTGATGTTGATTGTCGATTATTGATTTTTGATTGTTAGTTTGTAAACTTTTTGCTTTGTTATGTGGGTCCATTCAATTACTGGTTGAATTAAAATTACGCAAACTAAGCTATATCCATTCCACTTACTTTCACTCAAGCAGACCCGGATCTAGGGAGGGGGGACAAACCGGGCGCCAAAAATTGTTTGACAAAGCGCCTTGCATCCAGTGTACGTTGTTCTATCGTTAATTAAAACCGTATTCACCTTAATTTGATTTTAAAATGCTCAGTTGTTTTTTGAACACATCCTCAGTTGATTTACGAACGTATGAGTAAATTCTGCGTTTGTCGTCAATCTGTTGTATGTCGTAAACTCCCGAAATGCAATAAAGTGAAAGCTTCTGTAAGAAATAGGATTTCGAGGACAGTTATCCGCCACAACGAACTATAAAATAACCCCTGTTTTGTTTATTTAGGCTTAGTTTTGTTCTCTGCGTGTTTAATAAAGTGAAGGAATATAATTATCATTGTTTGCGTATTTTAAAGACTGAAGGGAAATTTTGTTATTTTGTTGAGGAATATTTGTTATTTTCTTGAGTTATGTGGGTAGTCCCTGTGTCGATCGAAGCGTCGAACATTTAAATTGTCCTGACATAAGAAGGGTGAAATCGTAAAAAACAAAAAAAAGTGTATTAGTTACAATTTTGATTAAAATTGGGACAGGTAAGTTCCCGCTCTAGGTAATAAGGTTAAGTGGTATTTCTCTTTCGTTATACCCTGTATTCTTAAGTGTTTGTAAGTTTTAGCAGAGTGACTAATTTCCATTAATTGAGTGATTAATTTTTACGTGCGATCGGTGCAGGGTATTCACAGTGTATGATAATAACTGCAAGTGTGGTTGGTGTTCTCCCTCTTCCATGTACAAGGTTAGGTTGGCGTTCTGCTGCACCTCATTTAGCTAATTTTAGCATCCGCGACATTTTAACATCTGAGTCCTGACGTTTTAAAAGTTTCAGTTTCATATATTATTTTTGTTCGTCTTTATAACGTTGTAATACTCAATCTTTTTAATCATATTATACTTCGAGAAAATCACACTGGACATTAACCAGTGTTTAAAGAGATTTATTTACACTTAATACTGAAGTGATGAGCGCACCAAAAAAGAGCTTCCTGATGCTGTAAACAGAAAAAGAGCTAACGACAAAATTGAAGAAGCAAATAAATCGGCTTCTAAGATGGGAAAATGGCCTCACGATGCAGCCGCATCGTCAAGCTCCACTAATGTTTCGGAAACGATTCAGATACTTCGAGAGCGGTCGAGATATATCTATCATTTATGAATCTATGAGTTTATTTATGATGGTTACGAGTATATATATTGAAGTTATGAAACAATTTCTAGTAATTAATTCAATTAATTCATATTTACTATCAGATTTCACTGATTTCACATAATTTTGTCATATTTTCTTAATTGGGTATAGACACACTTCAAAAAAATTGATGGTTGAGAAAAATAAAAAAGGCAGAAAAAGTAAAAATAATGGGAGTCGGTCATACATATGAACCCCGTAGGACGCTTCGTTTAGCAAATTTTGCCGGAAAAGTACCCTAAAAACCTGAAGACAATTGTTGAATTTCTGATTCCTGGAATCTTTCCTATCCCATGACAACTTAAAATACTATTTTTCAAGAACCTGTAAAAATCCACTTGGTACGGGTTGAGTAAACCAAAATAAATTTTCTCTTCAAAGTTTCCGATTTCCCAAGGCGAATCGGCGAAAGCTCCTGAATTCAAAATCTGAATTTTATAATATTTTCCAACTTTGGTCAGTAAATTTTTAAAAACTTAATTTAGAGAAAATGTTGTATGGAAAAAAGTTAGTAAATAGAAAAATAATGGCCATACATATGAGTCGGTCATACATATGAACCCTCTAGGACGCTTAGTTTAGCCGCTACAGGCAGAAAACCGTTGAAAATTCCAATTTTTACCGGAAAAGGCCCCTAAAATGAAAATTGATTAATTTATGGTTCCCGGAAACTATAATGTTCTGTTATCTGTAATTCGTAAATAAACTTACCATTTTACATAATCCTTAAAAATTCACCTGCTACGGGTTGAATGACTTTTTGTTCAAAGGGAGCAAAGGGATTGTTTTTGCTGTTAAGAAACAAAATTCAATTTGAATTTTTGAAAAATTCGCTACCAGAATTTATGTACCAACACCCTGCCAACAATCCCTTTGGTGGTGCGTGTAGCTACGTACATATATAACCGGTTTTGAATTTATTTCATAGAACATTGCGATCAAGTGAAGAAAGTCTTCATTTATGAATTCACAAATTAATCAATTTTGGTTCGCTCATGAAGGATTTTGTTGTTCATAAGTGAATCTTCAATATGAATCCAAAATGGTTCACAAGTCCGACTAGTGTATGATTTGCAAATGCGAACCAATGCGGTTCCTTTATAATTCGAAAAAATAAATCAAAATGAATCGCAGAAGTGTTTGATTTATAATTCGAAATTATCAATCACAAATGACCCACAAATATAATTCATTTACGATTCACGAAGATATGTAGACCTATTATTCCAAGTTCCATACTTAAAATTAGAATAATATATGATTATTATACATATTAATCAGTTTTTCCTACCTTTACGCAGTCGGGTTTTATGTTTTTTTCATAAAACCACTTTAATATTTTTATTAAAGTTTCCTATTACTGGAAACGATTTAGTAGAAATTTTTAGTGAAACAAGACCGTTTGTAGTTCCTGTAAAAAATTTAATTCAGACTGTGTGGTTATCGGAGTTATGTCATTTCGAATGGCATTTTTTCTTTCATTTCGAATACCTTTTGACGTTTGAAAATCCTAAAATATCTTGCAAATTTTTTTAAAATTTAATTTTTCCTTATACTTATACTATTTGTGTTCAATAAAATATAAATTTTAATGCTTATATCGTCTAGAAATACTTTCATCGTTTCGACACATTACTGTCACTGAAATGCCAATTTCTACGATTTTCTCCGGTTGTATGATAGGTGTCGTTTGTAGTAATAGGAAAAGTGGGAAAATTTTAGAAATGGCTTTCGGTGTCTGGAAAAAAAAACAAAAAAAAAACTAACGCGATTTTCAGAAACTACAAACGATTTTGGAAGGAGAAAATATTTTTCCAAACCCACGAAAATTGGCCGTAGAACGAAACGAAAAAAATGTATTGCAGACCTCTACGTCGTGTGTAGTTTCTGAATCTGTTTTTATTTTTTTGATATCTAAAACTCGGATTCCAGGTTCACAGAGCTTGTGAAGGCCACTGATTTGTTACAGGCTGTTACAAGGGGGAAGGTTATCAAACCAAGCTGAAAATGCCGTTACGTAATTTGTGCATGTTACCTAAGGTCAACAGTATGTAACTAAACTTTTCTCGGGAGCACGATGAAATGTCAAAGCATCTCGTCTTATATCATCAGATTTGATCACCAAATAACAAAACCACCAAAAAATTGTAGGTAAATTTTAACGTTATAAATTAAAAATATCAATAAATTTTTAGTTTTTAACTATTAATTTGTTATTTCAATATTTTGTTCAGATAGGATGCGTCAATTTCTTAAAAATCGTTGAGATGACAGCTGCTTGAATAATTTGATTCAAATCGACTAAGCCTTATCCTCTTAGAATTAAATAGAATCATATAAATTGAAATAAAATTAAATCACTTTGAAGTGATAAGACTACTGAGTTAAACTCAACTTATGTCGCTTTGAGTGTACCTAGGTCGTTGATGAAATGAATGATTTCTGGCGCTTCTGAAAGCAGTCATTCTTTTTTTGAACATTGCACCAGGGCTATGTGTATTCTAGAAATTTCTCACCTTAACGGAACTCCACCGGAACGAAGCAGTTCGGGCAGGAAATCTATGACGATTTAATATCTGAAAGTTGCTCAGTTATCAACGCGCAAGTTCGAACAAACTTTATGAAAAAAGAAAAAAGAAAGGATACTATAGCAGTGCTTGTGCCACTGGTTTCTGGCGCTGGTTTTTCTTATCAAAATTTACTGAAATCTGCGTAATAATTTGACAAATCTTAGCATTTACGCGCAAACAGCGCCATCAACCCTCCGCAAATAGGCAGTAAATTTTCCTGACGTTGCAATTAATCATTTCTTTCGAGTCTAAAGCTGCACATGACCTGCCCGTGGGCTTATACTTATTTACATGTATCAATAACGCCCGTGTGAAAAATTTCATCTTAACCTTATATTGTTACTTATATGGTAATTTAATCTTACACAATGAAGATGGTATCGCAGTTTGATAATTGAAATACAAATGTGTAAGTGAAGTTTTGGTTTACCTTTCCGTCTCGGGAGATATCCGCCTGATTTTTATTCTATCATCTTACCGGAATTTTAAGTGACGATATTCAGAATGAGCTGAATAGATCGACTTTTCAACGTACTACGTACTGACATGTTTCAGATATATAAAACGAAACAATTTTCTCATGTGCGACTCAAACTGAAAACGTTTACCGGCTGCAATACACATCAGTTTGAAAATTTTCCGCAGTTTCAAACTTTGAATAATATCGCCTTACGTTACAGCAAATCGTACAGTTAAAATTGGGGAAAAAAGCCATAAGTATCTCGTACTTATTTAATAGCAACCTCATTAGTCATATATGAATCAATTTAAGAAATCAGTGCAGTTTTTTGAAGGGTTTGTAAAATCGGTGGATCCGGTCGAGTTTTACAAGTTTAAGAAAAAATAGTGTTTTTACAATATCGATGACATGTAAATATTAATTTTCGATTTCGCATGTACTCTTAGTAACTATTCACGTTAACGAAATACAAAAAATTTCAAAAGTTTTTGTGACAAACTCTTGTGATCTTGACTTCCTGTGTGCTCATAGTACGTACCAAAGCTATTATAATTCTTTTAATGAAATATATAATTGTTTTAAGCCAATTCATTATTCACGATAAGGTTTAAGCGATTGATTATACGTTCATTTGAAAATTATATTATTTGATTTTTAGGAGACAGATATCAGTTGCAGGTGTATGGTGATTTAATTACACAGTGGTCAGAATCAGGCATGCTTATTTAGAAATTCTAAGCCCGAATGGATTTATCCGTTTTGTACTTTGCGAAACAAATCGTTAGGGTTTAAATTAAAATACTAAACTGAGAGTGCGCTGTTGTTTTTGAGAACAGGGCGTAGACAATTGTATGCAGATTGCAGATATACTGGCAAACATTCTATTTTTAATTAAATTTGATTGAATGCATTCTTAATCAAATTCAAATACATTTTAACTCTTTGAAAGAACCTGCACTCATTGCTTTTCCGCCCAAAATTAGTGTCAACATTAAAAGATCACAAACAAGAAATTTTCTTGTGTTCTGAAATGCTTGTACAATACATCATCGAGGAAAATATAAAATATAGAATTTTAAATAAGAATATTTGTATAATATATCTTAATGTCGCTTTCATATTCTTTAAAAACATATAATATGTATTATAATCAAATGAGAATAAATATAAAAAAAATATTTTTCAGGTAATGTAGGTACCTACCTACCTTACGGTCTAGAAAGCGAAAAATTTTACGTATTGTGTATACTCGTAAGTGCAGAATACATTAACGTGGTGTTTACACTAGACGAAGTTAGTTTCTTGTAAATAGACCATACTTCCAGCTACTGTATTACTAGCAATTTTCCATACCATAGGGAAATTATATTCTTATCTAAGATTGTCCCTGACCTGGTACTATTTAACGAAACAAGATGATAACTGAAAATTTATAATATGTACTTAATAAATCAACCAGGTATACGTTATACTGGAAGGCCACAATTTTTTGTTAATATACTTTCTTAACGAAAAAATCCACGAAATTTTTCTCATGATGTATAGGCGATGCATGTACAATGTACGAGTATCATAACGGGCATATCGTATTTTCATGTTTATAACAGTCTTCACACATCTACATTTGTTGCAACAAGAAAGCTCGTTAATCGGAAAACTAACAAGCGGAAAATTGCACTGTATGAGAGTTCTAAACGGGTGTTGTCCGCTGTACAAAACTGGTGAAAGACCATTAATGTCGTAATGTTTGCGGTAGCCTGAAATGTGTGAAACATTTTCATATTTCACAATTTTGGTTTTAATATGAAACCAGAAAATAGTATAGGTACATAAGTCATTATTTTATAAATCTTTTCACCCCAAAAAATTCAAATCATCTGCAGTCCCGGGTAAAAAAATCAGACGGAAAACCGAATTCGTAAAATGGAAGGCAACCGTAATTCGGTCGGAATATTGGGGGGATCGTCGTGTCAGTGGCGAAACATTCTAAATATGCCAAAATGTAGATGTACATTAAGAATTAGTAATTATTTTAAAAAAAAAATATCAAACATGATAGATTTTTCATTAAATATTTAATAAATATTGAGGTGACATAAACTTACACTCACCGGTTTTCGTGTCATTTTAATGACATCTTTTCAAATTCGAGCATTCGCGTAGAGTTTTGCATGGAGCGAATTTTCTTCACCTTGAAAACAAATTTTTCTGTTTGATATTTTCATAAAATTTCATGTCTGAATTCTGACTGTTTTAAGGCCGGATCCACACTATAAGGCTCGTTTGCTAATCATGTTCACATCAGACAATCTGCCTCAGTTCACGTTTCAGTCTTGTCTTCAATTCATTTAATTTGATGCAATTGTCGCTTCAACGGGTTAAACCAGACTGAACCGGGAACGAAAGAGCATTCATACTATCGATACGTCTCGTGACAAGTTCGATCTCGCTCAAACAAAATTGCGAGACTGATCGCAACTGGAATGGGATTCGACCGGAACTTGACCGTTACATATAGTATGAATGTAAACAATGTTTTTCGTTCAATAATATTTTCCCAGACCGCGAAAGAACCGCGATCGACCTTCTAGTGTGGATCCGGCCTAACTCGAGACCATGGTCAAAATTTGAGTCACTTACGGCAATGTTATCAGCAACGGGTGAAAAAATTCACGAAAATTTGCTGATAACATGGGGTACTCAATCTCAAAAATTTTGTCCATGGTCTGCAGACTTAAAACAGTTAGAATTTAGACTCAAAACTAAGGATATATTTTCTTGATTTCGGTCTGCAAAAATTTTCCGACTGATGTTTTCATGTTGCTTAGTAAAACATCAGTCGGAAATTGTTGATTTTAAGTCTTCAATTCCGATCGTTTTCCGACTCTTGTCACTTCTTAATATATAAAAACCTTATGGTCGTTAAGCAGAAAATGGCTGTCATTCACTGGAGAATGAGATTCACTCTCTGAAAGCGGGGAAAATTCATTTTATGTAGATCAAACACAGAATGAATTTCCCTCCGCTTGCTAGAAATGAATTTCATTCACCGGAGAATGGGACTCACCCAAGCGGGGAAAATTCATTTTCTACATGATGTCACAAATATCTATCAATTTTTATTTCTTACCTAGTCGGAATTGTGGATGAATTTCGGAGATATGCTCGACTTCAATAGAACGCCAGTCGGAAAGCGCACTGAAAACAAGTACATAATTCTTTTCCGACTGACGTTCACAACCTCCCATCGGTTAAAGTCTGCTCTTCTGAAGGCAATATTATTTCGCGAATTTTTTCACCTCAAATTCTTTTTTATCCGGAATCTTTAATCAGGAATGATAAACTGAATGCCCCAAATCTTTATCTGCTGGTTCACCTTTCTATAGGGTTCTCTTTGTTAAACTACGCAACAATACATAAAACTGTTATAGAACTACGATGCCTAATTCTTGGAAGCACGTAGATATATGGCACAACTAACGAACAGTCTCATTCATTGCAAAAAAAAAAAACAAACTAAAAGGAATTCAAGCAATTTTATCTTTTGAATACCTTTGCTCTATACCTACCTGTCTTAAAAAATTTCGAACTATGTTGCTATGTTGCGAATTGTGGAAATTTAGATTTCATTGTTTGTGAGGATTATCTGACAAATTTATTTTGATTTGAATATTAATTGTTGGAACTGAATATTTTTCTCTTATTAAGTGTGTAGTATTTAGGCTTCATTTTTTCACTATAATGCCAGTCTATGAATAGAATGTAGGTATGTACATTCTAAATCAGGAATTCATGTGGTAAATGAACAAGAGGTCCAGAAATCACAATGCATTGTAAGAAGAGTTTTTTCGGAACATGTTCAATTTTTGTACGGTTCGAAAGTGATTCTTGTACGTGGACGCTAATGATCCAAACTCCTAAAATAGTGACAACAAAAACTATTAAATGACAAACAACAAACCAGTGGTTAAAAATCTCAATATCCAGATGTGACTGACTTCCGCAGCAGCAATTATTAAATACCAACCTCACTCTGACGGCTTGAAGCTGATAATTCCAGTTCAATAGCTATCAAATATGTACTTGGCGAAAAATACTTATGTCATGTGAATAAGTCTTAGCAAAGTTACTCTATCGAGGAAGTACAAGTTTTCCTTGTCGTGTGGGAGAAAGACATTCCAAACTACGTCATCAATAATAACACGTGCATAATAACAGTCGGTCAATGTCTCGAGACATGTTTTCAACCTTCATCTTTTAATATGAAATTTATGTGATAATAAAAAAGACGTTAACACTTTCGTCCGACATTACCGACATTGATTTACAAAATTCGAATAGTACTTAAATTCAAGTTTAAAACTACTAGAAGGCTGAACAATTATTTCATTCAAGTTTACAAATGCATACAATCATTAAAGTTTGTCTGAAGAAGATGGGTTTTGATTTGATATGTGATAATCAAAATATTCAATTATGTTGTTTCCATTGCATTCTGATGTACCTACCGCCGCTTTTGGTACAATCTTCGTTCGTTATTATTGCGTGATAGGAAACGTTTGTGCACTTATCATTAACCAAATGACTTGTATTTTCTATTGTGTCAACGGGTCGCATTTTAATGTTACGCTTTTTGAGCCAGAAAAACGGAGCACTGATTCCAAACCCCATGATATGAAAAATCCTACTCTAATAATACACCCTACATGACATTGTTATTAAGCTTCGAAACGTTATGGTTGGGTAACTCATCTCTAAAAAAGAAATTAAATTCCATTATTATCGTTGCAATTCCTTGATCTAATGCTTTTCAACTGGCGATATGTATAGAACGATATTAAGTCTGTTCCCGTACTCGAAAATCTTACTGCTTTTGACTGCATTTGAGTATTTGGCGTTCCCGTACGGAGAAAATAAGGAAAATTGTGAGAAAATCGCTCTCAGAAACACTCTCCCCTCGTACCTACTGCCTGTTTTGTTACTGGAGTAAAAAGTTTAAAAAAGTTGTTCATTTGATTTTGAATTCGTTTGTATATAGATATTTTGTTAAATTATTAGTAACTAATAAATTATTGATTTTGGTATATTGATGTGGAAATTTTTTGAATTTTCAATGTTTAGTGTGTGACATTTTTACTGCAAGTTACTGCATTTCCGTTCCCATACTAATTTCACTTTTTAGCTCATACTGAGAAGACTACGCTCTTCGTAGCATAATTTGAGAGGAAGTTGATTTTTACTGCAAAAATATGGAAACAGACCTATTGTTTTCTAGCTTGTCGAATAAATAAAGTCGAAAATCCATCCAAACATCTTCATGAACCTACATATTATTATATTTTATAGATATTAAGCTTATGTACAGAACTATAAGTGTATTACAATAGCTGTGTTTTTTTTCTTGATACGGATCAAGTTGCGAATAAAAAATGCTACGAGTAATTTTTCAGATTTCTCAAAAACTAAAACAAATTAAAATTTTAAAGGTAAATTTTCAGTAGTAAGTAATGCCTTTTTTCTGTTTTTGACAACACTAAACAAAAACTTTAAACGAAACGAAACGATTTAATAATTGATTCAACTTTCAATTTGGATCATCGTTATTGTTCCATTTGCGTGTAATGCATTTGATCTGATCCGAACCAAATGTAATAAAACACACGGCTAATACCTATACCCTTTGCAGTAAGTAGTTAAGGTAAAAATATAACTATAAGTATATTCACTTCTTTGCAGTTACATCACAATGACAGCTGGTTCCGGTGTTAGAACCGATGACTTCAACGGAAAGGTACAATTTGTATAATATTCTTTATAAAAGCTTCAAAGTTTGTTACTTATACTTCATTTGTTTGACGTAAATTGGTTATTTGAGATATAAAAATATTGCACTTGATTTAGCATTCAAGCTTAAGGGAAATATTCTTGGAATCATTTGGTCAATCCGAGTTCCACAATCAAAGATGCGTTTATGAACGTGTTTAAACTATTATATATTAATCACTAACTTATCAAAACGAAAATCCAGTACTTACGTACTTAATTACTAAATTTGCAAGCAGCGCATTCGAATTATTTTGCAATAAATATGGAAAAATTTCACATGTTGGGTCTTTGTACATCGACGACGATATTCCGAGAAACATACTTACGTGACAGTTTGGTGTGTGCAATGCAACACACTTTTCCTTCAAATATTTTAATAAATTAATTATTGAAATAGTATTTCTATTAGTACTGGACACTCACTGCAAACATTCACTTACATACTATTGTTGAAGAGGATTTGTGGAATTGTTTTTATCCGTTCATAAAATATTATATTTATTGATTACCGGACTTTAGACCATAGTGAATAACACCAGCCTTCATGTGATGCATATGAGAGTTAAAATATTATATGTACTCGTTTTGTAATGTATATTCCAATAATATTGATTGGATGAATTGGAAAAATGCACGTCACTCAAATAAATGTGTATATAAATGTTACAAACCCACAATTAAGCGGACCGCACGTAATGAGTGAGAAGCAGCATCGCACAAAAAAAAACTCCAACGACCTGAAGAGGCCAACAGCTACCGATTAGGGGGAGACCTCAACCAATCCTCATCAGTCCACCTCAGGACAGTACCCAAAATCCACAGATTCCATTGGTTTAATATTTGAGCGATTAACGGCTAGAAGTTCCTATTGTAATTATGTCATACAAGTTATTAATATTACTAGATAATGCCCCGTCATGTATGACGGACAGCTGAACTGACACTGACTAATTTATAAATAAAAAATTTAATTATTATACAATTACTTATCTTTATTTATACTTAAATTGTCTAGCATGCAAAAATTCACTAAAGCATCATGGAAACTTGCTACAAAATTTCTTTGTATACTACGTTTTTCGTAAAAACGCGTCCGTCATTCAATACATTTCTTTGTTTGGGTTCTGGTTGAAGTCGGATTTTAACGTTCGAAGCGTTCCTTGATCTGGACAATGCCACGTATAGCTGACCATGTGAGAAAACAGGAGTCTGGAGATCTATTCCTACATAGTCAAAAGTCTGGCCCTGCGATTTGTTGATTGTGATAGCGTAAGCGGGAATAACTGGAAACTGTCGTCGCTTCAAAACATTGTATCTAATGGAGCCAGATTGATTCTTGGTATCAAAACAATTTTATCTCTGTTGTTTTCTGACTCAATTTTGGCTTGAATGACATTTTCTGCCAACTCTTCAACTATCAATCTTGTTCCGTTACATAAACCTTTTTTGGGGTTGAGGTTTCGCAGCAACATTATTATGATATCCTTTTTTAGAATTAACATTTGAGGCGGTATTCCCGATGGTGTCAGCGTGTGGAGAAATTCTACTGCATAATTATATTCTTCATTCGAATCTCCTGGAAGTATTGAGTCAGCGGTATAATGAATTTTTTCATCTCCAGGAATCATGTCAATTATTCAATTATTCATTCCAAGGTTTTGAATAATAGTTGGTGCGATTATAACTCTCCTCGCAAGTTCAGACAATGAAAGTTGATTGATGTTCCCAAAAATTGTAGAGATAAGATCACTGTGCTCCACCATTTGTTGAGGTATTTCAATTATATCTTCATCGAAAATTCCGACTACTTCATGAGCCATTCGTTGTGACTATTTTGTCCGCCACTCCTCATGTTGGTGACCAATGATAATTTTGTTAAATGATTCCAAAGCCAACTTAATTTTATGCATTTTTCGACAATTTCTATTCTCGTTCCCTTCATTACTACAGGAAATGTGTATCGAAAATCACCACTCTTTACAATTGGTTTTCCTCCAAATGGCTTTTGGTTATTACATATTTCACGTAGCACCAAATCAATAACTTCCAATGCTTTCTTTTCCAGCGTGGATTCTTCATCAATAATTATTACGATAGATTGTCGTATTTCGTCTGCTTGAGGTGATGTTAATGTCATCGAAGAAACTGAGTTCTGTAATAAAGGGATTGGCAATTTGAAACCACTGTGTGCTGTGCGGCCTCCTTTTAATAATGTTGCAGCGATTCCCGTTGTTGCAAATGGTATCACCGTTTGTTCGTGACTCCTAACAAAAGAAATTATACATTGATATAAAAAAGTCTTACCTAAAACACCAGGACCATCTGAATACAAACATCGATTAGTCTGATTTACATTGTCAATTGAGTTAATTATCTCATTAAAAGCATGCAACTGTTGTGCATTCAACATTGGAATAAGCCTTTCGTCTTCTCTAAATTCTTGATCTCTATCGAAAATAATTTCTTGTGGAATAGGGCCAATTATGGATCAGGCAATCCTGCCATAGAGCATGATAAACCATGCTGGTTTAAAATGGTATTAGTGTCGTGAAGCGCCTTATTTTGAGCAACATCCTCTGAGCCTGTTCTGAGATAGTCAAGAGCTAAATTCACAATGTTATTGTTCCACAAAACTGATATATTCGTTGGATGACAGAAACAATATATGTATGCAAACATTTCGCGAAGTTGGGATGACATGAGATATGTTCCTCCGTCTCTTAAACAATTTTCCCACTCATCATCAGATTTCAGCAATCCCCTTGCATTCTAGCAATAATTTTATCTGATCTTTTTTGTTTTTTCTTCCACTCAGAACGCATGTAAACATAATGCAAAGGAATTTCTGTGTACAACCATTGCCTTGCATTATGATCGATTTGATTCACTACCAACCAGGATTCAAGTTTCGCTCTTCCAGATTGTGCTTCTTGTAATGCTGTTCCTTCGTTGCCACGTTCGAAATAAACCATTTGTTGATTGGGCAGATGAATTGGAAGTCTTATAACTGAATGAGAGCGATCATACATTTTGTTCTCCCTTACTCGCCATATTGCTTCCAGAGCACTGACATATCTTCCATCAATGAAGTTAGAAATTGAAGCAATGTTGAAACCCTTATGTCGGCTGTACACACTCGCCGAGAGCCTCTCGGCGAGATTCAGGCCGAGAAGGCTTTCGACGAGGGCATACATGTACACACTCGTTGTTTTTTGTTTGTTGTTGTTGTTTTCCTCTCGAGTTCCTTTGACTCGGGCGCAAAATACCGACACGGAGTCGAGACCATCGAGACGAGAACACCATGTACACACTCGCTCTCGGCCTGTTTCGGGGTGTTTCGGCGATTGTGTACAGCCGGCATTATATATGTATTTATAAATGTATTTTATTGATCTTATCGATCCGCAAATTTCAAAATTATGTGAGCATTATATTTTGAAATCAAATACGAATTACAACGCGCAACATTTCGGCTATCCATCAAAACACCTGTAACTTGTGCTTGTTTGTTGGCTCTTCGTCGATATAGCGGGTACCCATTTACATTTGTCAAGGTGTGGTCGTTAAATTCCTTGGGAAATTTTTTGCTACACTGTCCATCTCTCATACAGGGCGCATTGGGGTTGTTAATACCACATGGTCCATGCATCATGAATTTCAGAACAGTTTCACGCAACCTCACATTTGATTCCGATGGAATTTCAGCACAAAAAATTGATAAATTCTTGCGGCAGTGTTGAATTTGTCTTCTTCTTTTAATGCGCATAAAATATGTGCGTGACTTATTTGATTCTTTTTATCTTAGGATAAAAAAAACACAAATTTATTATTCTTAATAAGAATACAATTTATTATTATTTCAAAAACTTCACTTTCACCTTTCTTAATTAATTTATTTTCATTAATCTTTTTGCTTTAACAAATTGCAATTCTTCAGAGTTGTCCGTTTCGCGATGGTCTTCAGGCTAACTGGAGCTTATTTGCTTTTGATTTTATATATTATTTGAAATGATTTGATCATCAAAAATGGTCAAAATATGAATGGGTTGATCCATCAAAATTAGAATTTCGATCGTGAGAATTTGCTGAGGTGAGTATTGGTTTGGGAATTATTTTAATTGAAAAACAGGAAACAGCATAGCATTTTGGCTATTACTAGCTCGGACATCGGAAATGGTGAGTTTATGTAGGGTTATTGTCATAGGGTCATTGATTTGTGATCATGTTGATTGAAATCACCGTGATTGTGAGTTACTGGCAACGTTTATGGGAAGTTTATGCAACAAGTTTAGTTTCGTGTTTCAAGCTCTATTTGTTGCAGAAACTTCTTGCAATTTTAGTGGTTGCATTATTTGGTTTAACGTAACTCGTGCGGTAATCCGCGTTTTTGAAATTCTATGCTGTACACAAACGCTTTACTTTCTCCAAATATATAATGTTCAATGTAAGTCCAACTTAATTTTGAAGATCCTTGCAATTAAATCTGGTCCATCAGAAACATGTTCACCACTTTTCATGTTTTCTGTGATTTCAGACCAGTTCGGATTTGCTGTGAAAGTCACAAATACGTCTGGAGCTGAATATTTAGCAAAAATTGACTTGGCATCAAAGCTACGCTCACGCATATTCCGGGAAGATCCATCAAGAAAGATGGTAAAATTACAGAAATTCCTGGTGGAATATTAATATTTCCTTCGGTATTTGACACGTAATCTGATAATCCTTGGTACTGTTCGGCTCTCAACTTTCTTTGATTTTCTCTTATATAATTTAAATTATTAGCTTCTACTTGAAGGTATCCATTATTGGATTAAAACTGTTACGGAAAGCGGTCATTGGATGTTGGGAGGTTATATCGTCGCTGATCCCCTTGATGATCTCATAGTTGATCTCATAGCATAGTTTCACCTTGTTGTTCATATTTTTGGCTTTTTCGAGCTCTCCAGCGAGCCTGTCTTTCGCTAGCTAAACGACGTCTACGCGTAATTTGATCTTCATTTCTCCACCTCTAATAAATTACTCAATCTAAATAAACTAAATGTTACTATTTGTACTTTTTAATATAACTACTTACATGATGGATATAGTTTTAGTTTTTGAAAATAATATTATATGTTATTCGCAATTTTAATTGATCATGGTGTTAGGATTCTAGAATAAGAAAGAAGACAAATTTGTTACAATTGTACAAGATTTTATTTTGCTCAACACGTTCTCTGGACTGCAGCGATTGTTTGATTAGTTGAAACCTGGAAACCTGGAATCATCCGGTAGAATCATCTGGTAGGCATCTGGAATGGTCACCTGGAATCATCTGATAGATGATATCCAGAACGCTAGAAAAAGAAGTCATTATGAGAATTAGCTTACATTGACAAGTCACATATTATAAGTCGCACATTAAAATTACAAAAAAAATGTGCATATATGTATGTATATTCCAAAAATACGTGTGTATTTCCATTTGATATTTTAAGATTGATTGTAGGTTAATTATACGAAATATGTATAATACAAGCAACTAAAAATACACACGCATACCCTAAAATACACTCACATGAATTTAAAAAATGAAGAATAACTTTGTTCAACAAAAATATTAATTTTCAAGTCTACAGAATAAGTATCACTTCGACAATACCATAAAAATGTAGCATTATTAATATTTCACACCTTTAAGAACTTTTCCTTCCCAATGTCAATCCTCAATACCAAAACAATTTTTATTCTACGTGTGACATATCACTTTTAGTTAGTGCTCAATTTTACCTACTTTAAGTTTATATCTGCATCAATAAAGGTTATTTGTTGGAATTATTTTTTATTAAAACAATTGCTTCAATTAAAAGTTGAAAAAAAAAAAAGATTTAATACAATGTGATTGCAAGCACGGGTTCTTGATACATATGCACTTACTTTGAGTGCATAAAATTTCGTTTCAAGCATTTATATTCACTAGGGGGACGCCCCCTGCTCGCTACGCTCGCCAACCCCCGCCGTTCGCTACGCACACTAATAGCTCGCGCATGACGCTATATATACAGTAGCATTGTAAGTAAAAAGTTATTTAGTTCAGACTGTAGTAGCAATCACTTCAGCTCATTTTGCACGTCAAAGTACATCTATATTAAATGAGGCCCTATCTATAATTATCGAAAACCTTGCGAGTGCGGTTGCGGATCTTAAGAGATCTTAAAATTTTCTCATGCAAAATACTTTTTGTAAGAATTCTTTCATCTTCCGCCAAATGACCTTGGCTTTGTGTTCCAGAAATACATATAGACACGCAAACGATCAAACGATCTAACTATACTGGCTACAACATACAATTAACGGTGAGAAAATATAGGTAGTTTGAGTAAGATATCTGCTTTTTGAAACGTTTGGGATTTATGGGATTTATTAATTGTCATCGCAAAATCCAGAATGAGGGGAAATTGAGTTTTTTGAAAGGAAAAAGACAGAAGTGTACTTGTATAATTAAAGTTTATTTGTGGTGTCAAAATACGTGTAATTCGGAAAACTCCTGCTAAAATCTCACAATACAAACAATTTTCTTTTGCATTTGAACTAAACGAATAGGTGTACCATTGACCAAGCAAGTCGTGTCCCGTACTCAAATTACGAATGAATAAAAGTAAGCAATTTGGTTTTGAAAGTAAATTTGTGGGATCGGGAGCCCACTTACATCAACTGAGTTTAAAAATTCTACTGGAAAATAATTTTGCCCTCTATAATCGCCACTCAAGATGTTGTCGGAACTCAAATATATTCGTTCCTCTCCGGACAGACTGTTAAAGATTTCTGCATCGATGAAAGTGCAGTTTTCATATTTGGGTGCTAATATAACCGAATTGAGAATATCGTTAGAATTTATGGTTTCAGATACATTGCCATAAGTATCTGAATTCACAAAACTGCTAACTAAATGGGAAGGAATTTCAATAACATCTTGGCTGTAAATCAGGAAATGTGGGTAAATTTCCATTACCAAGAGATTTAAGAAATTCAACGAATTCAATCTCATGAGGTGAAGCTCTCATGTTTTGGGTAAAAGTTATTATGTGGAATTTTGAAAATTCGAACATGAAGTAAGGCAATTCTCAATAAGTGGTACACGTGTACCGTGAGATATAGCTGGCAATATTCGTCAAAAATCTCCACAGAGTAAAATAGTCTTACCTCCGAAAAATTTAGTTGAAGCACCGAACGAATCGTTTACTGACCAAATTTCCTCAATAGCTAATAAAGCAAGGTTATATGAATCATTTTCTGAAGGATTTCTTAAAAAGTCTTCACACATGAACATTTTAAATTCATTCCACAAATCTAAAGCAATTGTAGGAAAGTTCATACCACAAATAGGATATGGCAAATAAGTTTCTTAACTGCTGAGAGGACTTACACTCTTTTACTTCTAATAAATATTCACGCCACTCTCTATAATTTCATGCAACACGTCGTGCATGTGCTGAAAATGTGCAGCAAATAATGTTCCCAACAGTACCCAAATCCTGATGGGACCTCGAACATGACGCAAAATATTCTCAAATGGAACACCTCAACATAAAACCTGAAACAATCTAGCAATAGCTCTTCTACTTCCTCTTTGAGATTTTTCGATTTCTTTTCTTTATCTACCTAAATATAATGCATCGGCGTCTCTGTGTATAGAAACACGGACGAATTAATTCGATTGATTTCATAGAATGCAGTCAATTTTGTTCTTCTGTGATTTTTAAGACCTTGCTGAACATTTCCTTCCCTAAAGGCTATATTTTGCCGTTGAGGCAAGTGACATTCAAGTCGAACTATAAGATATTACGTGACTGGTAATGCATTGGATACTCATTTATCCGCCAACTATCTTCCGTAGATCCAACATAGTGACCGGACAGAAAACTATCGATTTCATCTATATAACCTTTGCCATCAACTCCACCTCAAACTCTTCCAAACTGTAATGAGGCACAGTCGTATCCCTTATAAACATATTTGTACATATATTTTAGACTCTTAATTGTGCCAAGAACTTCCACATTTAAGTAGCACTCAAATTTCGCGAAAAGATATGGATTTTCAGTAACAGCATAACGGTTGCCATCAGAGTGGCCACGAAAGTTACCTGTTATACCATTTACACGACGCATCTCACATTGGCTAGAGTTGTATTGTAAAAGTCCTTAGAAAAGCTCTTGCTGCATTTACCATCTCTCATACAGAAGAGGATATGATTCAATAAACCACATGGACCGTGGATCATATGGTTTTTAACTAAATTATGAAGTTGTGGGAAATACATATATATTGTAAATAAAATATATCTCGAATTTCCGTACAAACGAACCAACTTTCATTTCCTACCTTTTCGTTTTTCTTTAAATTGAGGTTTTAAAGGGGGGCAGACAAAAGTTTGGAAATATGATATAATTTGAGATTTTCAATTTTAAACAGTTTTTTGCTCGTAGCGGCTAAATCAAGCACTCTAGGGGGTATGACCAACCCCTATTATTTTTTCATTTCCCAACTTTTGGCCATATATCATATTTCTCTAAATTATGTTTTAAATGTGGGTCCATACAAAAGTTGGGAAACATGATAAAATTCAGACTTTCGTTCGCTTTCCATAAATATTCGTGAAAGTTAACCTCGCGTTTTCTAGAAATAACTGTAAAATTGTGATTTTCCATATTTTTTAAAATAAAATTTGCATATATTTTTACCAAATTAGCAAAAAACAATGGTATAAGTAAACGATGGCTTTAAATTTGTCTGTGGTAATGCATCCATACTATTGTCTGTGGCCATATGTTCATTGTTTCGGCTTTTGTCTGGAAGAATGCAGTTTTATTAGTCAAAGATTGCCTTCTTTCAGGCAAAAAGCAAAACAATGAACATATCAATATTGTCTGTGATATGGCTGCATTTGCCCCTCACATTATCATTAGCATAGATATTGGGTTTGAGTGAAAATAATGCATGTACTTGGCATATATGGTTGTTTATTCAGTCGAACGTATGATCTATGCAAATGATAATGTAAAATAAGTATGTTCTATATTTTAATATTTTCGCAGAGGAATGCAATTATAAGTTCATTCTTTTGGTTTGTGTCACCAGTAGTAGATTGATTCATTTGGTTTGATTTTCGACTAATTTAGTACTTGTTATGTATCGGGGACACAAACCAAAAATTCACATATGGTTGCATATTTCCAGGCAAAAAGTAAAACATTCACAAAAGAATCATCTACGCTATACGTGTGCTCAATTCACACATACTATCCCATTGAATTTTTTAATTTCAATTTAAAATTAAACGTATTTATAATTAAATTTAAGAAAAAAAATTAGGTGATGCATATAGAGGAAAAACTAATCTTTCGAATGGTATAATTTTTATCCTGGTAAGTCCACCTGGTTTCCTGTAAAAGGGATAAAAAAAAAAACGTGTCGCCTATTTATATATAGATTCTTGTAATACCGAAAGAAATTTCTCAATAGAACTCTGGAACTTACAACATTTAATGTAATGCTTGGTATTGTAATGAATTTGATATTCAAATTTTGAATTCTCATCAATTACCAAGCACAAACCTTTACATAGTTACATAAAACTACTTTATACTTCGTTACCAATTTTTATTTTTTGAACAAAAGTGATTGTTTTGTTAAATATAACACAATTTGATTTTAAGATACCGACGTTTCCGTTAAAATAAAAACGAATTCGCTCAAACCCATTATATTCATAGCAAACACGCTATGCATCGAGCCATCTGTTGACAGAACTTTTGATTGATCAAGTGTGATTTATAGTCAAAGCGTTACGCAGAGTCAGTCAGTCAGTCAGGAATAAATTTGCGTAAATATATATATGATGATGTTTATTATGTATTCTCATAATGTTCACACTTTCACTGCAAATCTCAGTGTCTAACATAGTGGTTCCCAAAGTTGTCTGGACTACGATACCATACATCTAATACAAGTTTCCAAATTCGGGACCCACCTCTAGAAAATTTAACCGATACCAATATGAATAAAGGACTTTTCAAATAACAAGCAAAGTATAAATAAAATTTTTTATTATTCTATTCCAATTCATGGTATAGCGTCACAATTCTTTAAAGGGGGTTTCGGGCACTAACAGTTTAATGAAATTCAAACAATTTATTCTATGTTATAATTAGTCTATTTATTAACAAATCTTCTTAAGCGAGTCGAACTATAAAACGCGTATTAATCGCATCACGCTTACAGTTATTTGGTAAAAAGGCACGTGTATCACGCATCACGTCCTTGCTCTAAGATTTAGTTAATCTAAACATGTCTAACACGCATCGTGTCCTGATTCGTATTCACTAACCTTATATCTATCTAGTCTAAATGACTCTAGGTTTATGCGTGGGGTCCAGCGTCTTAATTCATTAATTTCCATTTTCATATGACCACATACGAAACCCTCGAAGACAATCAAAGGTATTTGAAACTAAACCTAACGTCATAATTTCAGTCTAACCTAACGTAGTAAATTACAGTTAAAACAAACATTCTAAAGAATCACTCAATCCTAAAGAAACAATTTAGCCTAAAAACAAGATTCATAAATTACAAACGCTTAACAAACTTTCAAGATGCCAAAAGGACATTACAAAGGACAGTACCTAGAAATAGTGCATGTTGCACCGAGATGACGCAATGCATTGCGTAACAGTAACCACATTTCTATTTTTCCCGCACATTGCCTGCACACTGTCCGATGCAGTTCTTCCAATATATACTCTCTTCATTTATATGGGAATCAATAACATTGAAATTTACCTCGGCCGTTCCACGCGTAATTGGCTTACAAAACAATATATCTTCATGCACGTCTTCTTGCCATATATAACGCACAAAAACAATTAATTGAGATAGGCCTTGCACGTCGGGAGTCTCATCTGGTTTCAGAGCATTATATTTACTACCAATTATTCTCCGGATTAATTCATCTTCTGTCCATTCAACAATTTCGTCAATTCTTCACGCAACAGTATTATTGGATGGTGCTCAATTCAAATGTTTACTATTGAAATCGAACTCTAATGAACCTTCCACATGCCATTTCATGTCCTCATACCATTTCCTGCCCACGAAATCACAAATCCATTACTTAACAGTTCCGGCGAAATTGAGATCTAAATAAAATAAAACATAAAAGTTAGACATATTGATGAACTTTTTTTTGATGATAAGAAAGCCTATTATAAAGTTCGAAACTAAAATCGAGTACAAAAAAAAGGTTTTAAAGAAAACAAAAGTGCAAGCTAAGTAAAATCATTTGTTGCATTGAGATTGAGATATGAAAAATGCAAGAATAAGTATCAAACTGCAAATTTTAAGTGTAATTTTTCTTAGAAAAAACTGCGAAATTAAGGATAGAACTGTTGATTTCAAGAGCGAGATTATTGAAAGAGTGAGTTTTTGAAAAAAAAACGGAAATTAACTAATAATATATAAAACGATTTATTGAGTTTTTGAGAAACTGTGAAATTAAGAAATAACATATAAAACTCTTGATTTTAAGGGTGATTAGAATTCAAATAATAAAACCTAAAATTGCGGTTTTAAAATAAAAAGGACAATAAGTGAAAGACAGTCGATAGCGTATGAAAAACCAAAGAAACGTTGTTTTTGACAATAATCGGTTCGCGATGGAAGACGATCGTTTAAGAAACGTAATTGAAAAACGGGAAGCAAGACAGCAACACTCCAAAGAAGGATAGAAGAGATGCAATTGGTTCAACAACAGCAGCAACATCCAGTAGTACAACCACAAAGTTTTTCTCTATCTACGGAGCAATTTTTAAATTATGTCCACAAACTTCGTAAGTTCAACCGTCGTGACAAATATACGGTGCAGAAGTTTACCAGCTCTGTAGAAAGGACACTTCAACTATGCCAAAACAACTCCGAACTTCAGAATTATGCTATGGGCATCGAAGAAGACAAAATCCAAGGAGAAGCAAAAAAATGCATTCAACACGTTGGAAGGAATCTCGCCAACCACTGGGTTAATGTCAAGTACGAACTAAAACTACATTTCCGGCCCAGAGAAGACTAGGCTGACCTCCTCGACAGATGTAGAACGCTCAGAATAAGCAATTTAAGAGAATTATTTAATAATATAAAAGACATAAACTACCCGAGTCGAAAAATTGGGACTCACGTAGACTCATTTTGTCCTAAAGTGGACTATTTAGGCTACTTTTGTACTCATTTTGGCTTTTTAAGCCACAAAGACCTCAAAAGTTCCTCAGAATACCTCAACAAGATTTTTAATTTAATTCTCAAAAGTCTCATTTTATTCGAGATGTCCTCAATTTATTTTATCCTCAATTTTCCTAAGTCTAAAAGTCCTCAATTTATTCTCATTCTAATAGTTTTATCTCAAATATCTCATTTAGTCCTAACAAGTCTGCTCTAACAAAATCCTAGATGGTCTCATATTGTCCTCAATGTCCTCAAAGTCATTTTGGCCTCATTTTAACCTCATATATTATACCGCTTATATAAAGTATATGTACAGTACAATTATATACATGTATACATATTATATATATAAGGTATGTGTATATGTAAAGTATATACTATTATTATAAAATTAATTATAACATAATTGGCTTGATATTAGATTAGTTAAAAAGACAATAACGCAATGATTGCATTATTACAATGATATTTAGTTTTTACTCTAATTCCTTAAATAATTTACTTTTTTAGCTAAATGTAATTCGTCATTATGGTAAATTGTTTGTTTTTGATAAGTATGAATAATCGATGAAAGATGAATTAGTTTCCAATATTATATTATATCCATCTAAGACATAACTACATGCGCGAAGTTATTTTTGAAATAATAAAGTAAAGTCTGAAATCATAAAGTAGCGTTGTTCTATTATGATGGCTCAAGCAAATATAATTTTAAATAATATAATACAAAACAAAATAAAGTAAATAAAAATATAACTAAATAAATAATATAAATTACTTTTAATTAGCTGTCACTGAGAAGAAATTGAGAACTCGTTTTGTCCTCAATAAACCTCACGTGATTTTGGTGATATTGTTAAAAAGCCTCAAATATCCTCAAAAGTCTCGCTTTTTCCCGTATCAAGACCAAAATGAGACTTTTTTGAGGACAAATGAGATTATTGAGAAAATAGTTACTCCTCAAAAGTCTCAATTTGCCCTGATACGGGAAAACGGCGACATAAATGAGGATATTTGAGGTTTTTTACCAATATCCGAAAAATCATGAGGACAAAATTTTTGACTCGGGTGAGGACATAATAAGTATAAATGAGTCCCAATTTTTCGACTCGGGTATAAACTTAATGAATTATAGCAGTTTGATTATAATAAGCCAGTAACATATCACCCCACGGATAACCATTCGTACCTTGTAAACATCCTTAGCAGTAAGATACAAGACTTTTTGCTGGGTACTATCCCTGAAAACGCTACAGTTATTGAAATTTAAAATAAGTTTGATAAACTTAAACTATTAGTAAATGAAGATGGAGTTGATTTCCATAGTCGAAGGAACAAAAATAATTCTAATAAATCTAAATTTGAAAATCTGATGAAAAATAGACCAACTAAACGAATTCCTGTAAATCCACATAACCATAATAAGAACAATAGCCATAATAAGAACATGCCTAACAAAAATACATTTAATAACCATAACAAAAACAATTCTTTTAATAAAAATAATAATTTCAAACCTAACCAACAACAGCAAAGTAGAAATAGTTTCAGCAATAATTCAGGTCAATTCCGTAATGAAAACCAAAATCACAATTGGGCAAGTAATCCGCATATTCATTATTCTGACCTAGTCCAGAATAATCCTATGCCAGACCCAATGGAGATTGGGAACCTAAATGAGGACCCAGACGTAAATTTTTAAAACGAGCTTTGGAACCCAGAATACCAATAATAATCATCATCCTAGGCAATCAAAAATAAGATGTCTTATTGGCTGTGGTTCTGCCACCAGTATCATAAAATTCCATGTCCTTCATGAATTTCAACCCGAAATATTATCTAAACCAGTTTATTATTCAACAATTAATGGTTCTAGTAAAATTACCCACAAGATAGTTACACCAATGCCGAAGGAATTCAAATTCCAAGGCACAATCACTTGGAGGACAATTGACTTAAAAAGCAATAAATATGATAAATATGATTATGGGTCAGAATTTCCTTGTTCCTGCCAAAGCTAAGTTAAACCTTGAAAGTAAATATATTGATGTAAACAACAAATAAATATTTTTTGAGGACAGTGATTAGTCCTTTGCATTAGATGAAATTCACACCTTAGAAACTGTACCCAATAACTTTCCAGATAAAATATGCTCGAACAGCATATTAAATTATCATGCTATGGAAAAATAATTGTTGGCGATAGTATGGGGTACAAAACACTTTCGACCAAACATTTTTGGAACAGAGTTCGATTTGCAAACCGATCATCAAACAAAGTGGTTGCATGCAAAACATACAGGAAAAGACATCAACGCTCGTTTACAGAGGTGGTTGCTTCATTTGGGTGAATATGACATGAAAATCGACTACATAAAGGGTAAAAAAACAAGGTAGCTGATTTTCTTAGTCGTGTTGATGCCGAAACAAATGAAATGAACTCATTAGATAGTAACGAAAAAACTTCCGGCACCTTTCATACCAACAATTTTAATATAAGCCATAGGAAGTAGAAGCAGAAAATGAGCCTAAGCCCGATAATCTCAGCAGTGCCCTCAGGAACCAGTAGAAATGAGGATATGTATATCACCCAAAATTAAAATTCTTTGTTTATAGTATATTGAACAACTGCGATATTTGTACAGGAGCGATGTATGACAGAAATCCCATTAGGAAAAAATTTGAGACTCCTAAAACAATTAATGAAATAGTTCACACAGACATCTACACACCAATACATACAAAGGTTTCCATTTTCTACACCAAAAAAGGAAATTTCTGTGTGTAGTTCCGTGCCCATTTTTATATCAAACTAGTTGACACCAACTAGAAAACAAATTTCGCTCTCAGAGCGCATAAAACATGCACTCACCAAAAGGGTTTTTTCTGCTAGTTTGAAATTCTTAGTGCCAAGTCGTTGTATGGGAATGAGAAATCTGGATTGTCTGTGGTTTAGTAGCACAGTTTTAGGCACTTAGATGTTTTGTTTCTAAACGTTTTAAGAGTTTTTATATACAAAACACTTAGAAATGTTCAAAGGATGTTTTGTGTTAAAGTAAAAATATGAAAAGTGTTTTAAAATAGAACACTTTTTCGCGAAAAAATCACCTAGAGTATGATAAATAATAATTTTGTCATATTTTATTAAATTATATAAACCCGTATTAAAATTAAACTCCAAGCTATTATTGTTTTATATCCATTTCCTACGGTATGTTATGCCAAAGTCCAGGAACAGGTTCGCCGCCATACCAGATATAAGAACTCAACATTCATAGTATATTGTCTACCATGGGAGAAAAATACAATATTTCTATCGAGTGTAAACACGAGTGAAATGTTGTATTGGTTCTCCTGAGGTGAACATACAAATTTTTCACAGACACACCTGTCGATAATTCCACTTTTTGGGTCGTTATCGAGGATCGCAGTAGTGTGTTTTTTCATCGGCCAACGCGAGTGTTTTCGACGGGTGAATGTGTGAAAATAGTATATTCACTCGCAGAAGAAAGCAGAGAGCACTTCCATCCAGTATAAAATGCCTCACGAGCTGAGGAGGCGAGGGAGGTAAACACGGATGGAAATGCTCCCTGCTCTCTTCGCGAGTAAATTTACTATTTCCACATTCACGCGTTGAAAATAATCATTTTGTCCGATGGAAAAATCCACTACTTTGAACCTCGACAACGAGGTGAAAAGCGGAGTTTTTGATCGGGGTGTGAGAAAAAATATTTTACCTGATATCAGGAAGATTTGCAATTCAAGAATCCAAAATCGTCAGAGTGATTAAGAACTTTGATCTATTCTATTTTATGTGTTTATGAACTTCAATCAATTCAATTTTGTGTCGTATATAAACAATTTGCAATTATGGTTTATGTGTTTTTTCTAAATAGGTATCCGTTATTTTCAAATAAATAATTTAAAAGTTGAATGGATGCCGTTGTTACTTTGCGATATTCCATATTAATAAACAGTCAAAGGGCTGGGTAACAATGTAAATAAATGTTCTCAAGCACAATTTTGTAAATATCACTTTTATTTAACTTTTTGACGTGAAAACGTTTTTCTTCTCGTTGAGTATGTAGCCAGTCTAACATTCTTGTGTTACAAAACACCGTAATTTTTCAATCGCTAATAACTACGAGAATAATAATGCGATAACAACGGTTGAGATCGCAGTGGATGGAACATATATGTACGTATTTATTGTGTGGCGTTTGTTCTGCTAGTAACGTCATCGGGCTAGGTTAAGCGGCTACGCGTGATTGTTGTTTTAGCGTTGCGTCAAGTTATTTATGAGTGTAGCGTGAGAACGCGTTAGGATGTAGATTTGGTTGCCATTGCAGAGAATTTTAAAAGAGCTATTTGGACCTAAGGCATATTTGCCTAAAGCATATTTGTCAATAAACATATTGGCCGAAATATAAGTTAAAATCGGTATTAAATTGAAAACTGAGAAAAATTTAAAATATTGTATTGTACGTGTCATAATTATGCGCGGAATTGAATAAAACGCAAATCAGAGGAAGCTTCCATCAAAACGAATTTTACAAACCTAAAATTCCCAGTGCTGATCAAGTGTCAGGGCTACGGCAGCATCGAAGAAGAAATGAAAAAACGGCGTTAAATAATAAACTTGTGATTTATCGATTGTGTCACCGTACTACTCTATACAACCATTGTATTAAAGAGATTGATTTAAGTACATACTAATAAGAAACACTTATTATAATTTTATCCCGAAGTTTTCACGGAAAATTTACGGCGCGGACCTTGACTACGCCTTTTGGTTTTTCGTCCTGTAGTTTGTGAAAATAAAAGTAATATTTTCAAAGCAGTTGTTAAGAAAATTTATTTTAATATTTACCCAATCCTCGTAGTGTTTATAAGTATATTAATACTATATAATAAAAATTTGCCGTAATACGGGCAAAAAATTAAAATTGATAGTTATTTATGACGTCACGTAGAAAATGAATTTTCCCGCTTGAGTGAATCGCATTCTCCGGTGAATGAAATTTTTTTCCAGGAAGCGGAAAGAAATTCATTATGTGTTTGATCTACATAAAATGAATTTTCCCCGCTTTCGGAGAGTGAATCCCATTCTCCGGTGAATGAAATTCATTTACTGCTTTAGGACCCTTAGTATTATATATATTAAGATAATTATTTGTTTTTCACAAAATAGTGTTATTTTCAAGACGATAATAACTGTTGCTCTTTCACAGTAATTAATTTTCTTAATAGATTATGTATTATTGCCCACATTACAAAATGAACAAGGTGTTCGGTTAAAATCTCAGAACACACGAAGTGTTCTACCGCAGGAAAAGTTTTGGGAAACCCTGTTCTGCGGAATCGTCAGTTCTATACAATTCTGCATCGGTTGTAGTTTCCGAATCGTTTTTGATATCTTAAACTCGGATTCCAGGCTGATTGTGATCGTCGATTTTCCACAAGTAACTAATGTATTTTTGCCATAACTTTCACGATTTTTCGAAACATTTGCGAACACATTTTTAGTAGTATATTTCTTTGCGGAAGTTTGGCTTGTTTGCCGGCACCAATTGTTAATTGATCGAATCTAAAATCATAGTAGCTTCATAGATATTGTCAAATTGCATCGACAGACTCAAGAAGATGCATTGCAGTAAAGTGTGACAAACAAAAACCACACAACAATGTCCTATTTCGCACTTGAAATATGTCAAAAATTAAAGGAACTTAAAAAATTAGACTTTACTCGACCAAATTTGTCAAGTAACAATAGGTCTGTTCGCGTACGTGCTCGGAACATATTGCAATATATTGCAATATGTTTCAATCTCGAAATTGGTGTTCGCGTACTTTCTCAAGCGTGATTTTTGAGAGAATTTCGCGTGACGTTATGGAGGGGAAACGAGCTCGAGCTTGAAAAATGTTACTCGACAAATTTGGTCGAGTAAAGTCGAGGTGCTTGAAAAGTTCTTTTACAGCTGTCAAAGTTGTCAGATTTTCAAGTGAACATGCTTGAAGTTACTCGAAAGCGTTTTCTTACTTTTCGAGTAACAGAGCGAAATCGTTCAAACCTCTCATTTTTCCTCGAGTGAAGTCTAGTAAAGTCAAGAAAAATTCAAATGTACGCGACCAGACCTATTTTTCCATCTCGAGCTCGTTTCTCCTCCATGACGTCACGCGAAACTCTCTCAAATGTCATGCTTGAGAAAGTACGCGAACACCAATCTCGAAATATATTAATATATTGCAATATAATGCAAAGTGGTACGCGAACAGACCTATAATAAACTTTATTCAATAAAAGAAATACATGTTCGCATGACAGCGTTACTAGGAAGACTGAATTCAATAAGCGTTGGCGTTAAATTAGTCGTCACCATAAAGGCAACGTTCGTTAAATGAAAAATTTTCATAATTATTTTTATTAACATCTCTAACTATCAACATCCCTCACTGAAATGCTAGTTAGTTAGTTCAAACACAGTAGAGTACCGAAAGTCCACTTCTCGAATTCAAAACAAACGCACATAACTTCATAACCAAATCTTGGAACTTCCGTTCGAATTAATTTGGAGCGGTTAACCACAAAATAAAATTTTCTAAGCAAATATGTATAGATGTACTTAAATATTGTATTTCTTCCAGTCAAAACATGAAGACACTATATCCGTCCGTGAAAAAGTGAAGTTGACTCAAAATGAAAAATGGAGAATTCTGAAAAATATAACAATTATTTCTTTTGCGTTTATGGTACAATTCACGGCATTCCAGGTAAACAGCAAGATTTAATCACTTTATGTTACACCTTAAGTCAATCCCGAATTTGCAGGGTACCGCCAATTTGCAATCTTCAATTAATGCTAAAGATGGTCTTGGAACAGTTTCCTTAAGTGCCATATATGCAGCTCTAGTCGTTTCATCCGTGTTCCTTCCAACGTTAGTGATACGAAGATTTACGGTAAAATGGACTCTTGTTCTAAGTATGTTGTGCTATGCTCCGTATATAGCATTTCAACTTTTTCCAACGTGAGTTGAAAACTAAAATATTAAATGAAAATGTCAATCATATTTATCGAAATATGTATTGAAGTAATGAATGTATCATACCTAAAGGTTTTTCACATTGGTGCCAGCTGGAATTCTCGTCGGTTTGGGCGCTGCCCCTATGTGGGCCTCTAAAGCTACATATTTGACTCAAGTTGGACAAGTTTATGCGAAAATTACGGACCAAGCCATTGATGCTATCATTGTACGATTCTTTGGATTCTTCTTTCTTGCCTGGCAAACAGCAGAATTATGGGGAAACTTAATCTCAAGCTTGGGTAAATTTTATAATAATAATATTATTTCGGAAGTGAATAATTATCGGCTCTATTATATGTATTACTCAACAGTTATATCAACTGGAATTCATGGAGGAATAAACTTCGATGAGAATGAAACTGCCTTCTCTGTAGAAGCTGAATTAGAGAGCTGTGGCGCAAACTTCTGCGTTTCAGATGAGGGGAGCCACGGATTAATTGAAAGACCTCCAGACGATGAAATTTTCGAAATTTCAATGATTTATTTATCATGCATTGTTGCTGCAGTATTAATCATAGCCTTGCTTTTGGATCCCTTATCCAGGTATTACGCAATTTTCAGTGAGCTCACCTATCAGAATAGTCGTTCAAATTAAACTATGCTCAGATATGGAGAAAAACGAAAAGGATCTCGATCAGCACAAGAGATGTCGGGCATACAGTTATTATCTGCTACACTTCATCAGCTAAAAAAACCAAACCAACAACTGTTGATTCCGTTAACAGTTTTCATTGGCATGGAACAAGCCTTCATTGGCGCAGATTTTACTCAGGCATATGTGTCTTGCGCACTTGGTGTCCACCATATTGGCTACGTAATGATATGCTTTGGGGTGGTTGACGCCATTTGTTCGATATTGTTTGGATCTGTTATGAAATATATTGGACGCATACCAATTTTGGCTTTGGGCACAGTCGTTCATGCTGCTCTTCTCATTGTTATGCTTTTCTGGAGGCCACATCCATCCCACCAACTTACGTTCTTTGCAATGTCAGGACTATGGGGTGTAGCTGATGCAGTTTGGCAAACACAAATCAATGGTAGGTATATTTTAAGTGTGTTTTATGGAGCATTTCTAGAACTTTATTTTGTTTAATGAACAGAATATCGTGGACAAGTCTGCAAATGTCCGCACTACATAAGTAAATGCGGTTGTTATATTAATGGTATTCATTTCACTTCGTAAACTCTTCGTATTTGTCGTAAATGTCGTATTTCGAAAAGTTTACGAAAATTCGTATTTCTCTCCATACAAAAAAGAATACGAAATTTCGTAAACTTTACGACGGTTAAAAGTGTCGTATTTGGCGTATTTCGTATTTGCTGTCAGATGTCAGTTTGTGAATAGATTCTTATTTTTATTTAAATATATTTTTGTAGTAATTAAGTTCATTATATAAAAAATACATATTTAAAAATTATAAGTTAAAACTAGATGATTTTACTTATTTGATCCAAAATTAATAGTTCGCAAACAGCTTTGTCGTGTAGGAATTTTAAAATTTTCTGCTTTTCAATCGTTTTGGGAATTGTGTTAATTCAAAAAAGTTAATAAAATAAAACATTTTAATTTTGAAATGACAAGTGACATAAAATATGACATATATTTACAAAATTTACGAAGAAAACAGTTTGGGGTGTTCACATCAATTGTGTTTACGACATTTACAATTTACGACGTTTACGAACTTACGAAGTGAAATGAATACCCTTATTGTTTAAATCATGTATTTAACAAGATAAATCTCTACATCATTAAAAACTTCCTTTGAAATATCATACCATTTGTAATGTACACATTAACTGCAATCAGTTAACTCGAGTATGGGCAGCTAGTGACATTCTGTCCCTACCAAGTAACATTTTCGATATGAATTGAACCGATTTGCTGAGTTCATGATAGCCGTATTCTTTTGGGCATCCCTTTCAACTGCAAATTTGAAGTCCCAAAAAAAATTCTGGATTGCCATCCGATAAATGGTAAAAGTTGACAGCCTTGACAACCATTTAGTAACTTCAAATTACATTAAATAGACCAGACACCCTTTAGTTAAAACGGTTTAGTGCAATCAGCGGAAGTTTAACTGGTTTAACCAACAACCCTTGACAGACTAAATCCGTTTTGTCTGTTATAAAAACTCATAGAAAGTGGATGGTGAAAGTGGTTAGCTTGTTACAATCAGCTAATCCTATAAATAAAACCGACTTTAGAAAATCCGGTGGTTAGTTCGGTAAGTCGATTTTATCTTCTCTGCTAACGTACAAAATACGAACTTAAGCCGAATAACCGAGACAATACGGTTTAAATTCAGTAGTCTGTCTCCGCTATAGGATTCACAGTTATGGTGAATATCTTTCATATCTTTTATTCTTTAAATTTTTCAAATTCCGTCAAATTGTGACCCAATTGTAATTTTGATTCAAATACAATTCGCGTGAAGTAGCCGTAAAAATTTTTGGCATGTTTAACACTGACGGTGCAGGAACATCTCTAGATAAAAATCTAAATCATCTCAAAAATCCTTTTACTTACCTCACTTTCGGCATATTTCATTTTGATCAGATCAATTGTTTCGAATACCATTTCCACATGCACGCGCATATGCGTCAAAATTAATTTTCCCCGCTTGAGTGAATCCCATTGTCCGGTGAATGAAATTAATTTTTAGGCAGCGGAGAGAAATTCTTTTTGTGTTTGATCTACATAAAATAAATTTTCCCCGCTTTCATAGAGTGAATCCCATTCTCCGGTGAATGAAATTCATTTTCTGCTTCACGACCATTAGGATTATATATATTAAGATTTTTATTATTTTCACACACTTTTACATACCTTATACCTACGTTCTGCATCGTCAGTGATAATCGTGCTTTTATCAAATTGAAATTGTGAAATTACGAAACTGGAAGTGAAATATACAAGAAATTTTGTTTATAACTTACCAGACCAACTACTGGGTATTTCACATCTTCGTTACCAAATCATGTTGAAATCAACTAGACTATACAAAGTCGAATTTACCTACGGTCAAGATATGGTGCAGTTCTACGAACAAAAAATGTACAAGTACACCGTGCATTCTATAGATGCTGATATTCATATTCCACAGAATTCATCTATATTTCAGTTTTTATGCATACATATTCGGTATATTTACTTATTCGTAGGTAGCCCACTTTTATGATTTCATATTACTACAATCTTTTCATATTGTTACAACGTTCACACGTATACTTCAACCATAGCCTCTTTTATATTTTATTTCCTTGAATTTAAGGTGTATTTTTTTTATAAAATACTTTTCAGAATAAAATTTTAAATTTATGGTCCTGCTAAATTTTTCAAGGTTTATATGGCTTACTTTTCCGAAGAAATAAGGAAGCTGCTTTTTCAAACTACAGACTTTGGGAATCTGTCGGATTTGTTGTAGCCTACGCGTATGCAACAACACTTTGCGCCAGAATGAAGATCTATGTGTTAGTTGCTGTTCTAACTGTCGGTGTCTTAGGATATATAATTGTGGAGATACGATATCGAAGAAAAGTACGAATATTTTCATATTTTAGGCTTGAAATGAATCTTACTACAGCAAATTTTTTATTTACAGCAACGAAGACTTGCAAATGCGCCTGAAGAACCAAAACAGGAGGAAGTGAAAAAAGATGTTGTCGAAGAGACAGACGACGAAATGGATGATTTGGAAGAGGATATTGTTGTTACACACTTGTGATGTAACAGCCTGATTTTTTTAAACACGAAACAGTCCACAAGCCATTAATCCAATCCATTAATTTTGTTGTATACGAGTATTCGATAGTTAATTTAAAGTACTGATTTATATCATAAAATTCAAATTCTAGTTATAGAAACCTCTTGAACATTAAGTACTCTTGAGTTTTATTTATTTTTTTTAAATTTCCTGCCATATCCTGCAAATATATATATACGGCACTATCATGCTGTTGACTGCGCCAAATATTAGGTATGCCAAAATGTGAGTATGTATTAAAAATTAGTAAACATATCGAAACTGACATAATTTTCATACAATATTAAAAGTAAAATAAGGTTACATAACCTCACAGGCATCGTTTTTTGTGTCATTTTACGCAGTAAGGGGGGGGGGGTCGAGTAGAATTTCACCCAATCTCACCCTGGGGCGAGGGGGGGACTCGGCAAATATTATGTAATATTTTTCTTAAATGAAAGTTTGATTAATATATTTTCCATTTAATCTTAATATATAAAATCCTAATGGTCGTGAAGCAAAAAAAGGGGAATGGGATTCACGCTCTGAAAGCAGAGAAAATTCATTTTCAAAGAATAAATTTCTCTCGGCTTTCCTGAAGTAAGTCTCATTCACCAGAGAATGGGATCATACTGATTCTTACAGAGCTTGAGCGTTTAGCTTTCCCGCGTGTAACCAAAACCCCCTGGATGTAGTAGTAATACAAGCCATGAACCAGACTTGTTTACTACCACACCCAAAGCATATGCAGGCCGGCTGCCACATCCAAAAATATGAAATTCCATATGGAAAATGAAATTTTCATCGCGCGAAGTTTGAAAAACTCAAATATATTATAATAAAAATGACTTTTTACTAATTTAATGAATGTTATAATCCAAAAAAAAATTAATACATTCATATAGAAAGAAGTATTAACGTATATTTACCTATTGAAAAGTGAAATAAAATTAAAATATATTGGAAAATGAATTTATATAGACAAAAATTGAGCAACAAAATTACGTTATGAACAAATTAACAAAAAAAGCAACCAGAATGTAAGAAATATAAAACAATAACGCGAAAAATTAGTAAAAAAAAATAAAAATATAAAAATTATTAGGTGTGAACATAAAATTTTACAACTTCTGTTCCTTTTTAATACATATTTTTAAAGTTTTCTTTATTATCATAAATTGCAATTTTTACAAATAACATTTAAAATTTTACATTTTTTGATAAATATATAAATTACATTTGTTATTTTGTATAAATTATTACATATTTAGATGATTTCGAAACATAAAAATAATTTCTAACTAGCAATTTACATATTGCTGTGATTTACTCTATCTTAAAAATATCACAATAAATTATTATTTTATTCTTTATTATCATGTTATTATTAAAAGTAACATTATTTCACTGTCTTACAATCACAAACACTAAATTTAACAAATTTTTACGTTTGTTTATCGTCAAACGACAAACGTCAAAATTCATACCGCCGACAAAACTCGATTGTATGCGCGTTTGGCGGGTTTTTCGTTATAGAATTTACATTAAGTTCATAAAAAATACCTTAATAATAGCACTCATTATAAACCTATATATAAAATAAACATTTTAAACACTTCAATTACATTAAATTCGCGGACGAAATAACAAACGCGATGAATTTCCCGTACTTTACTACGCGGAATGTCGAGAGACGACGGCCTGTACACACACATAAGCAAAATCTGCTTCATGGCTTGTCAAGACCACTACATCCAGGGGGTTTTGGTGTAACGGAAATTAGGGGAAGTGCCTGTGCGAGTAGTTTTCTCACAATTTTACCTATTCGCTTTTGCGACTATGTAATTCCCATTGATTTTCGCTTGTGCGACTAATTTTCTCACAATTTCCCGTTCCGTACGGGAACGCAAATCTCTCAAGCTCAGTAAATATCAGTAAGTACTGAAGCAGAAAAAGGAGAATGGGATTCAAAGAATAAATTTCTCTCGGCTTTCTGGAAGTAAGTCTCATTCACTAGAGAATGGGATCATACTGATTTTTACAGAACTTGAGAGTTTTGCTTTCCCGCGTGTAACGGAAATTAAAATTAATAATCGCCATTTGGTCTTGTATTGTTGGTGGCGTACAAACTATCAGGCATTAGGTTAAGTGTGCTAGTTTCTGGACAGAGCTAGATTCCGGAAACTTTGATGTTTATTGCCCCTTATTGAGAAAAATTTTATGTTCCCATTGAAGATTTCACTAAATTAACAGTTCCAGTCCTTTAGGTATAAAAGTATGGCAGTTAAAGGATATATTCTATCTCTTGTTCCACCTCAAAGGAAGCATTGACAAAATTTCTGGAAATTTGTTAACAGTTGGTTAAACTTTCGAAAGTTTGTAAAAAGTATATTTTGATTTTCAGGTGTGAATTTTTAAATACAGTAAGTATATCTTGAGTAGATATTTTATTAACAAAAGTAAAAAGTGTATATTTTGGTCAATAATATTATTTTTGTGAAGTATCCAGAAACCAAAACATATTTTTGACCGAAAAACGTCGTTCAGCACCCGAAAAGCGTCGTTCGAAAATGATCGTCCAGGCTCAACCTGGTTAAAGCCCTTCTTCCAAGGGCAGAGCTGCTGTGACAAAGCAATTCATCAGAAGCTGGTTAAAAGGAATCAACCAAGAATCGCTTTTAGAGAATCCCACGAGAATTTTGCAACGAAAGCAGTTTTAATCTGTGTCCCAAAAAGGATACAGAAACGTGTACAAATTGAGGCTGGGAAGGCTAAAGACACACTTTAAATAATGTTATAATAAATGTTACTAAAAATTGAAATAAAGATTATACTTGACATTGTCGGGAAATTCGTCTTATAAAATCGGGTGTGCGGAAACTAAAACAACGCGTGCGGAAACAGAATTTTGTGTCCGGAAACTAGGGCAAAATGCACTTTTTTATACAACGGTATTTGCCTGGTGGAAAACTGTCGCATCTAAATGTAAGAGGATGAGATAATGCTTATATGCACGTAACAGATTTTTTTTTATGTTTTGTGTTGTGAATAATCCATTAATTTTAATCCGAAAAATACGTTAACTGTCCGGGTACTAGAACAAAACAAACTGTTTTCATTCATGTTCGTTTCCTACTTCAGTTATCCTAAACCCATTGTTTCAAGTCTAAAAGAAATTGAGAATGCTGCAGAAAATGATAACGAAAACGCAGTTTCGTAACGTATAGAAGGAGAGTGTCTAAACAACTATGTGCGAGAAACAAATAAAATCTTTCAGCAGAAATGTACTCCAAATATTAAACTCATTAGGTATATCGATACAATCCCCAATGATAACAAATATTTCTGAAACTTCCTCAAGCTCGATTTTCGAAATTCTGTAACGTCGCTATTTCCGACAAATGCAATACTAAACAGCTGGCGACTCATACGTCCACTGGACACTCTCTATGTAGCTTCTGCTGAAGCGAACGGCCAACAAATAAACTCGGCACAGACACTCGTTCAAAAAAAAATGTTTTTTTGACATCAACGTTTTGCGAGTAACCCCCTCTCAACAATTTTTTTAGTTTTTCTTCCTGTTTTATCACAACAAATAGTGTTTTGTTGTTTCGCACTTAAACCATTTGCTCAATTTGGGGTAACCTGATGTGTTTTTCTTATCTCTTTTAAAAAAAATGGTTTCCGTACGATTGACAGTATCAATATGGTAACTCTATGTGAAAGTACTCAAGAGAGTTATTATCATGTGCCACGCCGAAGTTTACATTCATCATTTCTTCTGCTTTTAAATGGCAAATGAGTGATAAAAAGATGGGATTTTTACAAATGTAGAGCACGCATACTTTGATGCGTTATCTCATTTTCGAACAAATCGTTTGCTTCAGAACTTCGCTCAATCCCTGAACATAAAATATGAAAGAAGTGTTTTTACTGTTTCACGAAATTACGATTTCAATTTGTGAATTTTATTAGAGCATAAATTATTTTTGTGACATTTGGAGTGATAAACAGCTTAGTTGGGTATTTGTATTTTTTTTTAGCCCATGAATCTATATATAAATAGGCGACACGTATTTTTGTTAAAAATTATACCATTCGAAAGATTAGTTTCTCCTCTATGTGCATCACCTAATTTTTTTTCTTAAATTTAATTATAAATTAGTTTAATTTTAAATTGAAATTAAAAAATTCAATGGGATAGTATGTGTGAATTGAGCACACGTATAGCGTAGATGATGCTTTTGGGAAGAATGTGTGCATGGGAATGTTTTACTTTTTGCCTGGAAACATGCAATCATATGTGAATTTTTGGTTTGTGTCCCCGATACATAACAAGTACTAAATTAGTCGAAAATCAAACCAAATGGATCAATCTTCCACTGGTGACACAAACCAAAAGTATTAACATATAAATGCATTCCTCTACGAAAAAATTCAAATATAGAACATACTTATTTAACATTATCATTTGCATAGATCATACGTTCGACTGAATAAACAACCATTTATGCCAAATACGGGCATTCTTTTCACTCAAACCTAATATCTATGCCAATGATAATGTGAGGGGCAAATGCAGCCATATCACAGACAATATTCACATGTTCATTCTTTTGTTTTTTGCCTGGAAGAAGGCAATCTTTGGCTAATAAAATTGCATTCTTCCAGACAAAAGCCAAAACAATGATCATATGGCCACAGACAATAATATGGATGCATTACCACAGACAAATTTAAAGCCATCGTTTACTTATACCATTGTTTTTTGCTAATTTGATAAAAATATATGCAAATTTTATTTTAAAAAATATGGAAAATCACAATTTTACAGTTATTTCTAGAAAACGCGAGGTTACCTATCACGAATATTTATGGAAAGCGAGCGAAAGTCTGAATTTTATCATGTTTCCCAACTTTTGTATGGACCCACATTTAAAACATAATTTAGAGAAATATGATATATGGCCAAAAGTTGGGAAATGAAAAAATAATAGGGATTGATCATACCCCCTAGAATGCTTTATTTGGCCGCTACGAGCAAAAAACTGTTTAAAAGTGAAAATCTGAAATTATATCATATATCCAAACTTTTGTCTGCTCACCTTTAAAACCTCAATTTAGAGAAAAAAGAAAGGTAGGAAATGAAAGTTGGTTCGTTTGGCACAACTTCATAATTTAATTAAAAGCCATATGATCCAAGGTGCATGCGGTTTATTGAATCGTATCCCCGTCTGTATGAGAGATGGAAAATGCAGCAACAGCATTTCTAAGGACTTTCACAATACAACTAGCCACTGTTAGATGCGTCGTGTTAATGGTATAACAGTTGATTTTCGTGGCCACTCTATTGACAACCGTTATGCTGTTCCTTAAAATCCATATCTTTTAGCGAAATTTGATTGCTACTTCAATGTGGAAGTTCTTAACACAGTTAAGAGCCTAAAATATATGTACAAATATGTTTGTAGGGGATACGACTGTGCCTCATTACAGTTTCGAAGAGTTTGAGGTGGAGTTGAGGGCAAAGTTTATATAGATGAAATCGATAGCTTTTTGTCCGGTCACTATGTTGGATCTACGGAAGATAGTTGGCGCATAAATGATTATCCAATGCATTACCAGTCACGTTATATATTATAGTTCGACTTGAATGTTACTTGCCTCACCGGCAAAATATAGTCTTTAGGGAAGGAAATGTTCAGCAAGCACTTAAAAATCACAGAAGAACAAAATTGACTGCATTCTATGAAATCAATCGAATTAGTTCGTCCGAGTTTCTATATACAGAGACGCCGATGCATTATATTTAGGTAGATAAGGAAAATAAATCGAAAAACCTCAAAGAGGAAGTAGTAGAGCTATTGCTAGATTATTTTATGTTTTATGTTGAGTTGTTCCATTTGAGACTATTTTAGCTTCATGTTCGAGGTCCCATCAGGATTTGGGTACTGTTGGGAACATTATTTACTGCACATTTCAGCACATGCACGCATGAAATGATGGAGAGTGGCGTGAATATTTATTAGAAGTAAAAGAGTGTAAGTCCTCTCAGCAGTTAAGAGAGTTATTTGCCATATCCTATTTGTGGTATGAACTTTCCTACAAATGCTTTAGATTTGTGGAATGAATTCAAAATTTTCATGTGTGAAGAATTTTTAAGAAATTCTTCAGAAAATGATTCATATAACCGTGCTTTATTAGCTATTGAGGAAATTTTGTTCAGTAAACGATTCCTTCGGTACTTCAACTAAACTTTTCGGAGGTAAGACTTTTTTACTCTGTGGAGATTTTTGACGGATATTGCCACCTACATCTCACGGTACACGTGTACCACTTATTGAGATTATTGCCTTACTTCATGGTCCAAAATTTCAAAATTCCACAAAATAACTTTTACTCAAAACATGAAAGCTTTACCTCATGAGATTGAATTCGTTGAATTTCTTAAATCTCTTGGTAATGGAACTTTACCCACATTTCCAGATTACAGCCAAGATGTTATTGAAATTCCTTCCCATTTAGTTAGCTGCAACTTCGTGATTCCAGATACTTATGGCAATGTATCTGAAACCATAAAGTCTAACGATAATCTCAATTCGGTTATATTAGCTCCCAAATATGAAGGCTGTACTTTCATTGATGCAGAAAACTCTAACAGCCTGGCCGGAGAGAAACGAATATATTTGAGTTCCGATAAAATCTTGAGTGATGATTATAGAGAGCAAAATAATTTTCCAGTCGAATTTTTAAACTCAGTTGATGTAAGTTGGCTCCCGATCCCACAAATTTATTTTAAAAACCAAATTGCATACTTTTACTTATTCGTAATTTGTATACAGGACATGACTTGCTTGGTCAATGGTACGAATAGGTGTTTAGTTCAAATGCAAAAGAAAATTTTTTGGATTGTGAGATTTTAGCAGGAGTTTTCCGAAACACACGTATTTCGACACGTGTGACGTATTTTTGCCTTTTTCCTTTCAAGAAACTCAACTTCCCGTCATTCTGGCTTTTGCGATGACAATAAATAAATCCCAGGGGCAAACGTTTCAAAAATCAGGAATCTTACTCAAACAACCTATATTTTCTCACTGTTAATTGTATGTTGTAGCCAGTAGAGTTAGATCGTTTAACCGATTGCGTGTTTATATGTATTTCTGAAACACAAAGCCAATGTCATTTGGCAGAAGATGAAAGAATTTTTACAAAAAGTATTTTGTATGAGAAAATTTTAAGATCTTTTAATATCCGCAACCACACCCGCAAGGTTTTTGAAAATTATACATAGGGCCTCATTCAATATAGATGTACTTTGACGTACAAAATGAGCTGAAATGATATCTACTACAGTCTGAACTAACTAACCTTTTTACTTACAATGCTACTGTATATATAGCTCCATGCGCGGGCTGTTAGAATGAGCGGAGCGAACAACGGGGGTTGGCGAGCGTAGCGAGCAGGGGGCGCCCTCCTAGTTATAATAATGATATTTAAAATTACAAAAAAAATTTTCATATGAAATTTAAATTAGTTTCAAAACTGAAACCTGTCAGCATTCAAATCACTTTCGACATGGATGCTGGTCACGTGGTGATTAAATAAAAGCGCCACCTCTGAAAATACAAATCCACTTTAAGTTTTGACTTTAAAATTAATAAATTTCAACTTTAATTCTTCGAACTGTGTAGTCTGAAACCAACTAAAGAATGACAAAATAGAATTATGACTTGGACCACCAGCATTTTTGCTAAATCTACGAAAATGACCCTATGCTCCATGCCCAGCAAAAATTTGCCAAATTACGAGTATAAACAATGATTTGTTTATCCATTTTTATTAAGAGATCAATTTTACCCTATCACTTATGAATCCAAGTTATCAAAAAGTTGACCTTGTAGCTACTCGATCTGAAACTCTTTCTTACATATACAAAGTCCAGAAAAACTCTGGGACATATAAAAAGCCCTCTTACAGAATCCTAGTTTGAAGTTTTAGATTTATCTTGATTCTTCTCCGTTAGTACTTAGTGTTTTCCCACCTGAATATATCCGATTTAATCCAGACTGAAACGGGAAATCGTTCGAAATACCACCCCAAAATCAGACATTGGATAATCAACCAGAAATACGCAAAGTCAGACAGTAGAGCTACTGAAACACATGCAAAGCGAGACGCAATCCGTGAAACTGATTGGATCAGAGCCTCTATTTGTCATTCGGAATGGCAAATACTGTGAGATATGGTAATTTCATGCCCACATTCAAGGGCAACTGTATCATAGGACAGTTTTTGCAAATTTATTTCATGGAAAATGATCAACGATGCGCATGTAGGGTATCAAAAGATTGGAAAATAGTTGCTGAGCTACGAGCATTATTCCTGGGGCACAGGTGTGCTTCATCCAAGGCGGAGCCGCACTTCTTTGCGGTGAGGACGTCTAAGTATGGGCTGAGAACCATTAGGGGTTACTGGTAAGAGAGTATTTCAGTTTCATTTCAAATTCAGTAGTTCAGTTCAAGGTGAAGAGCTATACAGCTCCTTTCACTGTGTCGCCAGCAACTCCAGGATTATGGCTATGCCAGAGGAGTTCGATCTCTCCTCCAAACCCCAAATCAAAAAATATTGTTTATCCAATTGCGTTATTCTCAACATTAGCATTTGTTTAAATTATATATTTTGAGTTGGTTTAATAGCAAAGCAAATGGAATGTTCAAAAATATTGTCCATTCACATGAATTATTAAAAAAAAACATTAATACAGATCATCATCAATTTATATCAATAAAAATAATGTAATCTTATTGATATGAGACATCTTTCATGGTTTTAAATATTCTACAACGAATTATAGATTCATTCTTATATATGCAGAGGTGAATCAACATATACAGGTAGAATAACGACTGCCGGGTTTTGCTGGTATTGTATAATATATATTCTTCGCTGGTGTGCTGATAGGTTGACAACAACACGAGGATAGGCGTATGAACGGGATGAGAGATGATGTAACAAGATAACATCCGAGGATAGTTACATCTGAGAAGCCGGAGAATCTATCTGTATGAGGACATAGTCCATTAGATAGATGAGTACTAGTTATTAAGTCAACCTTTGTAGAAGCTAGCTCATAAAAAGAAGGTAGGTTATGAAAATAGGGTAAGTTAAGTACTAATGGTATTTTGGATTATTAAGATAAATGTTAACGTTTAGTGTATAAGTAATTAAGTTAAACTTATGGCTTTTTTTCTTCGCCTTTGTTTTCTTTAAAATTTTTGTTTTGTTACTACCGACACGAGCGTGGAACTCCTCGTTCGTCCTAAATCAAATGAGGCTCACCCGCGACTTTTCTACTTGGGCAACAGCCGCGTCACTCACCCTCCGAAGGATCAGAGGCCTTGCCATGAACGAAGGAATTTTAATGTAACAATCCTTTTAGTTTTACTACAGTTAATGCCAGTATTAATTTAGTTAGACTTAGACTCAATCGAGAATAAACTTCGACTCAACGAGAATAGATTCGAATCGCATATGTGGAAATGGTGGACTCAGAGGAGATTTTGCAACGAAGAAATTATCTTTCTAATTTTGCTACGACTCCTGCAAATTGACTCATCCCAAAACGAGCAGCACGGAAACTATGCTCGCGTTCGTGGATAATATGCTTGGTGAGTCACCCAACCTCCGAGCGAATTTTAAAGTTTCCCTAAAGTTTCTTCGAAAATCCTACAAGAACCCGAACAGATTCTGTTGCATAATGTTTTTTTTTTTAGTTCAGTTTATTCTTGACTTAAGTACAATGTTTTTAAATTTACATGAACTGTGTATCTTAGTGACTATGCTTATAGTACCCTAACAGCTAGCTTATAAGCTACCTTAACCTTGGTACCATTTTGAAGACATTTAACAGTGCGAAAAAGCTCAATTTACTTTGTGTTACTTAGTATTAGGTAAAAAACGTCTTACAAAAACCTAATTAATTGAAACTAAAACTATGTTTTTCTTAGCTTACCGATGTGGTGCCTTAATTTGCTACGTCGTAGCATACCGGTAAGTGTTAGCTTACCCATGTCATTTACCCGGATAGTTCAAAATTTGAGATATCACAGCACAGGAGGGGAATAAATTATAGTTAACCCGTATTGTTCCTTAAGGACTCTACAAACTTTTAAAAAATGCCCTCCAATTAATTCATTCCTGGACAAAGTTGCATAATATATGCGATAAGCATTAATATCAATTAGATGGATATTTTTCCCGATTTTTTACGTTGTAAAATGTTAACAGAATAGATTTTCCTATATTCTGATCAACTGGTTTTATCAGGAAATAAAACAAATCCAAAGCCAATAAATATATTATATGCTTATAAATTCAATCAATGCTGCAGACTTTTTAAAAGTTTGCAATGTTTATTTTTATGAACTCAAGCCGTATTTATCGCCAAATCAAAAGAATGAGTCGACTATGTGCTTTCCTAAGAATTTTTGTAGTATAACCAAAACCCTCTATGGTAGTACAAGCCATGAAGTAAACTTTCATAGGACTCGGCCTACATTTTGCCACATGAAATTCTCATCGCGGGAGTTAATAAATCACTTTTTTATTAATTAAATAAATTTTATAATTTAAGAAAGTGAATACACGTGTATATAATTCAGTATTTATTTATTTATTTTATTTATTTATTTATTTATTTAACTTAACTTGGTACAAGTTAATACAACGGTAGAGAAATCAAGATGAAGAGAAAAAGAAAAAAAAACGAGACTTAAGCAACACAAAGCCAAGGGAAAAAAAATTTTATTACAACTTAAACTAGGATTCAAACGAGAAAAAAAAGTAAAAGAAACGAGAAAAAAAAGTAAAAGAAAAAAAAGATATATTACAATTTAAACTAAAATTCAAGTATCTAAATTATTTAAGCAACATAAAGCAAAGGAAAAAACTAGATATTACAATTTAAACTAAAATTCAAATATCTAAGTTATGAGGCAATCTAACAAGATAGTGTCCGGTCGGGTCGAGGACGTTAGGTCCGGAAGGGCTGCAAAACTATGACAAGCGATCAGCCAAGGAGTGGGAGATAGAACGTACATAGGTGTTATCCCATGCGGCTTGAAGTAGGGGGACGGCCCGATTATACAAACTAAGCATTCGTGTCATAGGCTCCATCCTACCAAAGTCGGTGTGGTGGTAGCCGATAATGAAAGATTCGCAGACTCTGAGGGATCTACCATGGGAACTGCAGATCTCCGGGGCTACAATATATCCCTGGGTGATGCCATGGACGAAAGATAAATCGGCCATGACACGGCGTCCCGAGAGAGATTGTAAATTAAAGAGCTTTAGACGATCCGCATAAGAGGGGAGATGGAAAGGATCGGACCAGCCGAGGCGAAGGAGAGCACACCGGAGGAAACGTTCCTGGATGGCCTCGATTCTGTCGATAAGGAGTTTATGGTAAGGAGACCAGACTTAAGAGGCGTACTCGAGTATGGGTCGGACAAGGGAAGTGAAAAGGATTTAATACACGTATGGGTCGGAGAACTCCCTAGACCACCTTGAAATAAACCCCAACATGACACCTGTTCTCCGGATTATGTGGTTAACGTGCTCATTGAAGGAAAGTTTATAGTCAAGGTGGACCCAGATCAAGGACGCAGCTCACCGACCTCACCGAGGAGCCGTTAATTAAAAATATGTGGAGAGAATAGTTGCGTTTGCGGTTGAAGCAAACATGCTCACACTTAAGGACGTTTAAAACAAGGTTGCTTTTGGAGCACCACAGAGAGAGGCGATTGCGATCAAGCTGTAAGTACAGATTTTCAGAAGGACGGACAATATTTTTGTACATCTTGGTGTCATCAGCATAGGAGAGAAAATAGGAATTCAAAATAACGCTGGATAGGTCGTTAGTAGCGGTGATAAATAGTAGCGGACCAATATGGCTGCCTTGGGGAACGCCGCAAGTAGCGATAAAGCTATGGGAGAGGGAAGTACGGAAGCGAACACGGTATGTTCTATTATGCAAGTAGGAACCGATCCACCTTAGGAAGGAATCAGGGCAGCCAACCAGATTTAGCTTTAATAATTTAAGACTATAAGGAATACTGTCGAAAGCCTCATGTCGGTGAATATGGCCTGGACGACTACGCCGCGCTGTAGAGCATTTAAGATGAAGGAAACGAACTGCACAAGATTAGTAGTAGTAGATCGACCTTTTAGGAAGCCGTGCTGATTGGGAGAGATGGAGGAAGTAAGGAAGGGGTACAATTTGCCAAGAAGTATCTTCTCGAAGATTTTAGGAATAACAGAAAACTTAGCGATGGGCCTATAATTAGATGCTTCCATCTTGGATCCCTTTTTGTGGACTGGGACCAGAAATTCCGGTTTCCAACAGTCAGGAAATATATCCGACTGGATAGAGACATTGAAAAGTCGCGATAACGGTCCAGCTAGAAGAGATGCACATCTTTTTAATACGACAGTTGGAATTCCATCAGGGCCGGGAGAAAAGTCATCTTTGAAGTGTAAGAGCTCAGCAAGGACTTCCACCTCGCAGATATTGAGATTAGGGAAGTAAAGAGGGAGGGAATTAGGGGTGGGCTTCAAAGAAGTAAAATATTCTTCATCAGGCACAAAGTGACGATTACTAAAGATGGAAGAGAAGAAGTTGGCGAAGAAGATCGCGATAGTAGTGGGATCATCACTCTTCGAACCGAGGCAAGAGATGGCCAGAGGATATTTGTCCCCCTTGCGTTCCCGCTTAGAGTTAATAAAGGAGAAGAAAAGACGTGGATTCAAGGAGATGTTGCATTTAACACTTGATAAATAGGCCTTATAACGGGATTTAACAAGAGAAGAATTCTTCTGGATTTCATGATCAACAGGGAACCCAGAGTGAAGATATTTTTGCCAAAGGGAGTTGCGCCTGTTCCTCAGAGAATTAACATCTCGAGTGTACCGTTTAGGAGGAGAGTCATGAGTAGGTGGAGAAGAGAACGGAGTATAAGAAGAGATAGATGAACACAGGGTGTCATAAAGTTTGGAGGTATCAACTGTTGAAGAGAGATCCATGGAAGGCAAGTTATGGCAGAATCCACTAAGGTTAGCCTGAAGAAGATCAAAATTGGTTTTTCGAAAATTGAAACTAGCTGGCAAGGGGGAAGCTAGATGGTAGGAGATAATTAAGTGCAACATCGATTGTGCAGAGGGAGGCGGCACTGGGAGAAACAAGCACGTTAGCCGGGTCATTGGAAAGGACTAGGTCAAGTAAGCGCTAGTTCATAACTGATGGAGTCGATAAATGTGATATAAGGGTGCGAAGTGGGATTTGAGGGAGTAAGACAGTTGGACTCAGAGTCGGGTGACCAGGTAATGTGTGGTAGGTTAAAGTCACCAATGAGTAGTAGGTGATCTTTATCTGTTAAGGAGTTAGCGACATAATCAAGTGCCCTAGAGAGGAGCGTGAATACGTGTACATCGGATAGGGGAGATATGTAGCAGGTCGAAAGGATAACGTTGTAGGAGGAGAAGTGGATCCAGATGGAGAGGAGTTCGAGTGGATCAACGAAGGCGATGGATATAGGGGAGACATTAAGGGAGGAGCGAACAGCAATCAGTACACCGATCCTTACGGAAAAGTTTGTACTCTTGGTTAATGATCTCGAGGCCAGAGATATTGGTGGAGAGCCAGGTTTCCGTCAGGCAGATAACGTCATGGGGTAAGGTAAGAGACGAGAGAAAGGTAGCGTGCGTCTTTGTCCTAAGCCCCCTCACGTTTTGGAGAGGGCAGGAAGTTTTTTCTTGGGGAGGAAGAGGAGGCAGCGGTGATAGTCTGGGAAGTAACTGTGGATGTACCAGGGCTGCCTGGAGTGCGTCTCCGAGATAGTAATAAAACGTCTTTAGGCCAATCGACCTTGCATAAAACGAGATCAAAGTGGGTGGGGGGACGATGATCCTGAATGAAGAACATCTACCCTCCGATAGCTTAATAACTTTTATGTTGTTCGTAAGGACATCAACCCCAATGACGTCACCCATGTGGCGAATGATGTCGTCCGTCGAGGTAGATGGGACAAGCTCGGTCACAAAGATGGATCTGGCTTTCAAAACAGTCTGAAGAACGGTGGCTGGACTATGTGCCGAGGTATGAGGGTTGGTGAAAAGGGGAGCAGTAGCCTTAATAAGCAATGTATCTGACAAGTCAGAGGACGCCTGGGGGATAGGGCTAACAGTGAGGTCAATATTTGAGGGAACGTTAAGTGTGACAACTGACAGAGTTTTAAGTGGGATGAGGGGGGGAAGAACATTACTAGCACTGCCAGAGAGGATACCGCTGACAGGGAATGCCGAGATTGCGGGTTGCTGAGGAGTGGTGGAAAGATCGGAAGGGGAAGAGTCAATTAGCTTGGAGCTGGACCGTGTGGGGAAGGATACATCAGAAGTAGCCGGGCATAGGGGGGATAAGGCAATTAGTGGGGCAGGTTCTGGAAGGGATAAGGCGGCTTTGTTAGATCTGGTTTGCCTGGTGGCTTAAGTTGGAGCTGGCTTATGCCTTGATGAATTTTCAGGAGGACACTTAGGGATGACTTGGGAAGTAGGTGAAGGCCCCGGAGGACTAAGATCCTTTAGGGCGTCGAAGGAGTTTAGGAGTTCAGCATGGAAGCCGGCCGATTCTGAAAGGGTAGACCCTAGCTTTCGCAAAACCATGCTGATCTCTAGGAGACGAGAGGAAAGGACACTAAGAGAGAGTATGCGGCATCTTGAACAGTACCAGTGGACACCTGAATCAATAGATTGAATTTTATCTGCAATTGCGCCAGTTAGGCCGACACATTTAGGGTGGAAGAAACCACCACACAGACCACTGCAGGATAGAAACCTGTTTGAGTTGACATCTTTACAGGTCGTGGCAGCGCAACACAAGGACATGTTGTACGGTCTAGTATACCTAACCCGACTGAATTTACAACACGGGGAATTATAAAGATGAAGAGGATATAGGCAAAATTAAAATAATAATTAAGTATGAGTAAAAAGATCAAAATGTAACTCAAAAAGTATACTGGATGAATGAGAAGTTGCTCCTGGTCGAAAGCACCCTGTAGTGATGTCACTCTTGTACTGTTGAAGTAACGAGTGAAGTTTGGTAGCCAGGAATACACCGGAATGACGTATATAGCTGTGGAGGCGGCAGTAACAGTTTTCGCAAATCGCAAATTCGCAAATCTTCTTTAGTTTACGCAATGTCATTTAAACAAAAATGAAAATTCACATTTGACAAATTGAGTGTTGAATTTTCTTAGTTAGTGATTTATAGATGAAAATACAAAGTATTAAATATTATCAAAATATTAATATAAATTAACATATTCAAAATCGGAGTATAATAAAATTATATAAGATAATGAAAGCAGATATACAAAAATTTAAAATTAAACAAAATTGCGTTCTGGACATAAAAACAAAAAAAGCAATCAAATACATATACGAAATATAAAACAATATAACGAAAAATCAACGAAAAATAATAAAAAAATAAAAATTATATCGCATAAAATAAAAATTTAAAAAAATTTTGTACTTGAAAAATTTAATAAAAATACACTTTCTTATATTTTTCAAGATTACTTTACTATCGCAAATTGAAATTGAAATTAATTATTTTTAACTATTTACATTTATAAACATTTTTTATAAATTTTTAATTGTTATCATAATTTGTAACATTACATATAATTTCTAATAAGCAATTTACATTATGCTTGATTAATTTTATCTACAAAGCTTCACAATAAATTATTATTTTATTATTTATTATTAACAATAATATATTTTCACTATTTTAGTATCACGAACACTAAATTTAATGAATATTTGCGTTTGTTTTCCACCAAAACAGCAAACGTCAAAATTCGAAAATACGCGTTTCGCGGATTCTCCGACACAAAAATATACTCTACATGGATTACAAACACTTTAATAATAAAACTTATTCTAAAATTTATGTAAAATAAACATATTAAGCACTTTAATAACGTTAAATTCGCGGACAAAACAACAAACGCGATGCGTTTTCCGTACTTCACTACACGGAATATCGATAGATGATGGACTTCTGTGCACGCATTGACAAGGCCTACTTGACGGCTTGCCAATATATGCAGAGGGTTTTGAGTATAACTAAAAATTAACATTTGTGTCATTTAGTGAATATAATTCATGCACAAGAATTTTTTGTAACTCTGCGTTTGTAAAGAATACACAAAATTTCAGAAATCTATAGATTTAAAAAGTGAGTATGCATGAGAAAATGCATGTAATGATTAGAATTAGATGAGAAGTTTTCGAGCGAAGGATGGGGTAAATTTGCATAATAGTTGGTAATGTAATTTGGGAGCATGGAAGTTCAGGAACCGAAAGATACTTGATCCAAAAAGAATGCTTGGGTATTTTAGTTTACATGAAAATTCTAGCCCAATGACACGGTTTCTCGGCATATATTTCGACTATAAACTTACATTTAAAGACCATATTAACTTCGTCCAGAAAAAGTGCTTAAGAGCAATTAACGTTATAAAATTCATCAGGGGGACCTGGTGGGGCGCCGACCCTGACACTCTTTTAAAATTATACAAAACCTTTGTACGTTCTATTTTAGATTACGGTTGCTTCATCTATTTCCCCACACAACTTAAAGAGATTTACAATTTGGAAAAAATTCAATTCTTAGCCATCAGGCTTTCTCTTGGATTCCGAAACAGTACCCCCACCAATATTCTTCTATCAGAATCTAAATTGCCATATCTACAAGATCGAGCAACCTTCTTGTGTAAAACCTATTTAAACAAAGTGTTTACCAACAAAAGCCTTCCCCTTCACAAAACCATTCAATCCGTAAAACAACCTATTGAAAAGCTTAAAACATCCCCTCATCTAACAAACAGAATTCTTATAAATAGCCTAGAAACCTCCAACTTCCCGCGGAATATCATCCTTTCAAACAATAACTTTAACCTTTACGCGCATCCATTCAATATCGACCAAGCTAATGTTAATATAGACGTCGACTTCGGAGTAAACCTGACAAAAAATCCCAACCCTAACCTTGAAATTCAAAATTTAATCCAATCAGAAAACGTACGTGCCATTTACAGCGATGGTAGCAAATCCACCAATTCGAAGTCTGTCGGCAGCGCGTGCTATTGTCCTGAGACAAACGAGGAAGTCTTAAGAAGTATGAATAAGTGCGCTTCTATTTTCACTGCGGAATACCTTGCCCTAAATCTTGCTTTAGATATAGCAATAAAGAGCCCAAACTGCAACTATCTCATGCTATCTGATGCCAAAAGTGTCCTGCTATCCCTGAAAAATAGGAATAAGGATATCTCAACGAATCCTTATATCTATAAAATATACAAAAAACTTTATGAATTTTCGTCAAAATCGCATAATAACAGCTCTATCAAGTTTCTTTGGATACCAGGACACAACAACATTATAGGGAATGAAAGAGCTGATAAGTTAGCCAAAATAGCATCAAATAGAGCAGCCCTCAAACACCTAAAAGTACCTTTCACTGATCTAGTCGAACAGGAGCGGCAAACCTGTTTGGAAAACACTAGAAGAAAAATTGTAAACCAAGGATCAGTGAAAGGAAAACATTATTTTCAAAACTTCCACAATACGCGCAGTAAACCATGGTTCAACAAAATAAACTTACCAAGAGAAGCTATTGTTATTTTTAACAGATGCCGTTCTGGACATTGTAACACCAAGTCGTCCCTCTTTCAAGTTGGCCTAAGCCCCAGCGCGCAATGCGAATGTGGACACGAATGCCAGGACTTAAACCATCTACTATGGCAGTGTCCATTGTATGAAACTCAAAGGATCACACTGGTTCAAAACCTTCTTAAAAACGGCTTTTTCCTACCACTCGATAGCTCTGCCATACTCTCCCAAACTAGAGCAACGGTATGCAATATAGTGTTTAAATTTGCAAGAGACTGTGACATTCGATTGTAAATAAGGATTAGGATTAAGTAATGAATAAGTATTGTATAAGGAATATAACAAGGTGTAAATTAAAGTAGGATAAAAGTTTGTATGCAAATAATCTTATGTAAGATTAAAATGCTTAATAAAAAAAAAAAAAAAAAAAAAAAAAGTTTACATGAAAATTCGTAGCAAATAAACCTTCAGTCAGTGGAAAATGTATTTGAACGACCAATAACTGGGAGTAAACAGAACATTTGACCAAGTGATTTCCTGGAAGTTTATATGTCCTTAAAATATTTTTACCAGAAAAGCCGTCATCTATGAGGTTTATGTTTAACAGAGTGGAGTGCGTCACAGCAATTGTGTATGCCACTCGCACTCAGCACTGTATCCTCTTCCTCGTCGAACTCCTTACAGAGACTGTCGTTTGTGAGTCCTCATCTTTGGAAGTTTCTCCCCTCCGGACAGTGTCCTGTAATGACCATTGTGATGATCCGAACCGAGGCCTTTGTTTTTTAGCTAGCTCGCTGTTCTTGTTTTCTCATTTCTGGGCCACAATTGTCTTAATTTGAAGCAGTCATCTCTGTTTCTCCATCTTTTGCTATGTTGTTCCCGATTGTTCCCGTCGATTGTATCTTTCAACAACCTCATCTATGGCTTTGTGGAGTTAGCCTCTTCGCACTGTGAATTTCAATTCCGATCCTTTCTAGTTTATCCGCTCGTAGATTCCCTTCGATATCGCTGTTTGCGGGTACCCATCAGACGCTGACTTTGTCTTGGATCCAAGCCAATGCTTCTCGCCAACTCATAATTGTCTTTGACTTGTTTGTATTAGATTCTAGTGTTCTAAGAGCCGCTTGATGGTCGTTGTAGATTGTGACTTTCCGAATTTCGTCGTTATGCAGCTGGGTTAGTCTTGCTACTCTCTCTATCGCGTTAATTTTTGCTTGTAGTCGACGACAGTTTTTATGAGTCTTTTCGACTTTTAGTGTTTCCATATACTTCTCCATTGGGTTACTTAGCCGTGAGGACGCTAATTTCGCCTCCTTCTAAAAAATATCCTTTGTCCCACTTCTCTCTCGTTGGGATACCAATATATATTTCCTCCCCAAACCATTGCCTTGCTACCATGTAGTCTGTGCGACGTCATAGCATTCCGATTTCCATGGTGCCTCCCATGTTTATCATCTCTTACAGTAATCTGGCATGTCCGTTGTCCACCTGCCTCCATTGCTTTGTTTTCCTCAGCCTGAAGCCTCTTTTGGCATTTTTAAACTGAGGCCAAGAGGTCCATGGCCCGAGCCGGCGAAAGTTGCCCCTTGCGCTAATTTTTGGTCACCTTTTATATTCAAGCTGTTAAGTTCGTCATTGATTAAAACCCAATTTTACTCCTGACTTAATCGCGTGATACCGAATTCGAATAAAAATCTATTACCACACCCACCGCAGTCGGCTAAGGGTTACGCAACGATGTTGAATGGCCAGTTGCAATAAAATCGTCAACCAAGAACATCGACGGTACCTTCTATAAAAGTGAGGTTTAATCTATTAAAACTTAATAATTATTTGGTTGATTGCTTGATAGGCATCAAGTTGATAGTTCAGAATTTGGTTGACAGCACTAAGTAAGCGTTGCTAAGTAAGTTATACTGTTCTGACTATGTTGACTGCCACTGACATGAGCCGTTTTTTATTATGCACTGACCTATATGGCTCTCGCCCAGCATAATAAAACACACCGGATCACTGTTTCCGGAGGTTGGCAGCAATGTGACTTTTGACAAGTCACCTGAAAAGAGCTGTCTGTGAATTTCAAAGTGATTAAAGGTGTTTTTAAAAGCTTTATAGTTTGAAATTGATTACTTCCAAGTAGTGTGATTTGAGTGAACTTCCAAGTAGTGTGATTTGATATGATATAGCATATTTGTAAGCAAACATATCTTATTCAAATCCTCTTGTTAACCGGTTTGATTATAGAGCATTATACTTTGGATTGTTTGAAGAACAAGGAAAAATGCAATTTCTGGAACATGTCGAACACTTTTCCTCAATGCAGAAAACTATAGCCCCAAATAAGGTATTAAATTTAAGGTTAAATCAATTATGTATATGCAACAAACTGCACCAATGGTTTTATAGTCGACCTAGAAAGAAGATACTGATGAGAAATTTGAAGCAGAAATGGAAGATATGGGAAAATGGAACTGAAAACTTGAGGAAAATGTAGATAATGAAGACAGTATAACTGAACAACCTTCGAAGAAGAAAAAACTTTCCTAAATACATTTCGAATTATAATTAAAGTTAAACAAATTAATTAAATTTTATGTAATACGAAAATATGTATATCAAAGATTTATTTTTTCGACAATTTGTCAATCATTTTTAATTCACTTACAAATGGTGAAACAATTTAAAATAGATGTCCTCGAATACATGAATACAATGTTATGTTATGGCATTAATACCTTCGAAAATAGCTGCACTATGTAAATTGCCCTCAGGAGACACGGCATCTTGAACATTTGTTTCTTCCTAAGACATTATTTTGCCATTAGCGAACATAGGTATTTTGATTTTGTCTCTATCAAATATAAAATTAGTTTTTCGATATAAAATTCGTCATATTAAATTACCTAACAGCTTTAATATACCTCCAATCAGCACTTCCAGTTAGTGGACCTTTCTGATCCCTTGTTCTTCCATGTATTGTGAGTAACTGGCAACCCGACGACTCAAACATTTTTGCATATTGCATAGTTTTATCCTTTTCCTCGAAAACATGTATTTTGCATGGAACTGGCACTCCCACTGGTCTCACTGGTCGCACTGGTTTGAACTGAAATAGCATTAGTAGTTGCAAGATCAAATCAAGGGAATACCTTTCAGACCTATGTCATGAAGTTGATGCCACTTGTCTTGAAGTAGAGCACCATAGTTTCACGTTTTGCAATGGCTTGTGGACAACCAATATTGATATCAATAGCATCGCAACCAAAATTGATATCAATATAATGTCAAAACAATGATTTTGACGCTGAAATTTAACTTGTATATCAAACAAAAGGATTAAAAGGAAGCATTTCTTTACACTGAAATAGCATTACGCATTTTTCTGTGCACTGCACTGAAAAATTGCAATGCAGAACGTTCTTTCGCCTGTACTGAACAGATTAAAATATTATCTACTTTCACGTATAATTGAAGAACGCTTGAACAGTTTAGCTATCCTTAATATAGAAGCTGACTTGAAAAAATCCGTTAACTATAGAAGTGTCATTGATGAATTTGTCAACCAATTTGTGCAGAAAAACAATACAATTTTTATATATTAAATAGTATAGGTATTAAGTTAAATACTGAATAAATGGTAATTATTTCTTTGTATGGGCTTTTCAGTTTTTGATACATAATCATCATTCTGTGGCCACATCCAGACATTACTGCTTTTTTCACAATTGGAGGATTTGCGCTCTTTTTTCTTAAAATATATGAGGCAGTCCAGGTCGCCAAATTTCATACTACGCTACTGCCTCCAACGCTGCTTGAGGCGTCCACTTGATTCTCCCGTTAACCCTATCGCTGCTAGTGTATGTACCTTTCTAAGAATCTGATTATTGGTCTCTTTGGCCTGACGATCATTGTATACATCCAGTGTATGATCTGTGGTTGGAGACCCCATCTCGCGTAGAAAGTGTTTATTCCTTTTCTTATCCTTTATTTACATCTTTCATCTGACCAGCGGTACCTTTTATATTCTGGTGGAGAGAAGTAGCTTCATCTTTTCACGGATTCTCCCTAGACCCATATGTCAAAGATCCAATGATTGTATGGTGTATCGTTTGTAGGGATTTGCCTGTTATAAGTATGACTACATCACCTGCGTAGACAATGCCCCTAATTCTCCTTCCCCTGTCTTTTAGATCGAGTTAATTAGCATTATCCACAAAATTTCTGAACAGGATCTTGCTGTCCTGTACTGAAAGTTCTACTGTTAAGAATTCTTACTATCCAGTATGTGATGGTTGCCTCCACGTTCAGCTCCGCGAATGACCCTTTTATTAGGTTGGTTTTTACATTGTTGAAACATTCATCCAACATCTAGAAACGTCCGTCACGCATATTCTTTATGCTGAAGGGAATTTTCAATCGTCCCGACCACTTCATGCAGTGCGCTGCCCACCGATTTACCCTTGAGATAGTAAACATACTCATTTCATCAACAAAAAAGTGTTTCTTAAGGCACCTGCTCGTAATAAGGCCTATGGAGAAAAACTACCAAAAGTGCCTTTACCTCCTGAGCCAGTCGTAACTCGATGGTCAACGTGGATTGAAGCTGTACTATTCTTCAATCAGCATTTCGAGTTCGACAAAGGTGTAGTAAACAGCTTTGACAACTCAGAGGTTATGGCCGTTGGTCAGTCCCCAGGAAGCATTTAATGATTCCAATATAAGTACAACCATAGCCATTATCAGTACAAATTTTTCCCAAATAACAACAAATAATAAACAACTTGAAACTGGAGGTTTGGCGTCGACTGAATTTATTCAGTTTATGAACATGATCCGACAAATGAACTCTGCATTACCAGAACTATTCCCGGATAAACTCAAAGCAAAGTTCGAGAGGATTTTGAAGAATAACCCGGGCTTCGAACCTTTGTGTCAAATTGATAGTTTTACTAATGGTACCGGTGAACTTTTCCCTAAATGAAGAAATGCTAACATAGCACCTAAATTTAAATACTATCCCGCTCAAATCTGTTACTGTTAAGTTGAAGAATTTCAGGCCTGTTATACGGTAAAGGCGCGTTTCCAATGCCAGCTTGGAGTGGAGTGGAGTGGCTGACATGTTTCGCTCGTGTCGCACACACGCACTCCGCTATATGTGCCTTTCGTGCAATCTGGGCCCAGCGTGGATTGAAAATAGGATCTATTTCTATTTTCACGCTGGAGTGGCAATACGATGTTTTTCGGAGCGATTCCAACAGATGGCTGCGACGAGATCGTTCCAAATATGCAACGAATTTCCATATTTTTTGTTTTAAAATTAGTTAAAAATGGGAAAAAGTATTCAGTCCTAATACATTTTAATGTATTAAAGGTATGATAATTCAAATATGATTATTTTACGTGGAAAAATATTTCAATTTTGATAATTTAAAACGACTCAAATCATGCTCGCCAGGTGGATGTGAAACCAATCCACTCTGGCATTGGAAACAAGTGCCAGAGTCAGCGTCAACACACTCCACTCCAAGCTGGCATTGGAAACGCACCTTAAAGGATTTTTAACAAAAATCTGTTAACTTTTGGCACCCAGAACACCATTTTCGACCGTAACTAAACTTTTCGCCATCCACCAATAAATTACACGGACTGTCCAGTTAACGGAATCTGTTAAGTGCGCACAGAATTGCCCCGCATATCTCTTCAATATCGAATTTTTCTAACGCTGGATAAAAAAAATTACACAATAAACAAAAGACGAAAGGCGTCAAAATCGTCCAATGAATTCGTTTAAAAAAATATTCTAAATTGATCCAACTTTGTGATTGCCCATTGCTGGCAACACGCATTGGATACGGATATGCGTGCATCATCGTTTTCGGGTGGTCTTGAAAGATCGTAATGTTTTCTTCTACGTCGCCAATATTTGTGTTTTTACTCGATATCAAATTTAGTAACAGTAACTGTAAAGCTAGCATCAGACTGCATGACAGGTGTCATATATGTATATGGTACAAATTCACGTCATGCAGCTAGTATGGCATAACAGGATTAAAGTGCTATCATACTTTATGGCAGAGATGCAGAGATTTTCACATCACTTGATAGTGTCATGCGAGTTCGCGTCATACGCACGGCATGCCATCATCATCATCCTATCATATCAAAGCAGGTCATGTAAAAATATGGCACGCTGTAAAATAGAGTAATGTATGTGTTGCTGGCATTTTGGTGGATCAGTGAACTGCAACGGCTATATTTAATTTTAATAAACTACATTGTTAATGTACATTGGTATTTTATTCTTTCTAAATAGTTTTTGGTCGATTTTTAGATTCCCTCAAAATATACTAAAATGACTAGCAAAAATCGAAAGTGTCTCGCTATTATTTTGGCAAAATGCGTGCTTGAGGAAGAGAGAGCTCGTGGAAATGCTAGCAAATTACGGGGAAAAAACCATTACATAAATTTGTTTCATTTTAACTAAATACTTTCATGAACGTATATTGTGTGAACAATTTCTTAGCTTTAATTAAAGTATCCAAACGAAGGACCTCTTTTGAGCAGTTCATGTTATGTGAAAATAAATTTCTCTGTTGCTGATATATGTGCGACTGAATTTGAAAGTTCATCGGTCACTGTTCATTATTGCTTATTGAAATTTGAAAACTTTGTCAACGGAAGCTCCTACTGGCAGAAAACTAAAGCGAAAATAGAACTAAACTAAACGACTCGAAAAAACGAAAATATTGTTAATAATATGTTTAACAATTTCAAACTGCAAATTCACGAACGAAACGAGTGCCACATGAAAATTATATGACAAATCGGGATTTTGTGAGGTGCCATATGAAAATAAGCTGCCATACGCGTAGTTTCGCATGGTACATTGTATGGCATTGCTATCACATAGTATGGCAAAATGTCATATTTTAGTATGGCAACATATGGCACATGCCATGTACATGGCACAAAAAACATGGCCATCAGACTGCATGGCAGCAGTATGGCAGCAAAAATGCTATATAAAAGGCATTCTGCAATGCAGTTTGGTGCTACCTTAAAGCACGAAGCGTTTTACTCCCAACGCTTTTGAATATGTGAATATATCACCAGATAGTAGTCGCGTTCCATTCGCATTGCTCTGCTCATGAGCATTGCTCACGATGAATGGAACGCACAAAATTTTATTCTCAAAGGTTGGCTAACCTGTTGATATTTTGACATTTGTCATTTAACTTTCAATTGCAATTGTCAAAACCAAATTCAACAATTTAAGTTACATTTAATTTATTTCAATTTTTGCAAGTGATTTAAATATAAAATATGGCGCAAAGAGCAGATTTATTGAAGGTGAAGTAAATTAAATTTGGCATTTGACACATTTTTCATTGAAATCGTCAGTGCCACCAACCCTGAAAACAAAAAATACAGTCCCGACCAACATTTTTTTAGTGAGCAGTGCTCTTGCTCACGTTTTAAAACGCATTTTGTTGTTGCTTCCCATGTAAATGCTGATCTGCTCATGAGCAGACCAGCGAAAGGAACGCAACTAGCGACTCCCAATGTATAACACCAATATGAACAAATCGCTACACAGCAACTCCAAAAGTATAAATCACTCAACAGTGATCTCCCACGAATAACAGAAAAGTTACTGCATAGCAATTCCCAAAGTAACTTTCCAGAATGCGTCACTGACTGGGGATTTCCGAATGTAAATTTCCACTGAAATTTAGCATTTTGCGTTAAAGTAGTAACACTTCTCAAAATAAAGAGTTAATCACCAGAAGGTGATTCCAAGAAAACAATGCTAGCACCTCCAAAAGTTTGAATAGAATTATTTTCAATAAATAATTCACCCAATATGTATAGAATACACTTCAAAAACTTCGAATAGAATTATTTCTGAAATAAAAATGAAGTAAATTAAGAAGTTCTGATTTGAATTAGCTGTTAGTGAAATTCTCTGGTGAGTGTTCACCGAGTAAAAGTTGAGTGTTTTATGTATTTTAGGAAATATTGGGTGTGATGTTATAACGTTTCTATTTCGGATACAAGTATGAATTAGGGAATTAGGTGGTTTTGGTATAGTCGACATAGACATCGAAGAGCCTGAATATAAGCTTAGTCACGTCAGGATCACTTCACAAAATGGCGTGTGATTCTCCCCCATTACTGGGCAGTGTGCGGTTTTCCGTGTTTCACGAAAAATATAAGTTAGCAAATTGGAAATAAGATGAGTGATGAAAATAAAATAGTGTTTGAAAATTATAAATGAAACACAAAAATTATAGTTTATTTTCCTAGTTACCACACTCCGTTTTATTTACAAAGAAATTACCTGCTGCATAAACATAATATAATTTCATCACAAACAGATATATTGAACCACAAAACTGTTTCCAAAAGAAACAGTTAAAATTTAAAACTGGTACCACTTTTCATCATAGATTTCTTTTCCATCGAAAATTGAATATGTCATACCTATGATGAATCGTCCACACGATCATATAATTTGACATAGTATTTATATATGATCTTTCATCAGAGAAATATGTCATTTTTTCGTTCATATTTCGTGTGTACAGCTTCATCATATGATGTTCATCCCCTTAACTACATTTTGAGTAAAACTATATTTACAGAGTTGCTCTTACTGTATGATTGCTGAATTTTTGAAAGCAAATGATTTTGTTTTTTGGAAGCTTTCTAGTCTTGGAAAAATAAAAATATACACGTGAAATTTTTCAAGAATGAGATGAGTAGAAGTTTAAGTTTCATTTGGCTGCATTACAGTCTATGTAATGAATGATGAAAAAGCTAGTCTGAATAATCAAATATTTGTTGGTATAGAGGATTCCAGTTATCAAACGATCATGAGTCAAATTTTTGGCTTTGAATAGCTTTCAATGTTCTGAAAATGAAGAGATTTTTTTAGTTTACAAAGAGCGATTTTTGATCTATGGAAGTTTTGCTCGCGTTTTGTGAATCTCCCTCTCACATGGTGTGACTCACAATGGGATTTTGGACAACAATAGTGCGTGCTTAGCTTTTGGTCAATTGGATGGCTGAATCAAAACTAATATTATTGGCAATATATTTGAAAATATCTACGTTTATTTGCCGATTGAAAGAGTGAAGCATATATAAGAAGTCAATACGAAAATTTAGTAATCAACAGAAAACATTTTGGACTAGTAATTTTTGTGTTTTTCAACAAAAGAATTGCAAAACTCCAGCGATAACATGTATGTATTTATGTCGCGAAATTTTAATTTTTAACATAAAAATAAAATAAAAGATTAAACTTGAATGATCAAGCCAACGATATCTCAAAAAGAGTTTACTCGTAAGTTACATTTCATTTCCAAATTTTAGTTGTTGATCAACGACCGCGTCGTCATTCAATAGCAAAAACGTAAGCACTCAAATAATTTTGTGTTGAAAATGTATTTTTATTTATCGTTTGCTGTCAAAGACGATTTCCGCATAACTTGTTGAGAGTATAAAAATTTGCTTTGTGAAATGCTTTTTTCCAAAAATATTAATTTCGGCCGGAAACTTACTTACGTATACCTGCGTTCATGCATTATTAAAAATACGTTATATGGTATATTATAGTTCACGAGGATAAAGAATTGTGTGCGCATTTTAAGTTTGTGAAAGCCATTTAAAGTGCTCGTATTTTTCGAGGCACAATTTTTGGTGATGATGTGTGTGAGGTGTAAACACCGACGTATGTAGTTAAAAATAATTATGCAAATTTTTCACATGTAGCATTTTTTGTAAAAAAAAATGCTCAGGCAAATGATTATACCTAAGATTTATAGAAACAATGTTTATGATAGCGCTTGGTGGGAGAGTCCATTTTAACGCAGTTTTTATTAGTAATTTTGGGCAGAGTACCTACACTTAACCTGGGTAGAGTACACTTTAACTAATTTTTTATTAGTGTTTTTTTAGAAAATTCTTTTTTATTTAGATTTATTAGTCTATTCTGTGCATTTTAAGCGGCGGAAAATTTTTTAACCCCCCGCACCCCCCGCATCTTTTGTAAAAGGCAAATGTGTATGATTTGTACTAGAACTTTCACAAATTTCAAATTTTTGTATGAGCGTCTCGCGGAATAAAATTCAAAATTTAGGGTTTTGGAACGGAAAAGCGAACTTTTCCACCCCTTAATACAAAGATAATAATTACATCTAACTAAATATGTGCTTTTTTTTTTTTACAAAAACTCACTCATAAAAAATTATGTTAAGTGTACTCTATCCGTAACTTTCATATCACATATTTGGATATAAAAATCATATTTCTATAGGTACATTAGACTGTTCTGTACATTTTAGAGTGAAGTCCTAAAATGCCTCTTGGGGGGGGGGGGAAAGGTTTCTACCGAAATTCGGCTTTAATTCAAAGTTCTCATGTTCAAAAATGTGAATAATACTTCCTTATTTTTGAAAATTTACGAAAAGCGACAAATTTTTCCTTGGGCGCCTTGCAGAGTAAAATATGTGACATACTTGGAAGATACACTATTCAGAAACATTCGTCTGTCAGACGAATACATATTTTTGATGATTTCGGATTTCTGCGTTATAAAATACAACAAAATACATTTGAATTTTAAATGTTATTTATTAATAAATAATTAAATTAAATAGACATGGGAAAAATACTGTTCTGAGCAAGCAACACATAATTTTCCTCCGCCAATCTCTGAAAGTTATAAGAATTTACGTGATTCTGTGAGACGAATGATTATTAATCTAGGGTTAAAAAAAAAACTTTCAAACAAAAAATGCCCCTAAGTCATCAAAAGAATATCTTAGACTGTTGAAAACGATATAATACACTTAAAAGCTCATAAGCCCCTTTCCAATTTATGTAATACATATATTAAAAGTTACAAAATTTTTGAGATGTTAGGCGATCTCCATAGTCTGCGAATTATCTATCATGATAATAAACACGTAGAGAGCATTAACTTACCAGCATTAACGTAGCATTAACTTACCATTTGTTTCCTGAGATAATGCACCTTCCGCCGGCCGCAGTTGTTGTCACGAATACAAAATTTCTTCAAGTAGTGACACCCCGGTTTAAGTAATAAAACTATAGAAGCTGACTTATGTATTCTCCAAGAAAGGATAATAGGCATTGCGCTGATATGAAATTGCATCGAAATTGAAATAGTTGTGATGACTGCAAATAACTGACCGGCAAAAATTATTTTTGACCATAATTTCAATGTTCTAGAGTCGAAATACATTGGTCGTTCGTTTCCAATGCTAGCTTGGATTGGAGTGGAATGGCTTACATTTTACAAAAAGTTTTATTTCAGCCGACGAGATCATTCGAAATATGCGACAAATTTTTGCATTCCTTTTAGTAAAGCTAGGTAAAACTAGAAAAGAATTATTTAGTCCAAATTCAATAAAGGTATAATAATTAATATATGGTTATTTTGTATATTATAAGAATATTATTTTGATAATTAAAAACGACTGAAATAACGCTCGATGTGAAATCAATCCACTCTGGTATTGGAAACGACTTTTAATTTATGTTCTGATAGTCTTTTAAAAATCAATGTTAGGGCATGAATACGTTCCTGGAGACTTGTTGAAAAAATTAGTATATCGTGAAAGTAAACGACGCATATCTTCCTAATATTTTCTTTTAATATTTCATTCATGAATCATTGGAACGGTGCAGGGGCGTTCCTTAGACCGAAAGTCATCCGGACATATTCGTATACCTAATCCAAAAAGAGTTACGAATGCGGTTTATGGAATATCATTTGGTTGAACTTTTATTTCATGATAGCCTATAACCAAGTCTAAGGAAGTGAAGTATTGTGATCGACCTAATTTATCTAATATACCATCAATGTTGGGTAAGGGATACTATGTCTATGTCTATGTCTATTTCCTATGTCTCTCTTGTACCATCTTATTTCACCCTTGGGATCGTAATCGAATTATTTTGGTATGCAAGTTACGATTTTATCAACAGTCTCAGTTGCCACATTATTAATAGTTTGCAATTTCAATTGGACTATTTTGTAAATTTTTAAGTCGCTACCCGTCTAGCTAATTATGCTTATGGTGTTTTGCTGACTTATGTCTCAACTGACCAGAAGGGTTAAAAGTCAAATGTCTCATCTGATTTGAATTTTGTCTACGGTAACTATTATGATGAAATGGAGTCAGGTTCTGTCTTTAGTGATTATTCTGATGGGATGGTTATTTGTTGTTTAGGTTTGCAAAGAATTTTGGGGGAGTGTGATTTGTTGGTCTATGTGGTTTTTGTGTGTCATGTTTTTTGTTATAGGTAAAAAAATCTTTATCTATGTTATTATAGTCAAAACCGGCATAAGATTAAAATTTGTCCTTAATACTTTGCAGGTCAACCATGTCTTGAATTTCTTGACCACATTTGCTTTATTTGACAAATCAACAGACTATTAAAGGTATTTTTTACATTATCTAGATTCGATTCGTATATTTAGTATGAGTTTATCTCACAAATAATGTTTCGTAACTTATAATTAAGATCGGAAATTGAAATAACTAACCACAAAACCTAGCGAGGAGCGAAATATGCCGTTGTTGGACTATGGTTGAAAAGAGAAAATTAGATATAATAGGGAGGGGATTAGAATTAAGACAAAGGCAATTGTATAGAAAACAACTTTTATATCTAACGATTTTAAATTTTAAACTCTTCTGCAGACAATTTATAAAGAATTAAGGCATGTAATATTTTAGCGAATGAGACGCCCTTCTCGATTTTCAGTATCTCTTAGATTCCGTTTTATCAACAGAACTGACCTCATAAAAATTTAATAATATGTTCATAGTTTTACACCAAAACTCCTTTGTTCAACTTCTATTCCAACCCATTCTTCTTCGAATCATAATTACGTAAACGATTCATATTCCAATGAGTTCTCACGTTCCTTTCAAATATGAGTATTATTGAATAATTTCAACTTCAAAAAATATTTATAACTACATATATTATCGTTATACGAATATTTTTATTTTTGCATAACACGTAAACAAGCAAAATGATGTCCAATTTGACAACTCAGCACATCATTCAGCTTGATTGAATAAACATTTAGCACAGTAACTTCATTCACCCTTGCGGAATCGCTACTTAGGCAAAAGTGAATACCGTGTCTGGTGTTCCCAAGAAGAAACTCAGCGTTGTAGAACCTGGACCCGGTCTGGCTCGGGTTGGTTAGTGCGTCCTTCCAAAATAAAATCGTTCTATCTGTCCGCTGAATATTGAAAATGTTGCTTGGAAGTTTCGAGTTAACTGGCGAGTCTACTATTGCCAGCAGTAAATTTCACCAAAACCAGTGCACTATTGAATGGTTTCAAGTGGCTTTTTTATATATGTCTATTTGTCTTTTTGTTTCACTTGTAACGTGACATGACGGAGAAGTACCTTGTATTTAAGCAACTATAGTATTTATAATAATGAAAATTTTCAAATACAATATCAATTTTTTGATTCATTTTTTTGTTTTCTTTTGATTTGTAATAAAAATTTTCACTTATTAATTATACTTATCGTCATAATTATGGTTATGTAAAAAAAGTAATTTTGAACTAGTTTTCGGACACTTGATGTATTTATTGAAAATACTAAGTGGAATTGAAATTTATCACTGAACATACTTAGTGGAATTGAAATTTAGTAATAAATAATAGCTTAAAAAAACTGAAAATCACGCATTAATAGAACACCAAACTAAAAAGTAAAACATAAACTTCAGTAAGTTTAGAATAGACGTAGAGTGATTGACAAAAACAATTCATTTTAGCGTTAAAAAAACGTATCCTGTTCATTTAATCCTTTCTACGTAAGCAAAAAGGATGTAATTACCGAATGTCCTAATTACATTCCAGGATCTCGTTGAGGTAACTGTCTTTTTGATCATAAAGATCAAAGTGTCCGGAAACTAGTGCACTTACCCTACAAAATTAAATTCAAAAACTGCTAGAAAGAGCACAAAAATTTCTAATTGTCTAAAGATCACAAAAAATTAAATTCAAAACAATTGTAAGAAAGAGCACAAGGAATTCAAAAAATTTTCATTGGCTGGAAAAGTAGGTACCAATAATTTTTAAAAATTGTTATTGTCCAAAAGAGCACCAAAACATTCAATTGTTGGAATTTGCAAATTCTGCAAACCCAAAATTTGATTGACTTCAAACAATATTTAATTTAAAGAGCTTCGCGATAATGCTGCGTAGAACAGCAATGCAATGGAACATTCTTAATCTATGCAACATTGTTCCGACTTCTTGTAACATTTATGTTCTATTCTTTAGGCTCAAACTCTTAAACTACAGCAATGGAAACGGTCGAAGCATCTCCAACAAATGAACTAACATCAACAAACTCGATGAACAGCAAACAATTGGTTGACAACTGGATTAAGCAAACAGATTTCGATGAAGTTTCATCAGTTGCCGATAGCACAGCATATTCCTCGTCCATTGTTAGTAGTACGGATATAACTCCTGACTCGTCAGATACAAGAGATGCGCAACAAACAAATTGTGAGTTTTTGTTATGCATGTGGTTTTGGAGATCATTTATAATTACAAATAATTTATGCTTCACCTAGATGATTCAATTCTTAAGGGTGAACTAGGGAACATCCAAAATGTTGTCAACTCCAGCCAAAATGTTCGAAACATTGGAAATTTGCAGATAGATCACTCTGAAGGTATCATCATTGGTAATGTTACCTACATCACGGGTCCCATTCACATAACTCAAACGCAAGGGCAAAATACACAGATTTCCAATAAAACAATTATAGCCACACCCAAAACGCTAGATACTGAAACTGAATCTGAAAAAAGTCAAGTAAAAGCAACACCCTTAGGAGAAGAGGATAGTGACGATGAAGAGAAAGTTAATCGATTTGATTTGTTTATTGGAAATATAGGTGCTATTCTACTTAAAACATAGTTTTTCAGCCGAACTAATAATTTTCTATGCAGAAAGAACATTTGACAAAAGCGTCTTGAGAATAGTCGATCGAAGAACTTGGCTTGCTCAAAAGCCACTTGAGCCATACAATTTGCTTGAGACACCGGTTTCCTTTGTCGTTATATGTAAGTAATATACTTGTTCCGCAAGAAACATATTAAATATTTTATCTGGTTCGAACGTAGCACATACTGCAACGGAAGTTTCACTAACACAGGCCGAAAGTGTTTATTTAGTTCGCAATATACAGGTAGCATGGTTGTACCAGGTAGATCAACACGGAAATTGACTATTTATCTTTCGTTTTAGTGTTTTCATATTGAATCCCGTCATTGGAATGACATCGCTTATAATTTTTTGATAGGTGGTTGCGGGAATGTATTTGAAGGACGAGGTAAGCATAAAGTGTTTATTCAAAGTCCAAATGATCGAATATTTCGGATTAAGTCTTAAGTCTTGTAAGCAAAAAATGATGTAAGCAGATTTTTTGTAGAATCTTTTAAATTTCTATAAATGTGATTATTGTAGCAGCAAAAAACCTGGACAGGAGTATGACTACATATTATTTTTTCGTTAAAATTCTAGGCTGGACAGCTGTTGGAGCTCATACATATGGATATAACAAGAAATCTATTGGAATCTCGTTTGTAGGATGCTTTATGAGTGAGCTGCCACCAAGTGTTAGTCTTGAAGCTTGCAAGCTTTTAATTAAAAAGTAGATAGTAGTGAGAAAAAATGCGCATGTTATTAATCGAATATACTACAGGGGCGTTCAGCTTGGATATATCAGCCCGAACTATCAGCTTATTGCACACTGTCAATGTAGTGCTACGGAAAGCCCTGGGAGGAAGCTGTTTGATGAAATCAAATCATGGCCACATTTTACCCAATATCCACAATGAAATATTTCTACCTCAATTTGCAAATGGATATCATATGGATAATATCTCTGGAGATTCACTTTTTTCACCATGCTTAATTTTGTGCCCAGAGTCATTCTACATTTTCTTATTAAAAATATTATTTTGAATTGGCCAACTTTATTTATCAAATGACAGAAAAAATGGAGAGAGACTCCACGTGTCGGCCCCAGTTTTAGATAATATAGATAGTTAAATTATAAAAAATAAAAGATCATTTGTTCAGCAAAATCTTCAAATTGCTGTATTTTATTAAATTTTAAAACCTAAAATTTTTATTTACATTTCATCATATGTTCGCTGTGTGAGATCCGCGCATCATTTCTCCTTCGCGCGCGACTTACATAAGGTCTGTTTACGTACTTTTCCAGCTTACTCAAGTTTACTTGACTTTACTTCAGGAAAAATGAGAGGCTTGATACGATTACGCTCTGTTACTCAAATAGTAAAACAATGCTTTTACTTTAACAGTTGCCAAAGAATTTTTCAAGCACCTCGACCAAATTTGTGTAGTAAAATTTTTCATATCTCGAGTAAAATCTTTCAATTTCCCCACCATGACGTCACACGAAATTCTCTCAGAAATATTACTCGAGAAAGCACGTAAACGCCAATCTCGAGATTGAAACATATTGCAATATATTGTAATTTCGTATGTAAACACACCTATATTTTATTATCTTCGCATAATAAAAACAAACACCAGTTTGACTTTTAGTACGTTTTACTTCATTTAATCAAAAATAAAATAAAATAAAATTAATTCTTCTTTATTAATACAGCTTCAAGTATTTAATCTGAATAAATTAATTTAATTTATTTGATTTAATGATTTACTACTGCTTAATTTTTTAGAGTGAACCTTTAGGTTCAGCTGCTAAACTTGAAATGGGAAATTAGAATCACTTGTAATTCAACGACAAATTGGTATTTTGAAATTTCCGTTCATCTGCCGTTTATGAGTTTTATTGAACCCGAAATTTTTCATGGGAAAGGAAACGCCACAAGCAAATTTGTGCAGCAGGTATCCGTTCTAATGCCGAGTTATTACTTTCTTTGATGAGAAAATAAATAATGTCGATTGATTTCGATTAATTGTATTTTTCGATAATCCTATTTATTTTCTGAAAGAAAGTACATGTTGGTTATATGATATTTAGTTTTCGGATTCTCCTGAATCCTATTTTGTATATTTATTTTGTTGCTTTTTTTTTATTACATACAAATAGTATAATAAATATGACTATATAACAATTAAACCAAAAATAGGAAGCAGTAAACTATAATTTACAATTTTATGATATCCTAGTTCTTTAATTCTTTCGATGTTATTCTCGTTTTCTACAATTATTGTTTTAAATTCTATAGGTTTTAAATCCAAAGCTTTATTTTCAAATTTGGGGATTACAAAGTTTCTAGTGAAGCTTCTTAAACTATTTTTAAATTCTCTATTGTTTATCCTTATAGTGCAATTATTGCTAAAATTCATAAGATAATTTCTATTCGGTGATATAATTCGGTCATCGCAAGTACTTTTGAGTTTAGCAGTTCTTAAGTTATCAATAATAACTAAGGGGACGCCCCTTGCTCGCTACGCACACTCGAACAGCTCGCGCACGGCGCTCCCTACACAGTAGCGTTGTAAGTAAAGAGGTGATTTAGTTTAGACTGCAGTAGCATTCGTTTAAGCTCATTCAGCACGTCAAGGTACACATTTATTGGATGAGGACCTACCTACAACTAAAAAACCTAGCGGCTGCGGTTGCGGATTCAAAAAAATCTTTAAAACTTCCTCAGAAACAATACTTTTTGTAAGAATTCTATCATCTCCTGCCAAATGAACTTGCTCTGGTGTTTCAGTTATACAGAAACGCAATCCCTCAAACGATCTAATTCTACTGGCTGCAACTTATAAGTCCGTGAGAAAATACAAGTTGTCTGAGTGAGATTCCTAGTTTTTGATACGTTTGCCCCTGGGATTCATTAATTTTCATCGCAAAAACCAGAAAGACGGGAAATTTAGTTCTTTGAAAGGAAAAAGGCAGAAGTGTACCTGAATAATTAAGCTGTATTTGTGGTGTCAAAATATGTGTATTTTGAACAACTCCTGTTAAAATTTCACAATCTAAACAATAATTATGCATTTGAACTAAACGCATACTTCTGTCATTGACCAAGGCATGCCCAGTATTCAAATTACGCACAAGTAAAGGTATGCAATTTGGTGTTACAATTAATTTGAGAGGGGAGCCCACTTACATCAACTGGGTTAAAAAATTCTACTGGAAAATTATCTTACTCTCTATAACCATCACGCAAGATTTTATCGGCACTCAAATATATTCGTTCCTCTCCGGACAGACTACTAAGAATTTCTGCATTGATGAAAGCGCGGTCTTGATATTTGGCTTTTAATATAATCGAATTGAGAATATGGTTGAATGGTTTTAGAAACATTAATATAAATATTTGCAATCACCTGGAATCAATCTGGAAATTCGGGTAAAGATGCATTACCAAGAGATTCAAAGTTATTTGTAGTTATTTGAGTTTTGGGTCAAAGTTATTTTGTAGAATTTTGAAAATTCGGACCATGAAGTAAGGCAATTCTCAATAAGTGACACACGTGTACCATGAAGTACAACTGGTAAAGTTTGTCGAAAATCGCCACATAGTAAAATAGTCTTACGTCCGATAAGTTTAGTTGGAGTACCGCATAAATTGTTTAAAAAACGGTCAATTAATTTGTGAGCATTAAGTAGGCACATTGAGATTTGAAGCGCTCAGCGCTAAATCGGCCTAACCCCAAAAATTCGGAGCGGAGATATTCGAGATTGGAAAAATTGTACAAAATCATTCATCTATCATAATAATAGATGCAGACCTTATGAACTGTGCTTGGACACTGTTTACAGAGAGGCTTGATTCGGAATTCTCTAAAATGGGTATAGGTAATTTGAAAACATTGTGAAGAGTTCATCCTTGAATTAAAAGAGTGGATGCAATACCACTGAAAGCTCACACATTGGAAGTTGAGAGAATTCAATTTATGAATAATTGCTATTTGGACAAAAGTTTTACCACAACCAGCATGCGTTATAAGACAAAAAATATTTCAACCAGTATTAATATTAAAAACTTCCTGTAAAACAAAATAAATAGCGGAACGCTGCTCGGCACTTTGGAACATTTCATCAAAAATTGCTGGTTCACCTTCTGGATCTATATTGACAGTTATTATAATTTTAATATATAAAATCCTAATGGTCGTGAAGCAAAAAAAGGGGAATGGGATTCACGCTCTGAAAGCAGAGAAAATTCATTTTCGAAGAATGAATTTCTCTCTGCTTTCTGGAAGTAAGTGTCATTCACCAGAGAATGGGATCATACTGATTTTTACAGAACTTGAGCGTTTTGCTTTCCCGCGTGTAACGGAAATTAGGGGAAGTGCCTGTGCGAGTAGTTTTCTCACAATTTTACCTATTTTGCGTTCCGTTCGGGAAATTAGTCGCACAAGCGAAAATCTTACTGATTTTTACTGAACTTGAGAGTTTTGAGTTCCCGCGCGGAACGGAATATAGGAGAAGTGCCTGTGCGTGAAGTTATCTCACAATTTTCCCTATTTTCCGTTCCGCGCGAGAACGCAAAACTCTCAAACTCAGTAAAAATCAGTACTTACTTTGTGACATCCAAGGACGCTGAGTTAATACGAAAATGCAACATATAATATAGGATGAATCAACTATGGCCGCAGGGGTTGCCCTGAAAGCTGTTGACAAATGAGGAATGAGCCACTTTAGAGGTAAACCCATACTGCTTGGAGGAAATTTTAGGCAGACACTTCCAGTTATAGTTCATGGAAATCAAGCAGCAATTCTCGAACAAAGCATTAAAAATTTCAAGTTTGTGGGAAATATTTAAAATATTAAAGCTACATAATTGTACCCTTGCTCATGTACGAGAAAATTTTAACCCATAGTAGCGGCATATATTTTGTCCTTCAGGTCTATAATTTTCCATGAGGCAGTGCCAAAAAATTGAAGTTCATTCTGCATGGGAGTTACAACTTTATGTGTAACTTGATTGACTCCATTAATTGTTGAAAAATAAAGTGGTTTGGGGAGTTCTTAGGGTTTAAATTCTTCTAGAACATTCGGCTTTATAACACTGGTGGCTGAATCAGTATCAATAAGACATTTTACTACCTGACTACCAATGCTAATGATTATAATTGGAAATTTTGGATCCGCGGCTCTTCGTGAAAATTTACGTTTAAATAAATTTTCATGCACCCAAAATACAAACGAAACTAAAATTAAACTACAAAAATTTAAAAAAAAAAAAAAAAAACTAAAAACTAAACTACAAAGCACCATAACCACCCTGTAACATCGGCGCGTGGCAGAACGGGATCAAGAAAAAATGCATGCAAAAGAATTTTTAGTATTGCATATCCCGTTCTGCATTTCCTATTGATTTCCTGGGAACCAACGAGCCATCTGTTGTTCCCAGGGATATCCGCCCCCAAAATGCACAAACGATCAATTCCGGCTGTACTTGTTGTGCTGCTGCCATTTGTTGGATTCTGGCTTGAGATCTGTGCTTCTTGCTGTTCAACAACGTTTCTTAGTTGCGCATCCATGAGATATTCAAAATTTCTATTCTTATCGTGCAAAATGTTACGTCTATTTACCATTAAAATATTGCTCACAATTTCACAAAAAAAATTTCTCTGGCATCTATTTCAGTTTATAATTTTACTTGGAAATTCGTATTATTTTTCTAAAGTTTTCTATGTTTTGTTTTTTTTTCACTTCATTCACTGTCCTTTTCCAGGTTTGTCTATTTCTTTTCTTTTTCCTTTATTTTTATTTTCACTTATTTCATTTATTGCATCAGAATCAGAATAAGGAATTACGGCTTGTTCCGTTGTATCAAATGAAATTTCAAAAAGCAGGTTCTTTTTATCACTGGATTCTGATCTTCGGATGAGAATCCTACCGACTGCGCCACTTATATGGTTTATTATCTTCGGATAATAAAAACAAACACCAGTTTGACTTTTAGTACGTTTTACTTTATTATTATCAAAAATAAAATAAAATGAAATTAATTCTTCCTTATTAATACAACTTCAATTATTTAATCTAATTTGATCAATTTAATTAATAATTTAATTTTGTTTAATTGAATTAATTTGATTTAATGATTTACTACTACTTAATTTTTGAAAGTGAACCTTTATGTTCAGCTGCTAAACTTGAACTGGGAAATGCGAATCACTTCTCAATTAACGACAAATAGGTTTTTGAAATCGAAGTGCTTCTGCATTTCCGTTTAGTCCAAATCTGCCGTTTATGAGTTTTATTGAACCCGAAATTTTTCATCTGAACGGAAACGCTACAAGCAAATTTGTGCAGCAGGTTTCCGTTCTCATGCCGAATTATCACTTTTTTTGATGAGAAAATAAGTTATGTCGATTTTTCGATTAATTGTATTTTTCGATAATCCTACTTATTTTCTCATCGCTGTTGGTTTCATGGTATGTAACTCGCGCGAAGGTGTTAAAAAAATTAAACAATTTATATTAGATTTACCGTTTGATCTTTGATTTTATTAATAGAAACGTTGTTTGTAACAGCAAAATATGTATCTGCCTTAATACGTAATATGTGCACAATATTTGAATCCTTTGAATTTTTGTAATAGAAAACACGTTGCAGAAGTAATTATCAATAAAACACCATTTGGATTAAGATTTATTAAGTCAACCAATTTAATAAAATATTCATTCAGGTTTTACTTTGAAGAATATCTGTATAAAACGATGTAATTATTTTATTACCCTTATTACTGTAAGGGAGAAGATAATGTGAAGATGCAATGAAAAGCAGTACATACCATGTAGAAGCAGAAGCATGTAGTAGATAGATTTAGGGCTGAAACGATACTACTGAATAGAAGGACATACTCGATACTTTCCTTCCGATACCAAGTACTTTTGGTATTGATACTTTGAAATGAGTACCAAATAAGTATCGGTAATCGGTATTTTGTAAAAAAAAAAAGTAAAGTTCACAAAATACCTTCCAAATCCTTACATGTACAAGTACGTACTTTATACTTTTCAGTCTATACCAAGTCAGCATCAATGCCTTACGACCGATATTGTATCGAGTAAAAGTATCGAGATGTCAGTGGTCATCGCTAGATAGATTACAAACAAAATAAAAATACTTGACCAAGTATTGAACCATTTGGTATAAGATTTATTAAAGCATGAATTTCTTAAATTTATTTGTTCTTATGCATTTATTGGTCATTCCACACCTCAAAAAATATTAAAATTGACAAAAAATCAAATCAAAGTTGTAGTCTTTGTAAAGGCTCTTATTTCTTCTTCCTTTTTTAATAACTTTGCTTCAGATTTTCTAAAAAAAACATAACACATTATTTTAAGATTTTGATAGACGAATAAAACAAACCTCTTCAGATTTTAAACGTCTGTATAAGTAAAACGTGCAGTTTAATCATAGTTTAGTGCTCTCTTAATAGTTTGCTCATTGTATAATATCATCCTGGTAAGACGCAGTTTTGTCTGCTGACAGGGCCGGATTAACCCATAAGCAAACTAAGCAGCTGCTTAGGGCCCCCGAAAAATTGGGGCCCCGAAAATCTGCCGTTTAATTTTTTTCAAGTTTCAAAAAGAAATTTTAAGTCAAAACAACATTTCAATTTCCATGAAATGAGTCTTTCTTTGTCAGTTGAAGGAAGGTGGGAAAATGACTGTTTAAATGGGGGCCCCAAAGATTAAGTGTATAATTAGTTCTTAGTTTTGAAAAGAAATTTGGGATCAAAACATCATAATTTCCTTACAATGATTCTTTCCTTGGCAATTGAAAAAAGTGTGGATAATGACTCATGAAATGGGGCCCCGAAAAGATTAGGCGTATTATTTGTTTTTAGCTATACCTGAAATGTTTTACCTATTTCACCGTACAGAAACAATATAAATAATATTCAAATATTTCTTATATCATTCAAAAGTGCACGATCAAAGGAGCAATTATAGTAGTGTACTTTTGTTGTTTAAGTTGATTTCAAGTTTTATAAATACGTTGAATCTTATCCGATTACGATTACGATTACCGATTACGTTGTACCACAGACGTATGACTGTCTAGGGTTAACTTTTTTAAAAGTTCAAATTCAAAATTGTCAGTGTTAGAACGTGTGTTATACATGTGTTAGAACGTGATGTTATGCATCGCATGAATTTTGACAAGTTGATAGACGATTTTGCTCGTCAAAAGTGCAGAAAAAAGAAGGTTTAACTTGTAACCGATCGTGTTTAAGTAATTTTGTAAATAAATTTGAAAATTAAATTAGTTTAAGTATTGTTTTTTCAATATATATACAACATAAAAAAATTGTGTCGCACTTATGCATTTATAAACAAAAAAATATCAACAATTGAATTAAAGAACAAATAAAATAAGGCGCCCCATATCATTCATTGCTTAGAGCCCCATCGACTGCTAATCCGGCCCTGTCTGCTGAGGCTCTTTCATTCATGCAAGTAGCCTTAGATAGCATTTACAGCCTCTTTTAAATCTGCCAGTTGTAATCGTTGTGAAAACCTTTATTTCTTCTACATGTTTTGATGATTTTGCTTCAGATTTTCTAAAAAACAATAACAGGATATTTTAGGATAGTTTTTGATAGACGAAATAAAGCAAACCTCTTCAGATTTTAAGTAGAAATTAATGAATCTGTTGTGGACGTAAATGTACGACGTTTAATAAAATACAAAAGCACGCGGGAGTTGTTTCTTAAAAATTTATTAAGTTATACCCAATAATGTACATCTGCGTCCACTAACCTAATTCACGTTCCGTTGCCAATTCCTCCTGCTGTATCAGCTATCTCCGCTACCTCACTCCGGTGTGCTTGTGTTCCTCCACCTTCAAATGCCTAGCCACTAGAGGTGTAAAAACTACTCAAAAATGAGTAATCGAATGTATTCGTTACTTGATGACCGAGTATTCGTTGTATCCGCATCATCGTTACTGATTCCTTGTACTATAAAAGGGAGCAAAAAAAAACAAAAAATAAACACCAATTTTCCATTATGAATTTCATTTTCAATATGACACCATTTCATTTCTACGTAAATTTCAATTTAAACAAATTTTGTTTGTATCTTACGAAAAAGGGGAATTTAAGTTCATACAAAATTCTTTATTTCCAAATTCCCGCTTGTTTTTTATACAACCTTCATGCAAAAATCCGAAAATACCCAAAGAAACGAATACTACCCAATGAGTATGTAGGTATGTCTGTTCATTGATTATGGACTGGTCTTGGTGGTTTCACATGCTCGAAATGCTGTTTTAATGTTTTGGCGAATTCTGTTGTGTCCGATGGTGTATAGTTTGGTGCTGGAACAAATACTTCTCCTGGAATTCTTAGGGTTGTCCCATAGACTAGTGGTTGATGAGCATTTGAGATCCTCTCTGATTGCTGTTCTTATTCCTAGCATAACAAATGGAAGATCGTCTGACCAATTCAGGGTGTTTTCTCTAGCCATGAGGGATGATTTTATCTGGCGGTGTAGTCTTTCCACGAGTCCGTTTGCTTGTGGGTGATATGATGTTGTCATGATTCTGTGTGTCCTTTATCGTGATGTGACTTCGGCAAATAATTTCGTTTCAAATTGTGTGCCTTGGTCTGTGGTTATTCTTAGAGGTACGGCAAAACGTGGGATGTACTGCTGTATGAAAACTTATGCTACGCTGTTAGCCGTTTCGTCGATTAGTGAATAAGCTTCTGGCCATTTTGTGAATCTGTCAATTATTGTTAATATATATCGATGTCCGTTTGGTGGTGGTAAGGGGCCAATTAGGTCAATGTGTATGTGTTCGAATCTGTCCGATTGTAAGTTGAACGTTGCCAGTGGTGATTTCGTATGTCTGTGAATTTTCCTTTTCTGACAATTAATGCACGCCCTTGACCAGGGATTAGAATCTTTGCTTAGGTTTGGCCAAAAGTATTTGCTCTGTAGGAGTTTGCGTGTGCCTCGTATGCTTGGATGTGATATGTTGTGTACTGCTTCGAACACTGATCTTCTGATAGACTTGGGAACAAAAGGTCTTTTTATTCCTAACGATGTTTCGCACCATAGTTTCACGTTGTCACCGGAGATTGCTAACAGTAGTTCAAGTTTGAATTTGGAGTTTTTGTTTTCTCGGAGAGCTCGGAGAGTAGTTTGTGAAGTTCTTCGTCTAGTCTTTGTAGCTCTACGAATTTCTTAAGATGTACCGTGCAAATGTTTTCTACGTTGTTGATTTCTATTCGGGATAAGGTATCTGCCACTACGTTGTCCATTCCTTTGATGTGCCTGATGTCACTTGTAAATTGTGAAATGTAGTCTAGATGACGGAACTGGCGGGGACTGCGTTCTGAGGTGAGTGTTGATTGGTGCTAGCGTTGCTGCTAGGTTCTGGATAAATCTGTGGTCATAATTTACCATACCCAGAAATCGTTGCACCGACTTGATTGATGAAGGAGGCGCAAATTTGTAGATTGCCGCGACTCTGTCTTTCGCTGGGCGAATTCCTTTCACAGAAATGTTGTGTCCCAAAAAATCTAATGACTGCACTCCGAAAACGCACTTGGAGACTCTGATGTTCAGTCCGTATTCTTGTAAACGTTTGAAAAGAATATCAAGGTGCTCTGTATGTTGTTCCTCATCGATACTGGCTATTAAAATGTCGTAGATATAGTTGAAGATGAAGTCTAATCCTTTCAGAACTTCATTTATGAATCGTTGAAAAGTCTGCGAGGCATTTCTTAGGCCAAATGGCATTCGTACGAACTCAAATAGTCCGAATGGTGTTGTGATGGCCGTTTTATAAATGTCCTCTGGAGCAATTGGTATGTGGTGGTATGCTCTCACTATGTCAACTTTTGAGAAAACTTTCCATCCATGTAGCTTCATTGAAAAATTTTGAATGTGCGGAATGGGGTATCTGTTGGTTGCGTTTAAACGACGGTAATTTCCGCATGGGCGCCAGTCTTCGCTTGCTTTTTTCGTTACCATATGCAGTGTTGATGCTACAGGCGATGATGATGCTCGGCATATACCTAATTGTAGCATGTGGTTGAACTCCATTCTGGCGGACTATTTTTTTCGTTTGGCTTTAGCTTCCGGTGTTTTTTTTTTTTTTTTTTGCGATTTTGGCACTCAGAATTAAACCGATTATTTATTCGCTTTGTAAATTCCTTTCCTAGGATTTGATTTAACCAACCTACATCTTAAGGCTACTTGAGAAATTGTGCTGTTTGAGTTGGCGTTTATCTCTTCGACTGTTTCATCAATTTTGGAAACGTTCTAGAAAAAAGCCATAGCATTATTGTATAATACCGATTTGTCGTTACGCCATTTAATATTAGCTTGATCGGTGTGTGCTACTCAACATTTAAAGTTTACGTCAACTGATACTGGCAAATGACCATATTTGATAACAATGTCATGTACTTTATATTCTGAGAGTAATGCAGACTACTATTTCGATCACAGAAGAGCCTGTTGAACAACTGTAGGTAAAGTGCGCCGGAAAGTCACCTATTGTTCTCCCATTTAGGATTATAAAGTCAATGCTTCGAGCAAAATTTAAATGACTCTTTCCTCCTGTATTCGAGATCTTATCGTAACTTTCTCCCACTATACACACATTTAGTAGGCTTATACACTTACAGCGTAAATCATTACCGTCTGCTATGCGGGGATTGAAATCGAGGCCTATTATAGTAATATTAAAGAATCACTGCACTGAGTTTTATTTGTATTAATAATTCCGATATTTTGTAGTGTATATGCATAGCACTAATTTAAGAACCTTGGTTACACAAGGGGCGTATTAGAGGATTAGGTATGAGCGGGCAACTATTCGTAGGATCGAGTGAGGGAGATGCACGGGCGTGCATCTACGTCAAGGAGATTAATGGACTGTTGTTGCAGGAACTAGGCTCCAGAGACTGGACAACCATCAAGATGGAAGTTGAGGATAATGAAGGGCGTATGAGAGCTATGATTATCTCATCAGCCTACATATCTACCCCATAACGAGGAAGCACCTACAGCGGAGGTGAAGAGAGTAATTGAATACAGTAAACGCAGCAACACGGATCTGATATTGGGCTGCGACGCCAATGCACATCATAAGGCATGGGGCAGTACCGATATAAATGAGAAGCGCGCTGCGTTGCTGGAGTACATCACAGGTACACGAATGGACATAGCGAACAGGAGAAACGAACCAACCTTCATTACAGCTAGTAGAAGGGAGGTTCTAAATCTTACCGTAGTCACTCTGGGCATGAGAGAAAACATAAAATGGTGGAGAGGGGACAGCGAACCATTTATGTCTGATCACAGGACTATCGTCTTCGAGATAGAATTCAAGAAACCGATGATGGAACGTAGGAGGATACCCAAGAACACAAATTGGGGAGCGTACAAGAGTGATCTTGCGGGAAAGTATTGCTCTGAACATGGCCTAGACTGGACTCTGGAGCAGCTACAAATAGCCATGATCAGAGCCTACGAAGATAACTGTCCACTGAAACTCGGAACCAAGCCTAACAATAATGCACCCTGGTGGAATAGGAGACTGGTGGCGCTCAGGGTGAAAGTTCGGAGCGCTTTCAATCGGGCTAAGTAGAAGACTAACCCAGAAGGCTGGAAGATGTGCAAGGATGCATTGAGAAACTTCAAAGGGGGTATTGCGAAGGCGAAAGTAGAAAAATGGCAGGAATTTTGTTCAAACGCTGAGAGGTTGACAAATGTGGCGAGGCTAGCCAGAATCCTGAGCAGACAAAACGGCTCCAGATTACAATGTTTGAAGGACAGATCTGGAACCTTTACGGAAACAGAGGAAGAGACGTTGGAGCTTTTTCTGAAGGCTAGCTTCCCAGACTTTTCGAAGGAAATGGAGAACCTGGAATCTACACAGGGTACGAAAAGAATGGGAAAAAGAGTTGACTGGGAGATAGCGACTCAAGTCGTTGCCCCGGAAATAGTAAGATGGGCGATCGACTCGTTCGAACCGTTGAAAGCACCAGGTCCCGATGGTGTTTTCCCCAAAATGCTACAGGAGGGAAGGGATTACCTCGTTGGGACGATAACGGGCATTTTCCGAGGATACGTCGCCAGAGGCCATGTTCCAAGTAGTTGGAAAAGAACACGGGTTTCATTCATACCGAAACCTGGGAGAAGAAGTTACACCACGGTAAAGGATTTCAGACCTATCAGTCTGACATCTTTCTTTCTAAAGACCTTAGAGAGAGTAGTGGACTATTATATCAGGCATAATATACTGAAAATGAACCCACTACACAATGGGCAGTACGCGTACACTGTGGGGAAATCCACAGAGACAGCTCTACACCATGTGGTGGGCTTTATTGAGGAAGCTATAGATACAAGGGATACCGTCCTAGCTGCCTTTGTTGACATGGAAGGTGAGTTCAACAGCACCACTAGGGGAGCCATTGACGATGTTCTGTCGGATCAGGGAGTACCGAGTACCATCAGAAGATGGATAACGGGGGTACTGAGTGACGGAGAAATCCATAGCGAATGGAACGGTAAGACCGTAAGGGGAAAAGTCAGTGAAGGTTGTCCGCAGGGGGGGGGGTCTTCTCACCTCTACTGTGGAACCTTGTTGCAAATGGGCTATTAATTACCCTGAACAAGGAGAAAATCTTCACTATCGCCTATACGGACGATTTTGCCAAACTTATCAAGGGTAAGTATGAGGAGGTTCTACCAGAACTCATGCAAAACGCCCTGGCAAGGGTGAGTAGCTGGTGCGAAGCAAGATCCGTGGGTGTCAACCCCGGTAAGACTGAGATTATTGCTTTCACCAGGAAGTACAAGAGCAAGATTGCGAAGGAAGTCTCAATGCGTGGGAAAATCATACCATATACTGAAGGTGTCAAATATCTGTTTGAGGTGTTTATCTAGATAAGAAGCTAACATGGGGACAGCAAGTGGTAACACAATGTAAGAAGGTCCTCAACATATTTATGCAGTGTAGGTCGGTGATTGGGACAGGTTGGGGGCTTGAACCCCTTAAAGCTCTTTGGATATCTGAAGCAATACTGAAGCAACCTAAACTTACTTATGCTGCACTAGTATGGTGGAAAGCAACCGAGAAGGCCACCTCGAGGCGCAGTCTGGACCATATACAGGCAGTCACCTTGAGGGGAATTTTCGGGCTGAAAAGAAGCACATCCACAGCTGCCATCAGGATGATACTGGACGTTAATAGCATTGACCTAGACGTTAAGCAGGCGGCGGCAAGGTCTGCTTACAGACTGAAATGCGGAACCGGATGGGTGGGAGAAGGAATCGGACATGCGGCCATCCGGAAAACTATGTTGAGGGGGGCGGTTTTTGACGCACCACAGGATAGAAGAAACAGGATCCAGGTGTTTGGCCAGCGCTCTAAAACGCTAATACCGAACAGAGAAGACTGGGTGAGCAAACAAGGCATCGGGCATGGCGACATCTGGTTTACAGATGGCTCCAAGAATGACCTGGACACTGGTTTTGGAATAGCTGGACCCAAGCGAGTGGACGATGGCTCGTTCAGTCTAAGGAGATAGAAAACTGTTTTCCAAGCAGAGATTGCTGCGGTGGTGAAATGTGCTGGCGTGCTGGTACGAGGCGATGTTGGGGGAAAATACATACGCATCTGTACCGACAGTCAGGCCTGCATAAAGGCGCTGATAAGCCCCAGCACCAAGTCCAAGCTTGTTAAGGAGGCAAAAGAAACTCTAAATGCACTAGCCAAAAAGAACAAAGTCATCATTACCTGGATACCGGTTCACTCAGGCTACAAAGGTAATGAAGGAGCGGACAAACTCGCGAAAAGGGGAGCGGAGTCGGATGAACAACCGGAAATGGAGGTGGGACCCCATACCAGGAGGTTTGCAACATCATTTTACAAACCATCGATAGAGAAAGGTGGGAGACTTGGGAGAAATCCTCTGGATACAGGTGGTCGAAAGAACTGCTGGGAAACTATTTTACCGGCTGGGCGAAAGCGCTCACCAAACTTGATAGACGCAGAGCACGCGACGTCCTGGGAATTTTAACAGGGCACTGTGGCCTACGCTGTTTTACCCATAAATGGTTAGGCAGAGAGATCCTGGATTCAGAGCTATTCAAAGTGGTGCACGTGGACAACCTGCATGCGTTCTGCAAGGCACTAGGGATCGCGTACACTTCTGAGTGAAAGCCGGGGGGATAGAGATACAATGGTGAAAACTCAGTGTCCCTGAGCTGTGCATCCTGGCACTTTGTTTTAAAAAAAAATGCATACGCCTGCATAATAAATAAAAATATGTTGATTGTATTCAGCAATCACATGCTGACCCAATTCTTTAGGTTTAACATACTAATTCCTTGGGCTCAACATACCAGTTCACAATGGATGAATTGCAACTGATCATCAATATTGTGAATTCGTAAGTACTGAAATCAGATATGCTCTATTTGGGTTCTACATACCAATTCACAATTTGGTGAATCACAACTGATCAGCAATATTGTGAATTGGTAGGTACTGAAATTGGATATCTTCTTTTATTAATTTGTTATTAATAAGTTTTAACATAAAATTTGCACCCCGCAAAACCGTTATCTCGCGCATTCTATCAGACGCACGACTTCAGGTAAAATTTTTTAGCGATTTTGATTCTTTTATTTGATGATTAAACCTGTGGCGGCTCAATATATGGGATCATGAAAGGAACAGAAAAATGTGCTCTGGATAGCTCAGTGGTTAGAGCACCCGCCCGGCAAGCGGAAGGTCCGCGGTTCGATTTCCGGTCACGAGCATACGACATTTTTCTCCTTTCATGTTCTCTATAAACCCATAACATAACAATTTCATCTAATATTACGTCTACATCAGTAACTTGATAAATGTATACGGTTGCCAAAATTATATTAAACTGTGCAGTTATAAACTTTATTATAATGTATGAGTCGCTGGAGAACAGAATTTTAGGATTACCGTATTTATTCGGTCGAAGGTGATAGTAATGCCCTCGCTCGCTCGTCCTCTTGTTGCTGTCTTCACTGCGTTGCTTGAGAGGCATGTATGGGCACTAGTAAAAGAGAAGGATGGAAACAATTCTCTCCAGGTTTCGTATAAACACATAAGCCGCGTTCTTTTGGTCATCGCTATCGAGTAAAAAACTAGAGTAGCAAAAGAACGCATCGGACTTGTTCTCGATAGATTACAAACTTTTACCATCTTCACTTACCATTTATATGAACTTTCTTCGATTTTTTTCCATTTTGTGAGCCCTTGGTTGCATAAATTTCTCACATATTACATGAATTTAAATTTTCAGATGAAATTAACTGAAACTTTTGAAGAAATTATAATTTTGTTGAATTTAAAGAAAAATTTAGGTTCGCGTCAAGGAAAATGATCCATGTCGCCATCTGGACATTTCTAGCTCAACTATTCTGTTCAGAACAGCAAATTAGTTCCAGGTATTATCGAGAACTAACCTTGTTCTGTTAAATGTATGGGATTTGACAGTTCTGTTCTGTTCGAGTGACCAAAAGAACACGGCTATAATGTCGACGTTTTGCACTAACTCATTTGCATCACCTAAGTTGTTATAGCCTGACGCACTCCAGAAGACGATTTTTTGTAGGCATAGTGACGATGAGCTAATTGCTATTTTGCTTCCTGTACCGGGTTTTTCATGTTTTTATCATGTCGTCGCCTAGACTTCAAGGTATGCATTACTCTGGCTTGTTGGCTGGATTTCGCTGGCGATCTGCATGTTCACGATTGCATGATTTCATCTGCATGTTCACGAGGTCTCTTTTAGAAAATGTCGAGTAATCGCTTCCATACCCCTCTTGTTCTGATTCCTGATTTATGGTGGTCAGAATGTCGTGGTTATGAACAGAAGCTAGATATATCTGTGCCTCGAATATTGTAAATTGTTTACTGTCTATATGAAATTTTAGTTTTTTTATAATACAGTCTATGTTGAGGTTTTTAAGTTTTGCTTGCAGCTGTTACAGTTTTTCTCTTTTCTTCTTGTTCGCATCGTTCGCAAAAGTAATAGGTACCATGATTTTCTTTGAGTTTACCGTAATTATAGAATATTAATTACTTATCGCAGAGTGAAATGAAAGAAACATGAACCGGCCTCTTTCCCTCCTCCCGACCTACGCACCAGACTTTCTCAAAATTCTCTGGTATAACTCCGATTTCTTGAAATAACTCAGATACAAGTTTTAATAAATCCGAATTGATTTCGTTAGTTTCTGGTATTCCGAATGGTTCTTCCATCTCACAGCTGATTGAAAGCTGGCTAGCAGTTTTTCTAATACAGATACTCGTTTTGTTAACACTTTATTTTTTGGTTCAAGCTCAACAATTTTTTTTTAATTTTATATACTCTTTTTTGCAGTAATCCTTGTAGATTCCTAAATTTTATCAACTTTACTAGTTAATTTCAGTTACAGTTCTTTTAATTCGTCATTTGACGATTGATCCGCCTCACCGTGCTGGTTATTTATTTTATTTTGTTCTTTCTCTTTAGGTTAGGTCCAAATTGACGTAATAGACGGCACGTCTGCTCTCTGATTGAGAAAGTGTGATGCACGCTGTTTCGCTTCCGGTGGAAGCAGATGTGCTCGCACTTTGAGACGTTGAGCTTTATGTTTCTTTTCGAGCGCAATATTGAGAGGCAATAAAGGTCCTGTTGATGCGCTTGATTGTCAGACGGACGGACAATGTTCTTGAAGATCTTGGTGTCGCCAGCATGCGCGAGGATATATGAGCTAAAACGCCCCAGGAGACATTATTAGTAGCAACAAAAAATAGTATGAGGCTACCCTGAGGTACGCCTGATGTTGCAGTTATAATTTTGGACAGAGAGCATCTAAATAGAACACGGTAAGAACGTTTGCATAGATAGGAACGAATCCATTTGAGGAAGGAGTCAGGGCAACCCGCCAATTTGAGCCTTAGGATGATCAAGCTATGTGGGATACTGTCAAAAGCTTTATTCATGTCAGTAAAGGTTGCTTGGACAATTTCGCCACGCTCTAGAGCATTTATGGTGTAAGAAGTAAACTGAACAAGGCTCGTAGTGGAAGACATGTTGGTGTGGATGAGATAATGGAGGAGAGGAAGGGAAACATTTTTCCAACTAAAATTTATTTAAAGATTTTTGCGATAGCGGATAATTTGGTGATCGGCCTATAGTTCACAGCCTTCACCTTAGAGCCCTTTTTGAAGATCGGAATCAACAAACCAACCTTTCATCCAGAATACCTCACTGAATAGAAAAGTTGAAAAATCTTGTTCACGGAGGAAGAAGAAGAGTCGCGCATCTCATAAGAATTGCGTGAGGAACTCCCTCCGGGCAAGGAGAGAAGTCATCCTTGGGGAATGTTTGGTTGTACAGTATGCAACAACCCCCAGATATAATAGCTCGGTGTGACAACACAGAACATATAAATAAGCTCCATAAACGTGTTTTACTAGCCCTGAAATCAAAATGCGTCTACCACTTGGTTGGATACAACCTTTCGTACAAATCAGATGAACTGAACATCTTTCAAATACAACAACCAGAAGGAGCACACCCTGTATCAAAGATCGGCTTGACCTGGTACCGAACGAGACTACGTGAAACGAATATCAAAGAAAAAATTTAAATACTACTCTCAATCAATCAATGATCGACTGAAAGAATAAAGCGACTCCATAAACACTTTGGAAGCAGACCTAAGACCTGGCCAGTGACGCACCACAGTAGGTTCGGCATGTCTTGGAATAATATTTATAACAATACTAACTGTTAAGGTGCCTACAGACGATCATAGAAAAATACATCATATTATAGGACATATTTGTGTCATGTCAGATCTATGACATATTATATGATGAACTGTACACACACGTTTTTGAAAATATGACGAAAAATATGATGTTAGTTTTCAATGATGAATAAATATGACAAAGCGATTTTTGCTGTACACACGACACAATTTCATATGACATATATTTCTAATGTTCTGTGAAGTTGTCAAACGCTTATTGTATTTCAAGATTGTATCGAAGATTGACTGCACCGCTTTTACCGCCTTTTGCGATTTTCGTTCTTTCGGCTGAAACAAGATACATAGAGAAATTAAAAAAATAATTAAAAGATGAAACCGAAAATTTAAAATTTTTCTGATCCTTCAAGTGTTTTTCCTTATTACCACACTCCTTTTTATTTACCAAGAAATTACCTGATGCATGACAATAATATAGTTTTGTCACACAAAGAAATATTGAAGTGAAAAACTATTTCCAAAAGACAGATAAAATTTGAAACTGGCGCTTCTTTTCATTATATATTTTCGTCATACTTTTCTTTTCCATCGAAAATGGAAAATAAAAATATGACAAATTTATATGTCATTTATATGATGAACCGTCCACACGATCATATAATATGAAATATTTTTATGTCATATAAATGATGAAACATCATAGAAATGTGTCATATTTTTTCGTCATATGCCGTGTGTACAGCTTCATCATATTTTTTCGTCATATATATGATGAAACATCATAGAAATATGATCGTCTGTAGGCACCTTAAGGATATTAAAAATCATAAAATTTCATCGTTCCCAAACCGAAACCTGTGACGAACCCAGTATAAGCATCATCCCAGCACCAGTGAGCATACCAAGAAGAGAACAATTACTAAAAAAGAAGCAGACTTCGAATGCGGTGATCCCGTCATATAAAAGCAATAGAAGAAAATTTAGTTGACCTCACAGTAGGTTAAGTAAATACAACTACAAATATGCTAAGCACTATGTAAAATTAATTGAGCCTTATAAACTAAATAATAATAGTAGGAATAATAATAATAATACATCATCCCAATAACAGAAGCCTATCCATTGAGAAGGATGTAACCAATAGCGAAAAAGACCTAAATGAGAACCAGTGGACGAAATACTTGCTATGTTAAGCGATATTAAGGACCCGAAAAATAAAGAACAATGCAACCTGGCCATGACACACCCTAAAAAATGGTGGCCAGCACTTAGATCATAGAGAACAGGATATGGCACGATGACAGATGAGCGTATCATTTTAACGCAACCTAACAAAATTTACTAAAACACTTGAACGAAATGCATTGACGTCGGAAAATTTCTGTACACGACCATGAAACAAGTACAATTGGACACAAATAATTAAAAAACACATATCCATTCTTTTATAAACATTTATTAATAATTTTAACTCATGTTACACGTTCTTTATTATTAAATAAACTATTAAAAAATTTCAGTATACAATTTTATAAAAGTTTTATACTACTACTCCACTGCACGGATTTGACACGAATTTCACAACCGATGCGTCATTTATTATGTTCCATATTTTCAAACTTTAAATTTAATTAGAGAAACAATGTTTTTCACTTTGAAAACAATTAAAATAATTAAAGAAAACATTGAATTTCACATTGTTAGCAAATAAAATAGTTTTCTTCGTCTGAAGAATATAATTTGAACAATTTTTCCGACAATTCACTTCGTGTTTTTCCTTTATTACTGATATATTTTATTAAAATCAGAATGTCACTTCACAAAACTGTTACTATCACTCCAGTCTACCTCACTTTATTTTATTTTCAACAAATTACTAATTTTTTCCAATGAAATACTATAAAATTCATTAAATTTTGCTTTGTTTTGACATTCGATGTTCAATTTATTTACAAACAGTAACCCCACCACAGATTTTTATTTGATAAAAAACGAGTTCAAGTTCAATTTTCGTACACCAATTGGCTCCCACGCTAGCTGAAAATGAAAAACGGGTGTGACCCAAGATGAAAAACGTGCGTGCTTATGCTTTGACAAGCAAATTTATTTTAAATTTTCTGAATTTAGATCTAAAGAAACTCAAAAAAAACTCTGCAGGGGACCATTGCAGAATAAATTACACCTATTGTAAATAAAAATGTAGCTTAAAAACCTGTAAATTATAATTTGCATTTTGTGATGACATAAAAGAAAATGTGCGCCTGAGCTGGTGGGTTGCGTCTAGAAAAAGGTTTCAAGTTCAACATTAACTCGTTGGTACGCTGATGTCGCTGCTGCGCCCGTGTATGTATACGGATTTTAGATAAGGTGTCATATCCTGTTCTCTTTGATCTAAGGGCCAGCATTAGCAGATGGAATCCAATTTAAAACCAATTTGAAACGACCAGGATAGCTATTAAGGAATGCCTTACACAAACCGCCAAACGTCCACAAGCATCAACACCAAGAGGATAGTGAAGCAAACCAGGAAACGGAATTCAGGGAAAAACACACCAAACAATCAGACCGAGAACGAAGGTCACAAACACCTTGATCATGCAGTGGAATCCTTTGAATTTGAAGAGGATGGTTAAGATTGACCAGGTAATCTTGGCTGCCACTGAATTTGCTTATGGACGGAAATAAAACCGTCCGTTAACACAATAACTATAAACTTACAAGGGGAGAAAATAAATTTTGATGACCAATTCCATATTTTGCATTTTTTTCACAATTTCCGGGAACATTTTTGTCACAAAGTATTAAGAAAGTATAAGGAAATTTAAGCATATATACGAAATGTCAAAATTGAAAACAACCAATAATTAATTCACAAAAATTGGTAGGATATTTGAACAATTAAGGGCGTGTGCGAAACTGTACTGCGATGCTGTATCTAAATCTAATTCATTGGAATTTCATTAGAATCAGACAATCTGTGCGAATTTGTTTGCTTGCCTAAACTTTAACATCTGGACTTTGAGGTTGTAGAAATTTGTTTAAAATTAAAGTGAAATTGTTATGTAAGAAATTATTTATATTATTTGATCCGTTTGAGTGCGCCAAAAGCCGCGTTTTATTATGAACAAGATCTATATGGATCACGAACGTAATAGATTTTTCAAATGTATTCCAACAACAACACGTGATCCCGATAGCAAGCAAGATCACGAGTTGTTGTTGGAATACATTTAAAAGATCTAGTACGTTCGTGATCCATATAGATCTTGTTCATAATAAAACGCGGCTATTATTAATTTAAGGCGCATTTCCAATGCCAGCTTGGAGTGGATTGGATTGGCTTACATGTTCCGCTCGTTTCGCAACCACGCACTCCGCAATATGTGCTTCTCGTGCAATCTGGGCCCAGCGTGGATTGAAAATAGGATCTATTTCTATTTTCACGCTGGCATTGGAATACGATTTCAGTGGCAATACGTTATTTTTCGGGGTGATTCCAACAGGTGGCTGCGACGTGATCGTTCGAAATATGCGTCGAATTTTTGTATTTTTTTACTAAAATTAGTTAAAAATGGAAACAAGTATTCAGTCCTAATATATTTTGTTGTACTAAAGATATGATAATCCAAATAAGGTTATTTTATTAATTAAAATATCACTTAAATTAATTATTGAAATTGCAAATCAAAGCTTACCTAACGTTACTTAAATTAATTGTTGAAATTGTCTGTAAATCAAATCTTAAATAATTGTGTACTATCTTCTACTGTATTTATTGTGAATTAACTAAATTATTTGTTGTGAATTGACTTCATAAAACTAATTGTGAATAATACTTTGATGATTCTGAAATTTGAAATCGTCTGTAAATTAAATCTTAAATAATTGTGATCTATTTCTTACTGAAAATCAAATCTTAAATAATTGTGAACTATCTTTTACTAAATTACGAACTAAAATTCATTAAACTATCTGCAAAATTTGTTATTGTTATTGTTATTAACTATAAATAAAAAAAAACTTATTAAGACACATTCAAAATTTTAAGCTAATTGCAACTTGACGGAATAAAAATTAAAACAATAAATTGTGAATTATACTATAAATTAAATTGTGAATAAAAGGAAACTTGTAATCAATTTGTATATTTGATTGTGATGAACAAAAACATAACTACTTATAACAAATTTGTGTTCTTGATTGTGGTGAAGAAAACTTAACTCGCGAGATGATTAATTTCACAACCATCTCCCGAGCATAAAGGCAGTCGTTTAAATTATCAAATTTTAATGTTCTTTCCACATTAAAAAACGATATTTTAATTATTATAACTTCAATATAATAGGACTGAATATTATTTTTCATTTCCACTGTTTTTACCACAAAAAGTACAAAAATTCGTTGCACACTTCGAACGGTCTCACCGCGGCCACCTGTTGAAATCGGTTCGATATACCTCTTCTTGCCACTTCAGCGTGGAAATAGAAAAAGATCCTATTTCCTATCAAAGATCCTATAAAAACATCCAGCACATCTAAGCTAATCCAACAAATATAATTTTTTTATGTTTAGTTTATATTCCATATCAATAACTGACATTTTTACTCAGAATTACTGAATTTACGATCCGGAATTATTTCCAGTTTTTTGCTCACACTGTGACAGATACGCTCTTGTAAGCAAAATTTTAGGGATTACTAATTTTGGCTAGAGTACACTCTAACTAAGTTTTTGTTTGTGATTTTTTTTAGGTAGATGTGATTATTATCTTTATTTGCAGAAAACACTAAATTTTCAATTTTATTCCGCGAGGCGCTCATACAAAAATTGTACATTTAGCCGCGTTTTATTATGCACTGATTTATATGGCTCTGGCTCAGTTATAATAAAACGATACGGATCATTGTTTCCGGAGGTTGGCAGCAATGTGAGTTTTGACATGCCAAACTGAGAACAGCTGTTACACAAATATTACACAAATCCACTAAATTAACATACACATATAATATTCCCCACGAAACGAATCACTCCCTCGAAAATATAAATCATTACTTTTCCGATTTTTCCATTTTTGTAATTTTAATTAGCCGAACAATTATTTTTATATGTCAAAACAATGATTTTGACGTATAAATTTACAATTCGCCAACCTTCCAAATAAAAATCTGACACACGCCAAAAAGTACAAACTAAAAAGTGTGTAACTCGCGAACTAAAAAGTGGATCAATCGAAATGATCCCGATAGCAAGCAAGATCACGAGTTGTTGGAATACATTAGCCGCGTTTTATTATGAAAGAGATCTATATGGATCACGAACGTACTAGATCTTTTAAATGTATTCCAACAACAACTCGTGATCTTGGTAGCTATCAGGATCACGTGTTGTTGTTGGAATACATATGAAAAATCTATTACGTTCGTGATCCATATAGATCTTGTTCATAATAAAACGCGGCTATTTAAAAGATCTAGTACGTTCGTGATCCATATAGATCTTGGTCATAATAAAACGCGGCTTTTGTCAAAGTTCTAGTACAAATCATACACATTTGCTTGTTACAAAAGATGCGCGGGGGTGTGGAAAGTCAAATAATTTTGCGCCCCTTAAAATGCACAGAATAGTCTAATATGGGTAGAGTACACTTTAACTAATTTTTTATTAATGGTTTTTTTTCAAAAATTCTTTTTTATTTACATATATTAGACTATTCTGTGCACTTTTAGGGGCGGAAAATTTTTTGACCCCCCGCACCCCCCGCATCATTTGTAAAAGGCAGATTTGTATGATTTGTACTAGAACTTTGACAAATGTCAAATTTTTGTATGAAAGTCTCGCGGAATAAAATTGAAATTTTAGTGTTTTGGTGCGGAAAAACCTTGTTTTCCGCCCCTAAACATATAGATAATAATCACATCTACCTAAATATGTGCTTTGTTTTGAAAAAAAACCACTAACAAAAAATTAGTTAAAGTGTACTCTACCCGTCTAATATATCTAAATAAAAAACAGTTTTTGAAAAAAATCACTAATAAAAAATTAGTCAAAGTTTACTCTACCCCTGATTTTTACCCAATGAAGAAGTACTAGAATTAAACAATTCAGTATCCTAATTAGACAGTTTCGCACATAGCTTTAGATATCAATTATGCTATTCTGCTGGTTTTTCATTCCTTTTGTTTGTATTTCAATGACTGTCCGAAATATATTCGTTCTGTGGGCAAGATTGTCAGCTTAGGAATAAATATCCAGATTTTGAAATCCACGGAATCTTTAGAATTTCTAGAAAATGGTTGCGTCTTGGAGAGCTGCTGGTTTAACGTAAGTGTGCGAAATATACTTGAATATCACCTACACGGAAACAAATATGTCGGAAAGATCGAAAAATTATACTATTTAAGTTACGCAATCTTATAGGTTAACCTGGTTGAAATCTGTTTAGTGTCGGAAACTAGACCTTTAATAAAGTTGCTTGTTATTTCAGATACATTAACTATTCCAATATTGCTGCTCGTGTTTTGAGACAAGCACTCAAAGCCGACGTTAGAGCTGAAGCTGCTAAACGTAATGATAGCCATGTTAGATTTACACCTTGGATAGATGGAAAACCCGCCCGTAAGTTCTACATTGATTTTTGAATATTAAACTATATTAATTATTATAAATAAAACTTTCAAAACAAACTTTCAGACGAAAAGTAAACATTCTTTACGTTATGGGCAAATGTTCTTATCGCGTGAGTGACAAAGAAACCCCTTAACGTGTAACTGTAACTAACTAGCCTCTTCAAACTAACATTTTATTTAGAAAATTTCATATTTATTTTTATTGCGAAACTGACGGAAACCTTTGATTTATTTTGCAGGCGGCAAGGTAGAAGTTCCTTCAGAATAAAACAACAGTCTGGAGTAGAAAACATAAAGATCCTGAATATAATCCAAGAAATAAAATTACCACTTAATAGATTAATATCTACTATGTTACGTATGTATTTTCAACACGTTTTCGTTATACTTGAAAACATCAGAATTCGTAATAAAAATTGCGACTACTTTGTGCAATAAAAGTTGCGAACAAGTGACCTCTTTTATTAAACCTGACATAAAAGCAAATAATAGTACGAAAATAATTTTGACAACAATGCATTTGATGGACTGAACCAAGGAAAGCGAAGAACTAATGTTACAATAATTTCTTTTCATTAGCTTGCCACTACTCGGCCATGTTTATCGCAAATTTATTGGAATACCGTCCTGATTTATTAATGCATCCGCGTTAGAAAGTTGTTGAGGTCCCTCGCCGATCTTAGTATGAATAATGTAGTTGAATGCATTTCTGCGCTTGATTGGAAATTGGTACGCATTAGAATCCTAAGAATATTTAGTGGTATAAATATGAACATTAAAATATATAGAAATATAACTTTTTCATAATCAAGTTCAACTGGAATTCCTTTTATGTAACTTTCTTTAGATAAGTCTGATGGAAATACTGAATTAAGCGCAGCTAATATTTTACTAACGTTTTCCTCTTCCACATACAGACAAGCGTTTGGTCCAGCATCAAATGTGTAGGCTACCTTTATTTCACCGTAAGTTTCATTGTACATATGAACAAAATCCACAATTGAATGAGATATATCAGTCATGTAAACACATGGCGGATAAGTGTCGAGACAGACGGCATGAAATTGATTACTGTCTTTCATTGTGAGTAGGGCGAATTTTTGAAAGTCTCTGTTCGAAATAGCCTAAATGGACAATAATTATTTTGCGTAAGAATTTTGTAATTGGCTTACCTCTCTCATTTGAGCAATACGCTCTGGAACACATTTTTCAGCTCTGTACTGAAGTAAATCTGAAGTTTGTACACTTCTTGACATTCCTTTAGTGGAGCTAGTTTTTTTCTCAGTATCACTTACAACCAAAATTAAAACATGCATTTGGGGCCAGTGACTAGCTGGTTTTATTTGTTTAGCAACAGAATCTGATCCGTTGTCCAAAATACCCTTTGTCCATTGAACGAATCCACCATACATACTTCTACAAGCAGAGCCACTCCCTTGGCGGGCAATCAAAGATAAATCGCTGTTCTCTATTCCATATAAACATGCCAGAGTAAAAACTTAAACCAGAAAATTTAATCGCTGATTATTTTTAGTGCTACGGAAAGTAGGTACCTAAGCAAGCGTAACCAGCAGCGCTGGAAGCCAAGCCTGCAGCCGTAGGAAAATTATTTTCGGAACATATGTGAAGCTTCCAATTGAGTGGAAATTTCAGGTGATTATTCTTGTGCGCCTGTATTTTTACTGAAAAATAAATACTTTTATCACGAAAAGTGAATCATGTATGAAAACATTTTTCCTACATTCTTCTAAACAGCGCATTGTTCGTGGGTTGCTTTCGAAAGGTACTTCCAAACCGTTGAGCCACATTTTGTTCTCTTCGTAGTCTGGACTTGCAGCAGCTGTAGTTTTCGCGAACATCTATAAATAATTTTTTGTTCCACATTATAGGTGCCCTCTGGCCTTTTTGTCAACTTCCTGTATAATAATATTGCCTATTCTTAAAATGACATTTACCTGACCCGTACACAAAGTCATACTGATTGAATCGTTGATAGGTAAAATCAGAATTTCGTCACGCTTGCCCCCTATCAACATGAACAATTATATTCGAAATTAGAAATATAAAATCACATACAATACTTGATAACAGCAATATTCACAGGAGAAATGCACGTCGCAGATATCATCTTTGTACTCCTGTCTCTATCAACCAACAAATTATATTAAGAAACTTTGCAGAGAAACTGGATTGCCCAATATTGAGGGCACAAAAATAGTGACGTGCCATGTCAATAACGGTTCTTATTAATAGTATTTTGTCAGCTGTTCGGAGAGAATGAAATGGCAGTGTAGTCCACACCATTGAATTAATAACAAAAAGAATGGACAATCAATAGAAAAATTTCAGCTTAAGTTACATCCATATATCCTTACGTCTGTGGATTTTCCGCCTAGACCCTTAGACCAAAGAGATAAGGACAGGCCATTACAGATCGAAAGGCAACTTGATTTATGCAAGGGTTCACATCTGTGAAATGTGTCCCGAAATCCAGGAAAGTGCTAGTAAGGTGAGTGCAAGAGAGGAGTGGCCTGTCGACCAGAGATCCTCATGCCGATGGGGTTTCCGAGATTTCGTTTTCTTAGTGTGTGTGTGTCCGAACTATACGGAGTGTCACATTCATCATTCTGGTCGTGGATGTTGAACGAGTAACATCTCTTGTTTTTTGAGTTTTAACCATTTCTATGAGTTTAAATCTAGCAGGGAACATTAATAGAGAATGCAACTACATCGTAAATTTGGATATTAATGCATTAAATTTTCAAATTTACGAAAATCATAAAAGCCGTATTTACAAGTTCACCTCAAGAGATTCAAACAAAAATGATATCTTATGATTGTGTTTGTGAATTGTACCGAATTTTGGCTAGCTGGATTTCGCGATTTCATTCGCTGATGTGAACTCTAGCTAAGAAATCACAAAAACTAACGCATACACGCGAAACAGCCAGTGTTTAATTCACAAAATTTTAAAATAAAATTTTTTTTTTTCTTCTACATTAAATCTACAATCTGTCCTCGCGCACAATGAGTTATTCTGCTGATACGAAAGATAGCGTTTTCGGATAGTTCTCCAATGAAAAACGCTTCGTGACTGAAAGGATTTACATCTAGTCCTCTAGTCCTTCGCCAGATCTAGAGGGATTTTTCTTGTTTTTAGTCTCCTTACTTCCGCACTTCTGTCCAGAATCCTCAGTGCCAGGTCATTCTTGTTGTTCTCCAGTCGCTGAACGTATCTTGTACTTACTTCTTTGATTATATCAGCTACTGGGTTCACGCCTGAGACCCTGTTTCTAGTCGTGTTTGATACGTACCATGGTGCGCCTGTTACGGTTCTCAACGACTTTGCAGTTTTTTGCAGTTTTGTGAAACTAAAAGAATTTTTCACAGTTTGAACAACTTACCGTCTATTACCGGTGACCGACTACAAAACTGGAGCTGGATTTAGACATTATTCACAGTTTCAGTTCGTAGTCTATCAGCAACTGAACAGGATTTTTACGGTTTATTGGTCTCAGAACTGGCCAGTGGGTCGTTGTTCTAGTTTCCGTTCTGGAAACAAGATTTGATGGTTGTAACTAGCCTGTTGGCAATATCAACTCCATATAAAACGTCAATATCAGATATTGAGCTTGATAATAGCTACGAAAATGATTTGAGTGACAATTATTATTAATATTATAACATTATCAATCATTTAATAATTAAATATTAGATAAATATATAAATTAATGATTATATATTCTATTTTATTTCAATAAAATGGATTTTGAAATGAAAGCGAAGTTGCTTTTAATTGAAATAAACAATAATTTTCACTGTTTAATTGATTAATTAATTTTTTTAATATTTAATTACATATATATTGATTGATAATATCATAATGTTAATAACAATTGTCACTCAACTCATATTGGTAGTTATTATCCAATTATAAGGTCCATAAACCGTAAGTCCTATTCAGTTTCGTACAGACTGCGAACTGAATCCGCGAACAACGACTAAATCAAGTTTCAGTTCTGTAGTCTGTCACCGGTATTTCTTCTGCAGTATATAACGTTCCCATACGGAGAAAAGTAGCAAAATTGTGCGAAAATTGCTCTCACAAGCATTTCACCTCCGTACTGCCTCTAGCTGCACAAATTTCATACAATAAGAAGTTGACAAACTTACAAATGTATGTATATTACCTCGTTCGCGAGCACCGACCAACAGCGTTGACGAAATGGTTCGAACCTCTTTTTCAAACCTGTGAATGGAAAAACACATTGACGAATTGGTTCGAGCATCTATCCCAACCTCGTGCTTCGACCTAATAAGTCTATTCCCGTACTCGAAAATCTCACTGCTTTTTACTGCATTAGAGTATTTTGCGTTCTGGTACGTAGAAAGCAAGAAAAATTGTGAGTAAATTGCTCTCACGAGCACTTTCTCTCCATACTGCTTTTAACAGCAAGAGTTTGATGCAGTAAAAAGTTGGAAAAATGCCAAATGCAAGTATGTAACATGTGACAGTTGTTAATTGGAATTTTGAACTTATTTGTTTATAGCTATGTTTTTTGATTATTAGTAAAATAAACTAATAAATTATTGATTTGTGTAAATTTGTGTGAACATATAATTAAATATTTTATGTTTAGTTTACATTCCATGTCATTGTTTGACAGTTTTACTGCAAGATACTGCATTTCTGCTCCCGTAGTCAGTTTTTTGCTCATACCGAGAAGATTACGCCCTTTGCAAACGAAATGTGAGACAAAGCTAATTTTTTACTGCAAAAGTACGGAAACAGACCTAAAGGCGCGTTGCCAAATGCCAGCGTGGTGTGGAGTGTGTTGAAGTTGAATCTGGCACTCGTTTCCAATGTAGTGTGGATTGATTTCACATCCATCTACCATTTATATTTTCAGTCGTCTTTAACTATCAAAATTATAATATTCTTACTATATATAATAACCATATGTGAATTACTATGCCTTTCAAAGGTATACAAAAGTTCCTCGCATACTCTGAATGATCTCGTCGCGGCCAACTGTTGAATTCGCTCCGAAATGCGATCGAGAATTCGAATTACGGTGACTCACAACCACTTACAAGAAAATCGCTGTGTGTTCACGACTGGATGAATGAATACAGTCGAAGTCCTCTAACTTGAAATCCCTTTAACTTGAAATTTCTTCTAATATGAAATTTTTCTTGAGAAACTGGTGCTCCCTTCAAATTTCCATACATACATTAGCTTTTTCTATAACTCCAAATATTTTCAGTGGCAACAGAGATTTCAAATCAGAGGACTTTGACTGTAATTGACTAGAATGAATTTTTAACTTTATTATGTATTTTTTCAGTGCGGTAGTGACAAATGAGTAAAGTATGGACAATTTTGATACACGTGTCTTTGATGTGTTCTATTTCCTATGTTTCTTCATATCGTGAATTCTGTGCTTTCGATAAATGAAGTTGTTTAAATAAATGTATTAGAACAAACTCACATATAAAATATTTGAGACAAATGAGAACCTTTCAAAAAGAACATCGTTCTAAACAGGGCCACGTTCCAAAATCACACTACTTTATCACTGTGCTTTTTGCCACGGTGACAGCTCCGACTGTAATTTGAAAATCACAGTTTTCCTTACCTCCAATTTTACACCCGATAAAACGGGTTAAAAATTACACCACTCGATAGACGTAACTTAATCATCATGAAGAAGCCGCCACGCTTATTGCTCCGTTTCTATTAGATTAACATTTGTTTGAAATTTACAAATATTAGAATTTATGTATAAGTTTTAGTTCGACTGAGCTGAAAATTTTAAAATTGGATAATATATATATACTACGAAAGAAATTCATTCTAAAGGTTTCTACAGACGAATCAAATGAAGTCCATCCAAGTTGTGATATATCGAGTGGAAAGTATCGTCATTTTCACAACTTCGAAATTGTTTCAATAGCAAGTCACAAAATAGCACACCTCCTGATTCCTTAAAATTCCTAGCTCTCCATACAAATACCCACTTTTTCAAAAATTTCCTGTACGCGTAGACACAGAAAATCTCACAGTTAATTTAAACGCAATAAAATAAATCGCGTTAAAATTACATGGCACACACGAACATGAGTTTGCTTACGAGTAAAGGAGGGTTTTTTTTTTAAATAGCAGGTTGTCAAGATAACAAACTCTGCTATGGACGACCAGAATAGACCCCATGGTTTGCACCGCACAAGTTTCACCAATTGAAACAGAAGATTTTCAACACAAATGGCCCGAGCTCACTCTGCTGTTCTTAGGCCCTCCGCACAGGAAGCTATTAAAAGCAAACTAAACTGGTTGGTAACTTGCGTTACAGGCACAAAACTGCGGCATGAGCTATCGGCTTGAAAATATTTCATAGACGGCTGAGAGCTATTTCCTAATTTTCTAGCTGTAGCCCGCGGTGTAGCCAGCTTCATGCTCACGAATATATGAATATGTTGGCTGCACAAAATTATTTAACATTTCCTAATTTTCTTAATAATTCGCTAATTTGTCGTTATTTATGACGTTTTTTTTTAATTTTGTTTGATCATATTGATATATAATTGTCAATTGTTTATGCCTTCAGATTTGACAACTGTGGGTGTGATGTCAAGCTACATAGCTGAAATTCTGTTTCTAATTTTTACCTCACCATATTCGGTATTTGTAGCCCGTGTTGTGTTTCAGCATATAGCTGGATTATATTTCCACCTTAATAAAGCCGCTGTTTCTGGGCTTAGAGAGGCAGTGCAGATTCTGGGGTATTTGTCATATATACATGTGAATTTCAGCGTTTCCTTATAGTTTCTTCTTCATTGTTTTCAAACAATCCGGCAGATCTAGTACCGCACGATCTAGTTTAAAATTTTCAACAAATGTGTGGCGCGAATTCAAATGTTCAATGCGTATTTTCTTCTAAATAGCGCTTGTCATTCCAGTTTTTCACGCACATGATAACTAAAAAATTATCATAAAATGGTTTCAATCGTTTCTTCAAGACAAAAGCCTTAATTTTGAGTAAATTGTTGCGTGCCATATACAACCTAGAAATGGCGTTGCGTGTTTCTGCTTTTAGCCATATTCGTCATGTTGTTTATCGATCGCAGACGTATGCATGAAAATCATCGAAGTATTACCTGAAAATTAAAAGGTGTAATTTGGAAAGTTTTCGTTTATCATATGCAATTAGAATGATGTTATATATTCGCGGTAGTGAAGAGTGTTTTAAACAATTATAAAATTAAATACTGGATGTGGTCAACGATACAACAAAACAATTTATTGTGTTTTACTGTCGGAAAAGTTTCAAGTAAAAATCAGCAGTAATGGGACTCATTGAACCCTTGGAGTACGGTGAAAATTTTCACGAACTGTATACAAATGCGTCGGAAAATCGGTATGTAATAACCGGTGTTGTGGAAAATTATTGCCTTCAGCTCGAAAGCGGCATTAAATTAAGTAGAAAATTTTCTATGTTGGATGCTTATTAATTTTTGTTGGATTCGATCATTTATAAGTTTAGATCTTGTTTCTTAATCACAAGTACAATTCTGGGGTAGAGTACACTTTAACTAATTTTTTATTAGTGGTTTTTTTTCAAAAATTCTTTTTTATTTACATATATTAGACTGTTCTGTGCATTTTTAGGGGCGGAAAATTTTTTGACCCCCCGCACCTCCCCGCATCATTTGTAAAAGGCAGATTTGTTTGATTTGTACTAGAACTTTGACAAATGTCAAATTTTTGTATGAAAGTCTCGCGGAATAAAATTGAAATTTTAGTGTTTTGGTGCGGAAAAACCTTGTTTTCCGCCCCTAAACAAATAGATAATAATCACATCTACCTAAATATTTGCTTTGTTTTAAAAAAAAACCACTAACAAAAAATTAGTTAAAGTGTACTCTACCCTATTTAAGTTTTGTCGCATTCAAAAAAAAGTTTCCTTCATTTTCTATTTTATGTGAAAACAAGGCATTTATTTCAGAAAATTTCGATATTTGTATTCCAATTTAGAATACTAGAAAATTTACAAGAAGCTTCTTCGAATTTAAGCTGTGGTGTTTTACAATTGACAAGTGGAATGCAATTTACCGCGCATGTAGAAAATGTTCCATTGAAAAGTAACTCACAACTGTCATATTGAAAACTTCTCCATTTCGTTGTTGACTACAAACGTCAAAATCATCTGTTGGTTTGTTTTTGTTTACCCAGTAACCTTGTACTGGCAAGGTCGTTGATTGAGAGTCGAGATTTCGTCTTGCCTGAAGCCGCATGTCTTTTTGTCCGTTATGCGACAAACTTGTTATTTGCATGTAGCGGTCAAAAAGTTTCTGCCTGCGCCATATTGGATAAGAAAACATATAAAATAAATAAAATATTAAGAAAATAACTTTAACTAATGATATAAAATTACAAATGTTCAAAATTAATGTGAGGCACAATTATATTTTCTTGTAGAAGATTCCTTGTTTATTACGCAGTTATTTCGTACGTAGCTACAACTTGTGGTGGTGTCCTTTTTTGAAATTGTGGCAGATGACAGCGGGCGGCCCAAGTTAATTGTATGAGGAAACTGTAAAATGAGCTCCACAGCCAAATTCAGAAAAAAAAGGTCGTTAATTGACACGATGCAGAAACCATACCAACATATGTACCAACTATATCTTCCAAACTTAACCTCTGACACAATAAGTCATTATTCAATTTCAGAAAGCAATGTTTCAGTGATAACGCACCTGTCAGCACGCGAGAAACACTATTAATTGAAGCACTATACGATAATCTTTAAAACAATTCCAATTACACTATTCACTCAAAAACTCTTTACTATCTAACATCCAAAAGACAATGAATCTTCGTAATGATTCTTCACCTTAAGAAAACATATCCATGCTCCAATGATCTTCAAACCAAATTACATGGAAAGTAATTCTTACATCAGACTGACTTGTTTTTTACAAACGTTAGGAATATTTTTCAAAATAAGACTGGAAAAAGAAAACATTCTTCTACTTACTATATATATTATTAAATGGAATTGAAATAGATATCCATTTATACGAGGGAGGTTCCAGAAGTACTGGGCCAAACAAGGGAAACACAAAAAGTTTGGAAAAAGCATACATATTTATTTTTCAACATAGGCTTCTGACAACTCGACACACGTTTCCCAACGATTCTCTATAGCTGCGATACCCTCTTTGTTGTAACAACCGTTGAGCTCCTCAAAGCAGACATAAACTGCTGACTTCATCTCTTCATTGTTGGCAAACCACCGAGCCATTTTTTTAAATTTTAGAATAGGTAATAACTATATGGAACTAGATATGGTGAAATGCAAGAGGAAGTAATTCGAACCATAATTCATGAATTTTTTCCATCGCAATATCGGATGTGTGAACTGGTGCATTGTCCTGGTGAAACAACTTTTCTTTTTTGCCAAATGCGGCAATTTTTCCTTGATTTCTCACTCAAACGTTGCAACAAGTTCGCATGATACTCGCCGTTGATAGTTTACCCTGTTTGAAGATAATCAATGAAAATTATCCCACACGCATTACGAAAAACGGACGCCACAACCTTGCCTGCAAATGGAACAGTCTTTGCCTTCTTTGGAGCTTATTCTGCCTTCCCAGTCCATTGTTTAGACAGTTTCTAACGATTAATGAATGACTGTAGCGAATCGACGCAAAAATTTGGATATATTTCTTCGAAACTTATATTTCACGACGCTGGTTCTGTTCCACTGTGATCCTGCACCCATCCTGCGCACAGATTTCTCATGTCCAAATTATCCGTCAATGTCCGATATACTGCACTTTTTGAAATCTTTACGATGTCTGCTCGTTCACGCAAATTTAATCCATGATCCTTCAGAACCATTTTATTCTTGCCCATTTCAGGCGTAGTTACCTGACTTGGTCGACCACTGCGATGTTCGGCTTGCCACGCAATATATAACCAATGTACATAAGTGGAGAAGCATTCACTTCGGCTTTGATGTTGGTTGGACTCAAACCTTTCAAATGAAAGTATTGTATCCCAAAAAGCAGAACAATTTTTTTCATTTATCACCTTGCTGAAAACGTTTTATGACATCTTTGCATCAGGTCGGGTACTTCTGGGACTTCCCTCGCAGATATTGTTTTGTACCAAGGAGCGTTTTCCCTGATCTTGCTATTCGTAATGATCTCTAAGTAAAACACATTGATTTGGTCTAAACAAAATTTAATTTGGGTGCGAACTAGTCTGGAAATTATTTATTTATTTATAGAACAATTGAGTCGTATAGAATCAATACTGTCTATGTCCACTTTTCGGAAAATTTAAGTTTTGATTAAAATTTGCATTCTGTTGTCAGCCCTGAATCAAATATGAAAGCTCAGTCCGAAAACTGTCCTCAGTTTCTTGTAAATTTAATTTAAAAACTGAAGCGAGTTTCAAAAGCCGTTATATTCACCTTCACGTGAGACTCACAAGCCGCAAATTATAAGCTTATTATGAATTTTAACAAATTATAAGCTAATTTGATTATAGTTTTAGAAAACAATTTTAAATAATATAAGCGATATATTGAGAACAAAACATTTTAAAAAAATCATGTTTGCAAAGGCAATTGTAATTTGCCATTTTCTCAAAATCGGTTAATGTGGACATGGCAAGTTTTGAAATTATGCGCCTCAATTGTAAGCTTATAAATAAACATACTATTAACTTTTAAGAAGTCAAAAACTATCTAACTAATTAGAAGAAAAAAAATTTCAAAGGGAGACCAACTGTATTCTTAAGAAGCGGGTAAATCTGGGAATAAAAGGTTTATTCTATTTCAAAATCTAATGCGGATCTGGCTATTGCATTGGACGGTGAGATGTGAAGCCCCGTACATGTTCTTATCTGCAGACTGCTTTCTTAAATTAAAAAAGATTATGGGTGTAGGTACTACTTAATTACAACCAAATTAACTGTTTGCTTCGAAAGCTTTTTATATCTCGTGGTCAAATAGTAGGTGACACCAACTTTCGTGACCACGAATGCATGGGTTTACGAGAAACTCTTCTACATCTCTTTCTTGATACATGCGTTATATGTTTGTATTTATGTGTTTCTATTTAGTTTGGGCATAAAGCGTCTGTTCCTGGGCATGAAAATAGAATTTATAGAACCTTGTGAGTCTCAGCGAATTGTAGAGTTGCTTCCGACCAGTCCGAAATTCTAACAGTTTCTTAAATCGCAAGCATCTCGGCTATCGAAGCTGTAACTTCCATCTCCAGGTTGAATGTGAAATTATTGGAGTTCTCTTATCCTTGTAGGGATACTGGTACCAGTGATGTATTGTCCTCTTTTACCCATGCATCCGAGGTTTTCCTCGATGTTGTATCCCTTCTGAGTTCTGGGAACATCACTACTTTGTTGGAGGAGAGTGGTTCATACGAAATGGGATTGGAGCAGGTTCCGAAGCTAGGAAGAGAAATGAAGGCTTTTTAAGTCTATTAGAGAGCTGGGAAAAGTTTATCATTTTCTTATGGTGAGAGTTGAAGGTGTTGGAGATGATTTTGCCACTAGCTAGATTTTGCTATCCAAAATTATGTTCTTGAGGTCAAAGTCAGCCTTTATGTGTATTGCTTCATTTCTCATCATCCTGAGTATCCCTAGAATTGTCCTCAGTACTCTTCCTGCTGCCTTCTTCAGTGGAACCAGTGTGGTTTTTGGTAGGTTTCTGTAAAGAGTGGCGGCATAGCAATTCAAAAACATCCTGGCCACGTGTCTGCATTCCTCAGTTGGGACATGCGAGTTTCGCGAAGACAAAACTTTCGAAAATTGAACTTTCGCAAACGTGGATGATCTGTCGATTCTAACTCAGGGTTTTACTGAAGTAAACCCCCAAGATTTTTATGTGTACAGTAGGGTTCACGCGCAAGGCAGTTCTAGCATCCCTCTCCATGTTGCAATTTTGCTTCCTGCAAACATGAAGCAATTCGCCTCTATCTTCGGGTATGATCGTATTGTACTATATTTATGTTGAAGAGTACTGGAGACAGAGGGCTGTCCTGCGCAACTCAGTTGTCTAATCTTTTTAGATAGCCATCCAGCCGTCTCGTCTTCTAGCTACAGAAGGAGAGATTCTATACCCCTTCCTGGTCTGAAGGCATGAATTTCACTCCGAATTATATCTTCTTTAATTGCTACAAGTCTGGCTGTCAAAATACCTTCTAATATCTACGATCTACAAAGGCAGGAAAGATATCGATCTAAGCTCTTTTTTTGGAATCGGTGTGTAGTTCGCATGTTTCCACTCGTGTGGGAATATACTCTCTTGAAACAGTTTATTGTCGGGGGTTCTTATTCTCGTCGAGGCTCCTTATTCGGTGTATTCCCATAAAGCCTTGTAACTAGAGGTGTAAAAACTACTCGAAAATGAGAAATCGAACGTATTCGACTATTCATTACATCCGTATCGTGACTGATTACTCTCCCTACGACGAGCCCAATCTCTAACGAACCTATCATTTATATTCATTTACATTCAAAAATAAAATTACTTTATTCCGTCATCTAATATTTTTCATACAAATTACCCTACAAAAATGTACTTGGAAATGTAACGAATAATACTGAATCAATCCGCATCAATATTCGTTACTGAGTAAACGAATAATTTTGCATTGAAATCTCCATACTCGAGGGCTCGATTCGATTCGATTCGACTCATTCCTAACAATGTGCATTGAAGCAAAACTCCCAGCCAACACCTCCTAGATATAGTAGTAATACAAGCCATGAACCAGACTTTTTTACTTCCGCACTCTTACTATTCTGTTCACAACAGCAAATTAGTTCCAGCTATTATCGAGAACTAAACTTGTTCTGCTAAATGTATGGGATTTGATATTTCTGTTCTGTTAGTGACCAAAAGAACACGGCTTATATATAAATAGGCGACAGGTTTTTTTTTTTATCCCTTTAACAAGAAACCTAATAAAATATATACCAACTTACCAAGATAAAATATATACCAATCGAAAACTTATTTCACAATACGGAGATATCAAGCAAAAACAGTGTAATAATACAAATACATAAAAGAAAATCAAATACAGTGTGAGAATACAAATAAATATATAAAAGTGTCCAAACGAACCAGGGAAACATGGGATGAGACTAACGCGAAGGGGCACTGTCGCCGCACGTCCGAAAGATAGACCGGGCACTAGTGGATCCCACTGCAGCCTGGAGAGGCACAGCACCGTTGTAAGCTCTGACCATTCGAGTGACGGGTTCCATCATACCAAAGTCCGTGCGGTGGTAAGCAAGGGCAAAGGGTGCATTTGACCTTAGGTCTCTACCACAGGGTCTGAAAGCAATCTTTTTGCGGATGTCAGGGTCGACAATATCTCCATGGACAACACCGTGTATGAAAGAAAGATCAGCCAAGACGCGGAGCCCAGCGAAAGAGATTGTAAGTTAAGGAGTTTAAGGCGATCTGTGTAAGAGGGAAGGTGGACGGGATCGGACCAAGGAAGGTGACGGAGAGTGAACCTAAGGAAGCGTTTTTGAATGGCCTCAACTCGCCCAATATGAAGTTTGTGGTAAGGAGACCAGACTTGGGAAACGTATTCCAATATAGGGCGGACAAGGGAGGTGAACAGCCTTTTGTAGACGTATGGGTCGGCGAATTCCCTAGACCATCTAGTGATCAACCCCAACGTTGCGCCAGCTCTCCGCAGCACGTAATTAAGATGATCAAGGAAAGAGAGTCTGGAGTCAAGGCAGACGCAATTCGTAGACCTAACCGCGGAGCCATTCAGAGAGAAAGTGTGGGGGATATGGTTGCCTTTACGGCAGAAACATATGTGCTCACACTTTGATACATTCAAAATAAGGTTGCTTTTAGAGCACCATTCAGAGAAGCGATTCAGATCAAACTGTAGCTTAAGATAGTCAGAGGGGTGAGCAATGTTTTTGTATATCTTGGTGTCATCAGCATACGAAAGTATGTTTGAGTGCAACACAATTTTAGATAAGTCATTTGTGGCGGTTATGAATAGCAGAGTGCCGATGTGACTACCCTGGAGAACACCGGAGGATGCAGTAAAACTGTAGGAGAGGGAGGATCTAAAACGAACACGGTATAGGCGGTTACATATCCACCTTAGGAAGGAATCAGAGCAACCAGCTAGTTTGAGCTTTAAAATGATGAGGCTGTGAGGAATGCTGTCGAAGGCCTTGCTCATGTCTGTAAAAATGGCTTCAACAACTTCCCTACGCTCAAGCGCATTTAAGGAGAAGGAGACAAAACGGACTAGGTTGGTAGTGGTGGACCTACCTTTAAGGAAACCGTGCTTGTGTGGAGATATAGTGGAAGCAAGGAAGGGATACAGTTTGTTAACGAGGATTTTCTCAAAGATTTTAGGGATTGCAGAGATTTTAGCAACGGGCCTATAGTTCGAAACCTCGTGCTTAGACCCCTTCTTGTGGACTGGAACCAAGAAACCAGTCTTCCAACAGTCAGGAAACAAGCCAGACTGAAGGGAAAGGTTAAAAAGTCCCGACAGGGGTCCAGCAAGGAGAGCAGGAGGAATTCCGTCTGGGCCAGGGGAGAAGTCGTCCTTGAGACGATGGAGCTCGAAGAGGACATCGTCTTCCGAGATATGGAGATCAGGGAAGGTAGAGGGTAAGGGGGGCGGGACGGGGTTCAGGGAGGAGAAGTAATCAGGATCTGGCGTGAAGTGACCATCCATAAAGGTGGACGAGAAGAAGTTGGCATAGAAGTTTGAAATTGTTAGGGGGTCATCGCTCGTCGTACCGAGGAAGGAGAAAGATGGCGGGTAGTTATCCCCTTTGCGCTTCCGTTTTGAATCCACAAAGGAGAAGAATAGACGGGGGTTGGAGGTGATATCACATTTATTGATGTTTCTCCAAAAGATGTTGAACTGTTTCATTTGAGACTACTTTTGGTTCACGTTCGATGTCCCATTTGTTTCCAGGATTTGCGTACTGTTGTCCCCAAAGAATGTAAGTCCCCTCAGCAGTTAAGAGAGTTATTTGCCATTATTTGTAATATGAACTTTCCTACAAAAGCTTTACATACAGTCCCGGAAATCAGGATACGTTCAGGTGTTTTTTATGATATTTTCGTGATTGGGCAAAGATAGTGGGCAGAAAGGGCTCATCCCATGGTCCTTAAACTAAAATCAATTAGTGAGTGGAAAAATTTCCAAGATAAATTACTTTTTCAATGGTTTTAACGGGATTTTCCTAAAAATTTCACAAAAAGGGTAGGAAATCAGGATACGTTCGCCTTAACAAAAAAATAAAATACGAATTATTTTGATAATTATTTATTGATATTTCTCTTTATTCTTAACTACAACCATTTTTCAATATTTTGTGTGACCACCATTATTTTTGATCACTTCAAAAATCCGCCCAGTTAGCGATTTATAAAGCGTTTCTAAGTACTGGAGCGGTAATGTTGCCCATGCGCCATTTATTGCCCCCATCAAGTCGCTTTCGTTTTCATATTGTTTTCCATCCTCGTACACCTTTCTCGCTAACCATCCCCAAACGTTTTCAATTATGTTCAGGTCTGGTGAACATGCTGGCCAGGGTAAAAGTTCAATGGTTTGTTGAGCCAACCATGACTTTACTTCCCTTGCAGTGTGGATAGGGGCGTTATCCTGCTGGAGGATCCATGGAAGAGGGGAAAAAAAATCGTGCATTGCTGGCGTTGCTTTCTCCAATACAGCGCGATAGTCAGAGGCTTTTTGTTTCCCCTTCATCCGCACAAGTTCAAAGTGGCCATTATACGATATTGCCCCCCATATCATAACACTGCCAGCTCTGCTGTGGTTTCGCGACAAAATCCGTTCTTCCTTACGCAGATCGTGGTAATAGTAATTGAACCCGTCTGGTCCATCTAAATTAAATTTTTTTTCGTCGGTAAAAACGACTTTCTGCCACTGAGTTGTCCAGCTCATCATATCCTTGGCGAAGTCTAAACGCCTCACTTTATGCATTGGAGATAGAGCAGGCTTTTTTTCATTTTCAATCTCTTAATCATTGGAGATTTTTGGAGAACTTGCCGTACCCTTCGTACAGATACCGAAACGCCAACTTTTTCGGCTCTTCGACGTGCTGAAGCTGAACTATTCGATGTCTCTCGAAGAATAGCACGTCTTTGGCGCTCCGTAATCTTCTTCGACGTGCCTCCCTTTTGGTTTTTCCCATAATTTTCGGGATCCCGGATGAATCGATTAACCACGTCGGCACTCCTACCTATTCTTTTGGCTATAACCCTATTGGAGTAGCCCTCTTCCTTCAAAAGCCTTATCTGCGCCATTTCCGCTAAATCCAAACTGCTTCCTTTGCCCATTCTGCAATAAAAAGTTTTGTAAATGTTGTCACGTGAAAAAAGCCTTACCTGAATATTATAATACGTGATGGTATTTAATTTTGCCAAATAATCCTTTTTAAATGCAAAATCAAACTGATGAACGTATCCTGATTTCCTTCTCTTTTTGTACGATTTTTCGGAAATTCCCGTTAAAATCATTAAGAAAGTCCTTTATCTTGGAAATTTTTCGACTTACTAATTGATTTTACCATAACGATCATAGGATGAGCCATTTCTGCCCACTATTTTCGCCTAATTACGAAAATATCATAAAAAAACACCTGAACGTATCCTGATTTCCGGGACTGTATGTGGAATGAATTCAAAAATTTCATGTGTGAAGAGTTTTTAAGAAATTTTTCAGAAAACGATTCATATAGTCGTGCTTTATTAGTTATTGAGGAAAGTTTGTTCAGTCATAATTTGTCATGTGAACAGCTAGACCTTCCCATACCTGCATCTTTATTAGCTATTATAATAACAGTCAATGCAGATTCAGAAACAGAACAAAACATTTTTGACGAAATGTTCCCAAGTGCCAATGCCGAGCAGCGATCCGCTATTGATTTAGTTTTACAGCAATTTTTAAATTGTCATACTGGTTGCAGTATTTTTTGTCTTACAGCTCATTCTGGTAGTGATTGGACTTTTGTCCAAACAGCAATTATTCACAAATTGAATTCTTTGAACCTCCAGTGTATTGCGTGCGCTTTCAGTGGTATTGCATCCACTCTTTTAATTCAAGGTCGAACTCTTCACAACGTTTTCAAAATACCTATACCGATTTTAGAGAATTCCGTATCAAGGCTCTTTGTAAACAGTGCACAAACATAGTTCATAAAGTCTGCATCTATCATTATCACAGATGAAATTTCAATGTGCCCGCTTAGTGCAATACAGATGAAGCAGTTCATTACCCAGTGGTATTTTTAAACATTATCACAGCTTCTGGTATTCCGGAATAGTTGTTTGTGCTATAATAGCTCCTGAATAGTTGTTTGTGCTTAGACATACAAAATATGTATGTGGTCCGCCGATTGGGGTTCACCAGTTTTTAACAATGACCAGAATTAGATTCAGGAAAATTATGAAATGATTTGCGATTTGATTATCGAAGTACAATATGTTCCCGATCATTCATTGGTGACTATGAATTCTTCTTTGCTAATGCTATCCAATGTTCGATTTATTAACAAAATGTTTTATTTACCATTTGTTTGAATTCCGCGTTTTTCAAATTCTAATATATAGTTATAAAATTTTATAGTTGTTATGCCGGCTCCACACGCTTGCGAAACCTACACAAGCCTTCACAAGTTCAAACCTGAGGATAAAGCGTTTGGCTTGGCTTGTGTAGGTTTGTGCAGATTTGCAACCGTTCCATCGAGTGTCGGTGTTTTGACACAAATCAAAGGAATTTGCCGCAAGCGCTTGCGATGCGTCGATACATTTGTGCGCAATTAGTCGTTTGCCGATTATTGGAGTTTGCGGCAAATGCCTAACGTGTGGATCCGGCATTACATAAATAGGAAACGGTTTAATACCAAAATGACATTTTCAAAATATCCGTTAACAAAATGTCTTTTTTTCTCAAAAATTTGGAAACCTGTTCAAGAATTACGTATTTATTTCTGTAATAGTGACGCATACAGCTAATTTATATTAAGGTAATAAAATGGTTTTATTTCTTTGCAGAAAATTTCTTCTGGATAAAAAAAGTCGACAAAAGAAGAAAAGGTCTGATAGAAGACTAGAAACAGCCCAAAGTGATCAATTCTACCCAGCATACGCGCTTGCTAATATAGAATTGGAACCAAATGCGTCAAAATTCGCAGTTTTTGCAGCGGTTCGATCAGCCATCCTAGAAGCAGACACAAAATACGCTGTTTTTCAGGAAAAAGTTACTATTAAATCACCTCCATTGAGCTGCTGCTATGTGTGTGGAGCTACGTGTCAAACAAACAATTTAGTGGAATGTGCATGCCATACTAATAGTAAGAAAAGTCAAGAAGATGCTCCAAGTGAAGAAGAATCCGAAATTGAAGAGATAACTGAGAAAGAATCATTTGCCAAAGTTCCACAAATAGTTGGTGCTGGACTCAAAAGCCTTTTCGAATTGATAAGTGATGCACGAAATCTCCAGCCAAACTTATGCACCAAGGCTCTTAAAGCATTATTTGATGTAATACAGGGTAAGGATCATAAATTAAAATGCAATCCAATCAATGAAAAATTTAAAACATTTCACAGGACAACATCCCGAGAGTTTTAAATATGAGCCAGAAACACTTATAAATCCCTTGTACGATCTGTTGTTGGATCTGGCTACACTTCATGGTGCTGCTGTGTACGATAAAACAACACCAAGCGGTAACTGGTCGTCCATTTCATGCTCAGCACTTCTCGGCTTGTGCGTAGCCCGCGGTGATACTGGAAAAATATTAAAAGCGATTGCTGCTATTCTAATGTCTCCAAAGCTTTTATCAACGCAGATTATACAGGTATAATAAGCTGATCAGATTGACTGGATGGGTTTTATATATTTTTTTGTATTCAGCTTCCTTTAGTTCTGTCATATCTTCAAAAAACAGTTATTTCGGCGGCTTTAAACCGGCCATCTAAACCAGATTTTTTCTCTCATGGGATACCTAAGAACTCAGTTATTGATGAGGTAAAGCTTGCTTCCAATGGTTGTCTTCTGTTTTTACGAATATATAAATTTCAGTTTTCGCTAGAAGTTCCTCTTGCTCATTATAACGGATCTGGTGTTCAGCCGACAATGGCATCCGATGGGAAATACATATACTTACTTGAAGGTAATAGTCTTCTTAAAATTGGAAGTGGCTTCAACGGGACATATAAAGGACATGTATATGGTGTGAATAGTGATTTCGATCGAGACAAGAGTGGGTGGCTCGGTTATTGTGCAGTAAGTTTGAAATATTTTTTTCACAGGCAATTTAAAAACATTCAGTTGTTGTTGGTTTCAGGGAAAACTTTATTTCAAACGACTATCTAGACGAAGTAACGAACCCATTCTAATTGTTAATACTGACACTTTAAATATTGCTGGCTCCACCCATATAAATGTTGGTTGCACTAGAGAAGGACAAAATTTTCTACTCTTCACTGATGAAAACTCTATTAACGCTATATGTACTGGAAAAGATGTAATTTCATTTCTGTCACAATTTGCATAGTGTAATTAATTATATCAAAAAAACAAATTAGGATTCGTTAATTGTCAAGCAGCTTTACACTTCAAGTCAAACGGTGTTTGAGCTTCCCTTGAAATTAGCCCGGAAGAAGTTT